>JAAWXA010000017.1:422199-507440 GCA_038090715.1 Florisuga fusca | reverse complement strand
GGGGGGGGGAAGGGGGGGCCCAATGTCCAGCATTCAGCGGGCTGAGCTGAGAGGTGAGTGGCCATGGGGTGAGGTGGGGGACACCCTGCACCACCCCACGTCCTCCAGATGCTCCGGACTGGGACCTGGGGCCCAAGGAGCCTGCTCCACCCCTCCCTGCTCCATCCCTCCTCCCTGCAGAGAGGTGGCTTAGGGCAGGCTGGGGATGGATGGCACTGGGATGTCTGTCCTGGTGTCAGGCAGGTGCTTTGGGGGGGAGGGACACGGGCAGCATCAGCCAGCCCTGGGGACAGCCATGGGTAGGAGGTGTCACCACCCCACCCCATGGCCATGCCCCAGAGGTCTGCAGGACACGGGGGGCCTCTCTCAGGACCCCCACATCACCCCTGTTCAGACACAGCCTGGAAAGGGCCCCCACAAGGCCTGGGACCCTCAATCCTGAGGGTCACTGCACTGAGGGTTTGTTCCTGTGCCCCTGGTTATTCCCACGTCCTCATGTGCATTTACCAGAGGTTTCCCACAGATGATGGTCCCTGACCTGCCGCAGGGATATTCTGGAGCCAGGACACCCCTGTCCCAGGTGCAGCCAGTGCTGGGGAGCCGGGTGCCTCAGCACCGGGTTTCGGGACACCCAACACCCGTGAAGCTCAGAGGATGAGGAGGGGGGGGAGCAAGAGCAGGGCAGGGGATGCTCTGTCCCAGCAGCAGCTGCTCTGGGCACAGCCCTGAGCCCATCAGCACTCCTGGAGCCTCGTGCCTGGGATGCTGTGGCTGCGCCAGGGGGACCCCGGCGTGATCCCAGAGCAGTCCCAGCTGGGGAGAGCTGTCCTCATCTCCCATGTCTGCACAGACAGACGGGCTCTATCAACACCCCATCTCCAGCAGAAACCCAACTCCAGGCAGAGTCCCCCTCTGGCTGCCTGGCAGGAGCACGCTGCTGGCCGGGACTTTGTTTTCCTTGCTCCTCCATGGAATTCATAACTGCACCAAACCCAGAGAACTGATTGCAGCCCCCATCCTGCCCCGTGCAGCCACGGGGTGCAGGAGGGCTCATCCCATGCTGAGCATCACAGCTGGGGCAGGGCTGGGGGCTCTCCCATCCTCTGGGGTTGGGTACACACCCATGGCTGCTCATGAAGCCTCTGAGATGGGAAATAATTCTGGGTACAGGTTTTTCTCAGCCAACCACCCCAGTTCTGCACTTTGTGCATTCATTTTGATCACACTGAGACCCTGAAATTGAATTTCCTTTTCTCCAGGTTAAGAACCTCCCTGTGACATTTCAACAATGAAATGTGTCGATTTTTCTCTCCAGAATCCTTCACTTTTAAAACGCCCTTCAATCCTGTATTTTACAAACTAATGCTCCAGAACAAAACAAATATTTCCCAGCAAGTGAAACGTAACATTTCATTAAACCTGGATCAATTCCTTTCTCACTTTCTGATTCCCTCAGGCAGAGCCCTTGCCAGGAGCAGCTCCCCTGAGCCCCATCACTGATGCCTGCTGGCTGCCACACTGGTGTCACCTCACCCAGGGAGTGACTGGGAAAGGAGTCCTGGGGAAAGGGACCGAAAGGGGAGAGTGTTGATACAGATCAGGCTTGGGCTGTGCAAATGCCTCCTTGCACTTGTATCTGGGAAATGCAATCATGGACTTGGCCAAGGAGGAATTACCAGGAGGTTCAAAGGCAGCTCGGGCTGAATATTTCATCAGAAATTGCCTATTTCTGTAACACCTGCCTGGCTTATCCTGGGGCTTTGGCCTTGAGCCCTCTGCTAACATCCAGCCCCTCAGAACCCAGTGCCATCACCAGAGCATTTCCCAGGCTCCTACCAGGGTTCATTCTGCCAAAACCCAACCAGAAAAAAATGCAGTGGTGGTGGTGGTGGGGTGCCCAGGGGTGAGAGCATTCCCTCTCCTGGGGGGACAGCAGGCAGCCCAGCTGTGCAGGCTGCAGTGCTCTCGGGGACCCAAAATCCATCCCTGAGCATCTCCAGCGGAGCTGAGGGCTCCTTGGGGAGCTTTGAGCACTTCTTGTGAGCTTGGCCTTTCCTCAGACCCAGCCACCCCCCTGGCCTGACACATGACTCTGGGTTATTAACCCATCTCCCTGTTACAAACCTCCCAGGACTTTTTTTTTTTTTTTCTGAAGGGGAAGCGAGCTGATAATTTCCAAGTGATGTTCAGGGTCACCAGCTGAGCTCCTCCCTGCAGCCGGGGACTGCAGCCAGCTCCCTGCTGGCTCCCTGAGCTCACACCCATCGTGTCCAGAGCTCTGACACCACCAGAGGGGTCACCCCTGCCCTCCACCATCCTGCACACTTCCCCACCCTGCAAATGAAGCTCACTGAAATTTTTATTTAAAATTTCTCTTCCTTTTTGATTCCCACTTTGAGGTCAAGGAGCTGTAAGTAGCCGCCCCCGAGGTGAAACCCTCTTTCTCTGTATTTTTAAGAGAACTGATTCACTTTTTTCTGCTTGAAGCAGTTGTGCCTGCAGGTCCCCATGGGTGGCCAGTGCCAGGGATGAGCCAGCCCAGAGCAGTGCCCAGCTGTCCCTGGGCTTCAGTGTCCCAGCAGAAATGAAGAAATCCTCCCCCTGAAGCCCCTTCCCGGCTCTGGGGAAAAGCACCTGGGCTGGGAGGGGCCGTCCTGGGGCTGTTCCAGCAGGAGGTAACCACAGACTGCAGCCAGATGTCCATCTGCTCTGATTATCCCGGCTCATTAGCAGCAGGGCAGAGGCAGGGAGGCTTCTCCAGGGAGGGGTGCTGCCTCGGGACACCCCTCACCCCCATGGTGCCGGGCACCTCCATCCCGGGGGCTCCTCTCTGCTGAGGTGAGGAGTGGGACCCGGGGCAGGGGGTGGGACAGACCACCAGGGAGCAGTGGCCAAGCCGTGGTCCCCACACGTCCCCCGTGCCCAGCAGGGATGGTGGCACAGCACCAGCCTCCTGCCAGCCCTCAGCTTGAGCCCCGTCCTGGGGTGCCAGGGGAGGGGAAACATCCCAAAGCCAAGTGACCCCCAGGCTGGGCAGAAGCAGCCAAACCTTCCAAGGGGTGGGAGAGGCTGAGCAGGAACCCAGCATTGTGCTCCCAGTGCAGACTGGTGGGATCCTTTATAAATAATGAACCACTATTGATTGCCTCTGCTGGTAAACACAGAGTGACCTTTATTAAAAATACACGAAAAACTCACTGAGGGAAACTCGCTGACTTCTTGCTACAGACGGATGGACACAAAAAAGATGATCTGACCCCAAAAGACAAAGGAGGGAGGCGAGGGGAGCAAACCACCGGCACAGAGGGAGCTGCTGGGGGTGGTGGAAGTGGCTCTGGGCACTCTGTAAATCTGGGAATTTGCCTGGGAGCTGCCCTCCCTTTGCCTCATCTCTTGGGGTTTTTGCAAGAATTAATGATCTGCTCTGCAATGGAAAGATCATTCCTCCTGGCCAAGGTTAAACATCCCAGTGCTGCAAAATAGCATTCGTGTCTGCTGGAAATAAATCTCCCCTATTCCCTAGGCCATGCTGCTGCTGAACCCTTGTCCATAGATCAGAGCAGCAGGCAGAGGAGCTGCTGCAGCCCCTAGGATGGAGGGGAAGAGCTCCTCACCCCTCAGCCACCTCTGGAGCTGGGAATTTTGGCTGTTGCAAATGGGTGGTGAGCCCGTGGCAGCTTTGGCCAGGCAGGGACTCTCTCTGCAGCTCTAAAGCACACCCAGGGCTGTTGAGCTTTGCTGTGGGTGGCCCTGGAGTGCCGGGTGCTGGGGTGGTGTGGCCGTGTCTGAGGATGCTGGGGAGATGTTGGCAGGGAGGAGAAGGGGCTGGTGGAGCCCTGCACTGCTCGGGCTCTCCCTGGGCACCAGGGGGGTGATCTGGGCATGGCCAGGGAATAAGCCTCTGAGGTGCACAAGGAAAACAAGTAGAAATGGCACCAGGCACTCAGATCTCCAGACTTGAAAGCACCTAGAGCTCTCTTCCCAAAGGAGAGGGAACCAGACGTGTTTGCTCCCTACCAGACAGCACATCCCCTTTGCTCTCTGGCAGGGTAATGGCCTGCCCATGCAGAGATGGGAGATGTTCTTCTCCTTGGGACTCACTTCCACACAGCACTTCCCTGCAGGGGGATGTGCCCCTGTGTGCACGTCACCACCAACAAAAGCATTTCAGGCACAACCTCTGTCCCTTGAAGCACGTGGGATGCTGCACAGGAAAGCCTGGCCCAGTGTGGCCGTGGGGAGCTGGCTGTGGGACTGGCCCAGCTCTGCTCATGGGATTTCATTTGGTTTATTTTTTCCCTTCGCTGGTTTTGGAGAGGCAAGGCTGGGTGCTGAGTGCCCAGAGTCTGTCTTGGGTGCCTCACAGGTCTCTCAGATCACAGCATCCTGCTTCACATCCCTGTTCCCACTCCCCTCACCACCCCAGGGCTCCCGGGCTGTGCAAGCAGAAGACAGTCCAGTATTATTCTTGGTCCTCAGGCAAACTGTGTTGCAAGGAACAAGCATGCCCAGTTGGCAGCCATCAGGTAGCTCCTTCTCTTCATCAGATCACCAAAAGATGCTTTAGCTAAGGGCCAGTGTTGGCCTCAGGGCTAAACCAGGTTTCCTTCCCTAGGTGCCTCCTGCATTGCTGGGTGTTTCTAACCAGCCAGTGCCTCAGGACAGCAGCCCTGGGGAGGCAGTGAGTGCATTAAATCCTCAAGTGGATCTCGTATGAAATGCAATTAATTTATAAATGGAAACACTGCACCTGGTCCAGGCATCCCAGACCACTGCTCCTGCCCCAGAGCATCCTCCACAGCTCCCAGCATCCCAGCGTGGGACTGGGGACCTGTCCCACAGACAGACCTGCAAGTTTCCCTCACTGGTGCTGGTTTTTATTAATTCTTTTTTTTTTTTTTTTAAGGGCTTGTGGAGTTTTTTCTGATGCACAAAGTGAAAGGTAAATGGGCCCATGGATTTAGTGATCAATCATTCATTCAATTTGCACTTGTTTTTCCACCCAGCACACTAAGGAGAGGTGATCTTAATCAATACTTAAAATGATCAGTCTGCTCCCAAGATAGCTCTGGTGTTTAGGAAGATGTGGATATACAAAGCCTCCTTAATGCACTGGGATTTAAACTTGGGATGACAGGGGATGATATTTGCATCTTCAGAAAATTTCCCAGATTCACAACTTCATTGTCCTCAACTTCCTGCAGAAGTCTCTTGACAGAATGGCACTGATGGAAGAAAAAAACCCAACCCTTTTCTCTAGGACCCTTGAAATGTTCCATTTTGGAGCAGTGGAAGCAGATTGTGAAAGAAAACAGACTCTCCAATCACAGCCCGGGCTGGAAACAAGCGGACACGAGCATGAAATGTGATGTGCAGAGGGATGAGATAAACTCCCAATCTTGTTTTTGCCCATTATGGCATATTATTCATCAAAACACTTTGTTGAAATCAGCTAGCTCCGGGGTTTGTTCATTTTCCCTGTTTCAAAAAAATTAGACTTTGGGGAAAAAAGTTCCCGAAATAGATGTTTAGCTGCAGCCAAACGGCCCTTGAGCTGAGCCCCTCATCCTGTCACTGCTGCACCCACATCCCCGGGGTCACTGGGGAGCAGCTCCTCCGAGCAGAAGGGGAGGGAGGGGGTGGTTCCAAAATTTGGGATATATTCCTGGATGGCAAGAAGCAGTTGGGATTGAATCCTTGTCCCCTGAGGAGTGTTATCACAAGATGCCTGGCTGAGTTCTTTGTTCCGACATGAGATGATCCATTTGTCCCACAGGAGAGGGGTCCCTCCCCCTGCCCCAAAGCTGCTGGACAGAAATGAGTGAATTTCTGTGCTTGCACTTCCAGCTGGGCAGCTCCAGCTCGCAGCCCATGCCCACAGCCCACCCAGCCCCACTCCAGCTCTGTGGGACACCCCAGGTGTGCTGCAAGCTGTAGGAGCTGTGGAAGTCATTAAGCCACTGGTGTTCCTCCTTAGCTCATCAGTGCTCAGCCATAAAAGGCTCCACAGTCTCCAGGTGTGGCAGCATTGTTGAGGGAATTATTTCTGCCCCTCTGCCCTCCCAGCCCAGAAGTGTGTCCCGAGGTGCCTCCATCACTGGGGTGAGTCCTCCCAGGCTCAGTGCACGTCCAGATACTTTTGTTCATGAACTCGTTGTGGACCCTTTTCAGCTGTGACCTTTGGGATACACCTGACACCCCATGGTGTAGGGGAAGGAGCTGCCAGACCTGTCCTCTGCAAAGCAGGCAGCTGGAGAGGTGCAGGAGGCAAGGACATAACTGGGGTTCCAGGGAGAAGCCCCAGTGTGGTGGGCAGGACTCTGTGAGAGCCGTGTGGGCTCTGGGCCAGCCCCGCCAGATCTTGGCAATGCCTCGATCCCCCTCCCTTGGAAACATGTGTGCATGCTGTGAGCAGGGGCAAGGCTGTGGTGGGGGAACTCAGCCAGGCTGCCTCTTTTCCCTCATCCTCTCCTGCTCCCCTCGCAGGGCTGGGCAGCTCCCGAGGGCTGCTGGACGTGACGGAGCGGCTGGAGCAGCGGCTGCGGGACGGAGCAGTGATCTGGTTTCAATAAAATCAGAAGATTGTTTCATGGCTGGATGGGAAAGTTGTGAGGCTCCAGGATTTGCTCCTCTGGCAGCTGGATCCTCTTTGTCCATCACTGTCTCCCTGGACTGCAGCTCCCACCCCCCAGGAGGGGCTGGCGGGAAGGTGGGTGATGCCCCACGCTCAGGAGGTGCTTGGGCAGTGCCCTCAGCATGCTCGAACCTCTGCCCAGCCCTGGAGCCCTCGGGCACTTGGACCCAGATGATCATTGCAAATGCCTCCCAGCTGAAAATACTCCGTTCCATTCCCTTCTCTGGCTGTTGCTGGTTGGAGCAGAGTGCTCTCCATGGCACCCAGCCTGCTCCAAGCACCAGCCTCCTCTGGGCAGGAGGGTAAAGCAGCAGGTGGCAGCCAGGTACGAGCACCAAGTGTTTCTGCTGATGAGCAGCTCATTGCCAGCCCAGAAACACAGGCAGGCTGGGTGGAGGAGAGGCTCTCCAGAGTCAGCTCTGACAGAGGCAATAGAGAGCTCTGAAATACTGGGCAGTTTTCTGGGTTACAAGCAGCCCTTCTCTGTACCTTTAAAAACCAAAAGCAATGTGACTTCTGAGGAAAGAAACAAGCCCTTTAATGTTGTAAACAGCTGTGTTCCCTCTTCCTATATAAGAGCAATTTAAAAAAAAACACTAAAAAAAATTTAACAGCCTTTTTTCTCCTGAAGTTGTTGTGTGAAGCAGGGACACTGCAGGGGCCTGTCCGTGTCCTGGGGAACAAGGTGACATGTCCAGTAACAGCATCACCAGTAACCAGCTTGGCCTTCCTCCCCAGCCTGCCTTTACTGCAGTCCCTAAACTGGCCCATCAGGAATTTCTGCTCTGTATTTAAATGAACTCACAGGCAGTAAAGGAATGGGTATGAAGAAAGGGGTGAGCATTATGTCAGGCTTGTGTATTGTAACCCCTTACTTACAGCCCCTATATCTTCTAAGTTCTGGCAGGGGCAGGAGCACTAGCTTACTCCCACTGTCTCCATCCCCAAAGTGTGCAGTTAATCCCCAACCCAAGGCTGCAATATCAGCTTTCTGTTCTAGCCAGGACAGAAAAAAAACAGAGCAGGACAGACCAGCTGTGCTTAGCGCCCCATCAGCTAAATTTCACTGAAATCATTTTGATGAATTGTGTAGGAAGGGGGGAAAAAAGCCCCATTAACTATACATTTGCTGTTAATTAATCGCCTGCTTTTTCTCTCCTCTTTGGCACAGCACTTCCGAGCACTTCTCCTGAGCATCTTTGATAGGCACAGCAGCAGCAGCCAGGAGAGAGATCTGGACAGAGCTGAGCATCAGCACGGCCCCGGGGAGGATGATTTCTCCATGCTTGCTCCAAGGAGACAGCACCAAAGCCTTGCCCGTGCCTGAGGAGTGGTGAAGCTGATGGCCTCATTCTGCTCTGGGGCTGCGTGGTGGCTGCAGGATGGGTGAGGAGTTCCTCAGCTCTCCAGTTTTATTATTTTTAATAAATTCCCTTTCCGTGTATTTATTTTCTGTACATATCTTGTAAATATCTCTGGAATGTTGTTCAAGAGGAATGTTGGCCAATATCCCTTGGAAAACAGATGCTGGAGCTTCTGTGGGAGACAGGAGCAGGGCATTCCCAGTGCCTCAGGGCTGGTGGGTGCCCAGGGGTCCTGGCTGGGGCCTCAAACCAGTAGCAGACACACACTGTGGTCAACTGCAGTGAAGGAGAAGCCTCGGTAAATAATTTTGGTTTGTAGTCACTGTGCCCACAGGATGCTTCAGGAGCCAAAACAAGGGTGAGAGGAGGGAGGGGTTGTGTGTCAGAGCAGCTCCCAGCTCTTGCAGCAGGCAAGGGGGTGGCCATGGGGTCCCCATCCTTGCTGCTCATCAGGCTGTCAGCCCTTGAGCAAAGAGCTGTATCTGCTGGTTTAGACTGGCTCCTGCTCTCTCGTGGCTGTGGGAGGTAGATCACAGCTTCTGCAGGGAGACCTTGCAGTTCTGAAGCCCAGAGCCTGAGGGAGAAGCTCCTCACAGCACGAGCCCATGGGCTGCTCAGCTCCACCTGGGTGCAGATGTCCATCTCCCACTGAGACCTTCCTGGACAGATCACTGAGGAAGGAAATTCCAGGAAGAAAATGCAAAATGCTTGGGCTGTGCATCCCTTTTGGTGGCACCCATCAGTTTGGAGGGTCTGACTCTTGCTGGACTGCTGCTCCTCAGGTATGTTCACCCATCACCCTGGCCCAGGACTGGGGGAGGCAGATTGCTCACCCTTGCTGGTGACTTGCCATTCCTGTAAGGTTTCCTGCAGATGAGCTCTGGTTTCCTGGGGCTTTTTAAAATTCTTCTTAAAGTACCATGGCCTCCAGCTTGTGCTGGCTGATGCCCGTGCCTGCACAAAATACCACTGCTGTCAGCCAGAGCTCCACGGCTCTGCAGGAATCATCACAGGTCTGAGTGGAGAAGCTTCCTTGGGGGATTTCTTGCCCTCAATTTTGGATGTGCTGGCTCAGCCCAGGCTCTGCCTGCAGGGAGCATTTTCCCTGGGTGCCCCCCAGCAGCAGCAGCGAGCCCTGGGATGCATCCCTCTGCTTTCCAGGGTCTGTCCAGGAGGCATCAGTGCAATGAGCTGCTGCAGAGCCCGGGCTCTCTGCACCCCTCCGAGTCACCAGCCCAGGGGAAGAAGCTGATCTGAGGCTTTGTGGGAGCGGGGAGTCATCCACCACCCTGCCACATGCTTAATTACCCTGACTAGAAAGAAGAGCCCTGGTAACATTTGGTCCAAATTAATGATGGTTTGTTTTGAAATGCAAATGGTTTTTAATCAGAGGGGGAAAGGTGGAAATAGACACTACTTAGCTTCTACATTTTAATTTTTTTAATGAAGCCATGCATCTGTGTGGTTTGTTTTTTTTTAAATGTATTTTTCTTTAATATGGAGAATAACTTTTGTGTGGGCTGAATTAGCTCTAAATGAAAGCACACAAAGCATAATTAGAAACCGGTTCACTTTTTTTCTTCTGTTTCTTTTCCTCCGTAATGACAGCATCCTAACAAGGTGTGCACTGAGGAGGGGATGGAAGCCCCCAGCCCAGAGCTGCCCCTTGGCTGGTGTGGAGGAGCCCAGAGAGATGCAGCAAGGCTGGGCTGGCAGCAGGAGCTGGGCAGATGCTGGGATGCATCCCAGCTGCTTTGAGGCTCCCAGGGGAGGGGAATGCAGCCCCTGTTCCCTTTTCCAGCCCTGCTGGTGTCACTCCCAGCCCCCCTGGCCCCAGGAATGTGACTCTGGGCAGAGGTGAGGGTCTCAAGATGTCTCCATGTGTGGAGCTCCCACGTGGGAAGGGCCACGAGCTTCTCATTTAACACGGGACCACTCAGCATTCTTTCTCTCTAAAGAAACCTCATTTAACTTTAGGCGTGTTTATACATCTAATTAAAAATTGGTCATGTTTAATTGATTGCATATATCATTACTGCCACCTCCCATTACCCACTGCACGGCCCAGCAGCAGTCACAGAGCTGTTCTGTTCCCTGTGCTGTAGTGACAGAACTGATGCCAGGGCCAGCCCAGGTCCCTCCGTGTCCCCTTGCCCTGGCTGGCACCATCAGCAGTGGCTGCAGCACCCACAGCAGCTCCTTCTTGTAACTCCTGGATGCTCTTCAGCATCACACAAACCCCACCCCAGACCCCTGCCCTCCAAACCCCCGGGGCTGGGGAGGAGAAAGCTCTGTTCCAAGGTCAGGGAGAAGCTGGGGAACCATTCTCCCATTCTTGGTGCCCTGCATGGTCCTCTGCTCCTGCAAGCCCTGAAGCAAGGAGGCCCTGGGGACAGGAGTCTGTCTCTGCAGACAGCAGAGAGCATCACCTGGGGACAGCCACCACCAGAGAGCCCAGTCCCTGTGTGGAGGATGTGCTCAGATGTCCCTGTCCTTGGACCCCAGCTGTGGCAGCAATGGGGCACTGCTCGTCCTCCTCCTGTCTCACCTCTCCAGGGTAATGGAATCAAATTGTCAGCAAAGAGGGGATGATGATTCAGCTCCCACCAAAGGCTAGGCTATTACCTAGCAGCTTAATAATGAAAACTGTCATCGTTCCTGCAATAAGGGAAGATAAATAAGTTATTAAATGCAAGAGCCTGCCACCCTCCTCGGGCAGGGCACCACGCCAGGGGAATATTAACTTCTGGCCACAGCCTGTCTGTTTGGGGAGTGGGGAGGAGTACCCCGAGTGCTCAGGGAAAGAACTCTCTCCTCCAGCTGGCTCTGGAGGGGCTTCTCCTCGCTCCCTGCTGCTGCCATGTGCTTGGCAAACCCAGAGCCACTACTCTGCTCCCCACCAAGGCCTGAAAGACCACACAGCCCTGGAAAGGGAGCCAGAGCAGGGCCAGAGATGCACATGGATAGGACTGATCTGGTGAGTCCTAACCTGGAGCAAGGAGCACATTAACCAGGACTTCAGGTTAACCAGAGCCTGGCTGAGCATCTGGGTGGGACCCTCTGCTGCAGCAAAGTGAGGAGTGAGGGGTGGATCCAGCACTGCAGCCGAGGGAAGGATCCCAATCCCACCAAAACCCCTCTCCCCACCCTGAAGGTCCCGGCCATGCTCCCCAGGTCCAGAGCATGTCAGCACTGCACGTCTGATGTGGAGAGAAAAAGGTGAGAAACAGGAAAGGAAGGAGAAGAGAAGAAGTGACTTTTCTTGCCCAGCTGTATTTTACCGGGAAAAAAATCCATGAGCTGATGGAGGAACTGCTGGGAACGGGAGGGAGGGAGCCCTGGTGGTGCTGAGGCTGCAGCTGTGCACTAAGGAGACCTGGAGATGCTGTGCTGTGGAGCTCAGCCATAATGACTGACCTTCATAACACCTTCCCTCTCAAATTCTCCTGCTTTCCCACTAATAAACCATGCGGTTGTCTAGGCAGTCCTATCATTTTATCTAAAAATTGCTCCTTCCTTCCCTGCTGCACAGTCAAACCGCCTTGCACCCAGCCTGCAGCCATGCATTCCCTGCTCAGCCTTCTCCTGGGATGGGTCCTCCCGGGACTTCTCCCTCCCACTTCCCCAGCTCTGACCCCTTCCCCACTACCGTTAGCTCCTAGAGGAGTAAAAAGAAAAATATTTGCTGGTGTGGCATCTCTCTCTCTCTCTGGGCTAACTCGGTGCCGTTTTTAGCCTCAACACAGCCGCTGGAATGGTGTGTGGGGTTTGGGGTTTTTTGTGTGTTTTTTCGTTTTAATCACGTTGTTTACATGCATCTTCTGGAGGCTGCTAAAGTGTCCTGACAAGCCTCTGCAATCAAAGGCTTGGAGCTGCCCCGGGGCAGGGACCAAAGCGCAGCCCTCACCCGGGCTCCCGGCGGGATGGTCCGGGCCGGCTTTGCCGGAACACGCCTGGCAAGGGTGGGCTCGGCTCCCGGCAGCCCATCCCACCCTNCAATTAATTTATAAATGGAAACACTGCACCTGGTCCAGGCATCCCAGACCACTGCTCCTGCCCCAGAGCATCCTCCACAGCTCCCAGCATCCCAGCTGGCTGGGACCTGTCCCGCCGGGCACCCTCCAGCCCCAGCCCGCAGACGCCGTAACAGACCACAGGAGAGTTTCCACGTTTGGCCGGGAAAGGATCCACAAACCCGGCGAACATCTTCCGACCTGAGCAGGTAATGAGCCCCGTCCTGCAGCCGAGGGGCTGGGTTCCATGGGGTGCTGGCACCCTGCTCCCCTCGGCTTCTCCCCTGAGCCTTTCACACCCTCCTGGTGCCTCAGGAGCAGGACTGGGGCATGGTTAGGTGGCAAGTGAAGGACACTGCAGAGAAAATGTGACCCGAGCCCTCGTGCTCTGCTCTGATTCCTCCCCCTGGGCAAAACCCCCTCCCTCCATCCCCACGGGTCTGCTCTGGCACCCTGCACCCTGACTCATCCCTCTGGCAGGTATCTGGGTGCTTCACCTGCCCAACTCCAGGCCCCCACCCCAAGGACCTGCCAGCCTCGGGCTGCCCCTCCAGAGATTCCTTTCCTGCAGCTTCCCTTCTCTGGCCAGCCTCCTGCCGTTCCCTGCCCTCTACTGCTCTCCTGCCGGCCATAAAAGTATATAGAATATAGGACATTATTTTATGGTGTACTATAAAAAAATAAAAATCCTGGAACTACAAGACACGTGCCAAACCTCAGCAGCACATGCAGGAATGCCTTTGTTCCAGCTGTTGCTGGGTTGCCTGCACTCTTCCCAGCACAGTTTGAAGGCTTTTTGGGACAGGATCCTCGTTTTCTTGATTTATTTATTTTTCCTGGCATGGGGCAGCAGCAGCAGTTGGGGTTTCCATGATGGGTAATACCAGGTGTGCTCTGCACACAGCCTGGGCCCCAGCTCCTGAATCCCTGCCCAGGGCTCCCCAGATCTGGGAAGGTGGAAGAGGGGAGATAGACTGAGAAGGAAAGGGTCAGGAGGAGCACAGGGCAGGACCTCCCATTTCTTGCTGAGGATGCTGTCTTCTTTTTCACTCCTGAGATCATCTTGTCCTTTCCTCCTGCAGAGCCTTTCTCCCTCCCTCCCTCCCCGGGCTGAGCCTCTCTGTGCCCACCAAGAGATGGGGGCATGGAGCTCTAGGAGCAACACAGCCCTCAGCTCCTGGGCTGTCACGGAGGCACTGGCTCCTGCAGGGATGCTTTGGGGAACCACCAAGCAGGGAATCAGCTGCATTTCTTACCACAAATTACCAGGGAATGCTGTCTCACACCAGCACCCACGCCCCGATGTTCCAGCTCCATGCCCCCAGGTGCCAGCCCTGGTGCTCATTTTCCTTTCCTCCTGGGCTGGTGAAACTTTCTTATAAAACCTGCAACCCAAGCTCCATAAACCTCCCGATTCATTCTGCAGATATTTCCTGTGCTGGGGCTCTCAGCAGCATCTGCTGGTTTGAAGTAGGCTCTTTATTTGTCCTGCGGGCACCATTACTTTCTGCTTTAGCAGTTTTGCCTGCTCTGTAGTCTCTGCCAGGCTCCGTCCACGGAAGAGAAAATTGGTGAAAGAATAATAATTATGATTGTTATAAATATATGTTTCATTGCAGTGGCCCTTGGTGCATGTGTTCATCACTGATGAGGAGACCAGAGGGGAGAGCAGGTGACACTCAGCTTGGAACAGGCTCCTGCCAGCAGATGCCATGTCCTCAACCACCCCCGTGGGCAGACACCCTCTTCTTTCTCCTCCTTGTCCCCAGAGACCTGCCCAGACACCCCAGTCTCTTCTCTCTTGTGGGTCTCTGGGGGGTCAGTGGGACCAGAAGCACAAGACATCTCCGGAGGTGGACACTTTGGCTCTCCTGCTCAAAGACATGCCCTGGGGCAGGCTGGAGCCCCTGCCAAGCTCATCCATTTATTGGGATGGCAAGAGCAGGGGGGAAAGGAGAGAGCAGTGAGCTGGGAATGTGAGGGAAAAAGATTTGCAAAGTGGGGCATGGGGGGGAAAGACATAGTCACATCTTCTGGATCTGTTCTCAGTTTCTCAAGGGATGTCTGCTCTTTTCCAGCCAAGTGGAAACACAAAGGACTGATAATCTCATCTGTAAATGATTCACATCGGCAACCAGCAGCAAATGTCTCCTCTCATCAGGGAATTATCTGAACAGGAATTTGGTGAGTGATGTAGAGGGTGTCTCCCCTTCCCTCAGAAGGAAATACTTTCCCCTTCTTTCTCCTCATATCCAGCCCCTGCAGGATGCTCCGGGTGAGTGTCCTGGCCCCTCACTGCCACTCAGCTTTCTCTGCTTCATCTCCTGCTGCACCACGTTCCAGAGATTTCCTGGAGCCCCTTTACATTTCCTTGAGGGTTTCTTCATTTCATCCTCAGTGGGACAGCCAGTCTGATATTGCAGCTTTCAGATCTTCCCTGCTCCCAGACAGCAGTTCCTGCCCCAGACCATCCGTACCCCAGCAGTGTCACTCAGGGGTCCAGCCCAGGGTGATTCTTGTAGTTACAGATGGAAATTCATCTCCCAGGTACTTGCTCTTCCACAAACTCATTTTCTCTAACTCCTTCAGAGGACCTGGAGCAGGTTGCTGCTGTTTATCTTTGCAGCAAAACACAAGAGGGGGGAGAAAACCCAACAAGTGTTACCCTGACCTGCTCCCAGCCCGAGAGTACACAGACTGCTCCCCACTCCTTTTCTGCCTGAGGATCGATCATAACCTCTGCTGGGACCCTCCTCCCAGTCTGGTCAGAGGAGCCAGACCTTTCCTGTCCCACCATAGGGTCACAGGCTCCTTCCCTCCTCCCGTCCACAGCATCCTGCTGGCCATGTCCACACCACGCTTGCCAGAAGAGCCTTCCCAAATCCCTTGATACCTGTCTCCAAACATCACCAAAGCTTTTCCTGGAAAACCGGCAGCTCAGCTCGGCCAGAAGCTGCAAGCCCCTTCCCTCAGCCCGGAGAGAGCCCACCCAGCCCAAGGGGTCTTCAGTTTCCCTCGGCTGCACACAAGGAAGCTGTTTCGTATGGTAATTTGTGCTTCAAGAAACGTGAAATAAAATTCATTCTGCCCCTTCCCAGCTGGCGTCATCAACATTCCCTCTGTTTATCACATCAGAACCATCGCCCCGGCAACGGCGGCGCGTCCCGGGCGGGGATGCTGGCGGCAAGGGTGGGGAGCGCCGGTTCCGTGCCCCGGAACAAAGATCCCGCTTCCACACCGGCATCTTTGGTGGCACAGCCAGGAGGGAGGGAGGGAGACACAGGCCAGATGGGAGCAAAACGGGCTCAGCGGAGGATGCTCTTGGCAGCGGCAGGGGCTGACCCCCGGCAGCACCCAGGGTCTCAGGTCCGGGGGTGTCTGCCCTGGGAAACCTGCAGCCGTGGACACCCCCGCGGGTGGCTCCGGCACCGAGAAGCACCCAAACAGAAAGTCCAGCTCGGAGTTGAGGAGTTTGGGCGCTGTTTGGTGACGGGGTCCTGGTGCGGGCTCATCTCTGCACCCCTATTCTCTCTGTGCCCCCCCTGCCCGGTCCAGAACCCAGCTCACTCCTGCGGAACTACAGCCAGCACCGCAGCTTCAGCGGGTTTGGTTTGGTGTTTGTTTTGGGGTTTTTTTCCCCTTTTAACCGTGTATGGATTGGAGCTCAGAGCTCACTGTTCCGACCCGCTCACCGCCCCCNCCGGTCCGGCTCCCACGGTCTCCGCTGCCCTCATGCGGCAGCCGCCCGCACCCGCGCACCAACCCGCACCGGGACCCAGACATAGACCCGGACCGGCACCTAATTCGGAACCCAAGCACCCCCGGACCCTCTGCCGGACCCGCCCGTGTAAGCCCACCCTGCTGCCCGCCACCTCTGCAGCATCCCGGGACCACCCCCCATCCCACCGTCCCACCGCCTCTTCCCAGGATGAACGGGCAGCAGGAAAATATCGTGTCTCAGGAAAAAATCATGTCAAACCAGCCTCCTATCTCTTTTTCTGGCAGAGCATCAGCCTATGGACAGGGAGGAGCAGCAGTCGTCCTGTATTTTGCCTTTTGATGTTGTGCCCCGTGGAACGCTTGTAAGCGAGGGAGTGGAAAACCAAAATTATTACAAACTGGGTGCTCTGTGCCCAAAACCTGCACTGATGGAGAAGTTCTACCATGTTCCTGTTGGGCTGCCATCCTGTACAGAGCAGGATTTCAGAAGGATTTATTTTGCCCAGGACACAGGGACAGGATTTGAATTTGAAACAATCTTGAGAAATAAGAAACATGGTCTTGGGGGAAAAGTGAAGCACGATTCAAGAGGAATAGATGTGAAGTGCTGCCCTTAGGGATAACCAAGTACATGGAGACAGGAGGGGGAATGACTGCCCCGGCAGGATCTGAGAGCTGCAATGGACCTCAAGCCGAGCATGAGTCCACCCTGCATTGCCTCAGGTGCCCAAGCAGCAGCATTTCTGAGAAAGGTAAAGCACAGGCTCTCCTCTACTTGGCAGTGGGTCAGGAGGAACAGTCTGGGCACAGGAGTTGGAAAAAGATGTGGGAGAAGGACAGAGAAGAATGACCAGAAGGATCAGAAGGAAATTATGATTCTGGGGAGATTTACTCAGGGGAGAAGACTGGAAAGGGAGCATGATTGTCTTCAGAGACACAAACTTTGGGGCTCTTACCAACCTGACATCAGTCCCTCTCCTCTAGCATCAAGACAGTGTGGATGAGATGGGTCCTACCTGCACTGAGAATGGGCCTCCAGAGCTGGTCCTGTGCAGCTGTCATCTCTTCCTGCCCCAGTCCTGAGAACCCCACGGCCACTCCCCCAGGAAGGACACCAAGGCTGGCCCAGCAGCCCAGGGAGGGATTTGTGTGGAGGGGTCCCCAGGAGACCCTTGTGCAAGGCTCCCAGTGACACAGCCAGAGTGAGGATGAAGCAGCCAAGTTGTTTGCCTCTTACCAAAGAGCTGCTGCTCTCCTCTGCTGGCAGCAGCTCGTGCTCTGCTAGACCCCTTTCCCAGCCTCATCTGGGATGTGTTACAGCCTTGGACCCTGCTCCCTTTCCTTACAGATGGGGATTCTCCTGGAATGTCTGCCTCTTCCTCCTCCTCTCTACAGTTTCTGCTTCTCAGGTGTCCCCTCCCAGCTAACACAGCAGCCCCCAGGCAGGGTTTGGCAGCACTGCATCCCTTCCTTGGATGTTTGGAACTCCAGATGGGTGGGAGCCCTCCTGCTGGGAGAGGGGTCATGGCTGTACCAGGACATGGGTGTCCATGCCATGAAGAGCAGGGCTGGAGTGGGAAGGCAAACACCCTGGTAAGAAGGAGAAGCAGCCAGGAGCTGGTCTGGGATGTGAACAGCCTCAGTTGCTATATGCCTGAAAAGTGAGACCATTTTTGGCTCCAGCTGTGATGCTCAGGCACATCCACCCAAACCAACCCCACTGCAGTCACTCCAGCCCCAGCTCTGCCTGCTGGACTTCTCCTGCAGGTTTTTCCCTGCCCTGGGGACAGCTTAATTCTCCTTTGAGGAGGCGAGGGAGGAAAACATTGACATTGCAGGGATGGGGGGGGGAAGACATTCAGATTCAGGGTGGTGAGCACAGCTTCTCTGAATCTTCATCAGGAGCCACCAGCTGATGTTTGGAGGGGGTGATCACATCCCCTCTGTTTATTGAGGTTAAATAAAACTGTCTGTCAGTGCCTGGGACAGTGGTGACTCCAGGCAGCAGCAGAGCTAAATCAGATGCCAAATAGTGATTCCTCCACACATCCCCAGGGACTGACAGCTACGGCTCCTCTCACCATCTGTCTTCCCTCATGCGGCCCCTGGAGAAGATGTGCTGCTCCTTCAGCTGGCAGGGAAGAGAGCAAAAGGACAAATTCTTCCATTTCCAGGCCCATGGATTTTCTGCTCAGGTGTTTCAGGAGTTCTGCACTAGGGGAAGGTGTTTTGCTGTTCCTCCTGCTTTTGCACTGACACCGGGCATGCCGGGAGACCGAAGGGGTTGGCTGGAAACCTGGGACATGTGATAAAAGCATGTTCTTTCTTGATAGGACACATCTTCATGGGAACGAGTCCGGTATTAATAAACTGTCAGCAAGCAGCCAAGTTTGTTGTGTTCACTCAAAAGTAATGAGCTCGTTGTGAATCACTGGGAGCCTGGGATGTGGGGGTAGGAACCAGCTTGCAAAAATACTAGATTAGGCCAAGCCCTGGAGCTGAACCCTCTTTATTTCTTCATGGTTGAAACTATTTAACAGTTTATATTCTTCATATTAATTTTCCACCTCTTGCATCTAATAAAACAGAAGGGGAAACCCCAGGTACCAGAGAAACCAGCCCAGCCCAGGGGGAATGCAGGAGCAGGCAGAGGAGGGGAGGGTCTTGGGCAGGTCCAGCCTCTGCCCCTCTGGGCAAATTGCCCCAGGGTGGGGGGTGTCAGTGGCCTGCCCCAGCCCTGCAGGGACCTGCCTGGGGCTGCTGGTGATGCTGCTGTACCCAAGGACCTGAGCTGAGCAGGGAGGGTGGATGATGAGCTCTGCCCTCCTGCCTGATCTCAGCCTGACCTTGGACACCAGGAGGATGCTGATGCTGATGCTGATGCTGATGCTGATGCTGATGCTGAGGCTGGGGCTGGGGCTGGTGCTGGGGCTGGGGCTGGGGCTGGGGCTGGGGCCAACTCCCCCATCTCCCCCACCATCTAGCTCTACAGCAGCAGCTCTCAAAGGCTTTTTGCTCCTCCTTGGTGGGCAGGGCAACCACAAAATATGAGGGAAAACACCCCTGCACAAAAGTTTTTCTAGGCTACAGGTGGCTGGGGACTTTAGGAAATGTCTCAGTGATGGAGGGACATCCGAGTTGGGCAAGTTCTCACAGAGAAAGGGAGCTGCAGTGGGAAAAACCCTCCCCCCTGCTTTGCATATTCATTTATTATGATTAACAGGCTAATCCAGTGCCCCTCCCTGTGCTCTGACAATCTCAATACCCACTTTGAATTACCTTTGTCTCTGCAAAGCCCGGGTCTTTGGACCACCCACAGTATTGCCAATAACTCCTTCTTGTCCTCTTGGTGTCTCCTGGGGAGCTCCCTCCTTCACCCAGCACCCCAGGGTGCCAAGCTCAGCAGGGAGCAAACTCTCCCGTGCTGGATTCAGAATCAAGGATTCAGAAATGCCACACTCAGACCTGCAGTGTTTTCTTCAGTGCTAATTTGCAAATCTTAGCATTCAAGATGATATTGAAATTACCCCAGTTTCCAACAGCAGTACAACCAGGGCTTTGGTAGACCTGGAGGAGGCTTGAATGGCACCCACAGCATTTCTCAGCAGAGCAGAGAACAATCCTGCAAAGAACGACCTGAAAAGTGACATTCACCCTCCTTTGTTCTCACTTCCATCAGCTGAAGCCTTCCTCTTCTCTGATTCCTGAAAGGCTCCATGTAATTAACTTTGCACAAAAACAGGCAAGCAGCACGATGTGGGGAGTTCCTCATCCACGGAGGGGGGAACTGGGCAGATGAACCCTGGGCAGATGAACACCAGGCAGGTGAACCCTGGGGGTTGAGCCCACAGGAAGCTGAGACTCTGCTTCAGCCAAACCTGTCCCGAGAGCTCAGCCCAGCCTGGCTCTGGGGGCACAGAGCAATGCCACCCCCGTGTCCCCCTGCTTGCCTGGACCCATGCCCATGGTAGCCACAGGCAGCCCTGCCCTCCCTGGGGGTTGTTCATGGCATGTATACTTTTTATTGGGTTTTGTTAAATTAACCATATGATCCTGCATTGTCTGACCCAGCTCTGAAGTCTCCCAGGCACAAGCAAGCTCTGCTGCCTCAGCTTTTCATTTACATGTTTATTTACTGCCTTGCAGATCACCCGGTTTGCACCGTGCAGCCTCTGATGAATAAATAACCAGTGCCCTTGTAGGCCGGATTGATTAAATGTATTTAATTAATGAGCCCAGCTCCCCCTGAGGATGCTCCCGACTCAGATACTGAAACCAGCCTTTTGTATATGACACCACCAGGACCCATTGATTTGCAGCAAGGGGAAAGAGGAATAATTCAGTAGTGCTGCTGTCCCAAGGCCACCTCTGAGGATGGGGACAGGCTGGGTCACTGGTGGCTCACAGGAGGCTTGCAGTCTCCTGCTTTATTCCTGTTTTCTATTTATTTCTATTTTCCCACCTCCCAGGGAGGGAGGCGGCAGCGGGCAGGATGAGCACAGGGGTGAAGAGGGGGGGTTCCAGCTCTGTGTTTTCTGGCTGACAGATGCCTGACCTCCAGAAGCTCCCCAGCTGCCTTTCCAAAACCCTCCCCTGGATGTTCTGCCCTGATTCTCCACCAACAGATGTGGTGACGTGCAGATGTTCGGAGCTCCCCAGGGCCCCTCCTCAGCAGGCAGGTTGCTGAGACTTCACCATCCAGGGCTCCAAACCTGCTCTGAGCAGCTCTGTGCACAGCCCCACAGCAGTCTGTACCTGGGGACAGGAGCTGAGGCTCCCCTGGGAGGATGGGGACAGGGGCTGGGGACAGGAGGACCCTGGGGATGCTGCGAGGCTTTGCTGGGGGGGTCTAGGAGGTTACCCCGAGAGGGGACCACTGGGGCTGTCCCCAGCAAGGACAAAGCTGGGGGTCTGCAGGCAGGGGGTTGGGGCAGGAAGAGCTGCTCAGGGCCAGCCCAGCAGCCCTGTGTGAGGGCACAGCTGGAGGGGACATCTGGAGGGGACAGACCAGCCCCTGCCACTCCATCAGGGGGTCCCAGAAGCTGCCTGCCCGCCCTGCTCAGACCTTGCACCCCGGAGAAGACCCGGCGCGGGTTGGTTAATGAGGCTGCTCAATTATCGCTGGAGCTGATTGAGACCCGCACGGTCCCCCCGCAGCGCCCTCCCCGCGGCCCCCTCGGGCAGGGGGGGGACAATGAGCTGCCGGGGGGTTCCGTGGGGTGCTGTGGGGAGCCCCCCGCACCCCCAGCCCCGCCGTCTGNGGGTGGGGGGAAGGGGCAGGAGCTGCAGGTGAAGCAGTTCAATACCAGCACCTGGGCTAAGGGGGTAAATACCAACACTGGGGGGGCTCCTCCTCCAGTTCCTGGGGCTTGCTGGGGGAAGCAGGCTGAGGGCTGCGTGACACCAGGGGACAAGGCAGCAGGAGAAGGGGCAGCACGACCAGTCTGGGTCCCCTGCCAGCAGGGCAGATACAGATACAGCTGGCTGTGGCTCCAGGTCCCAGCTTTGGGAATGCTGCTGCTCTCTGAGCTGGGCTTTTGCTCCACAAGAGGAGGACAGCAGAGCAGCAGGTGGGTGTAGGAGCAGGAGCAGACCAGGTATTTCTCTCCTCAGCCCCCCCTTCGTGTGGGCCTGAGCAGCTCCTTTTGTCCCTTGGTGCTTCTGTTCCCCTGCTTGTGTTTCCCTGTTTAACATGGAGAAAGTACTGTTCCTCATTTCCCTGCTTGGCTGTCCATAAAGCAATTATGTGATAATTATTTCTGTTCATTGGCAAGTTAGTTCTAATGATGTTTGCTAAACATTTGATGATTATTGCAAACACGGCTTTGCATGCAGAGTCAGGGCTGTGATTGCTGGAGATGGTTTCTGGGAGAAGCTGGTTTTCCAGGCAGGTGCTTTGTTTTATAAAGATATGGCAGTCGGGGCCAGCATTTGTCAGGCTGTAGTTTTGTTATAGAGACAAAATATTTAAGGTGATAAACGTACGTTTATGGGGTTTGATGATTAGACAGTAGAATTCCTGGGTGGTTTGGGAAAAAACCCAGAGAGGAAGAGGGAACAGGGGTGCTGGGGGAGGAGAGGCAAGGAGGGACATCTCCTATCTGCCCCTGGGATGTGCATTTATAACCGAGCAAAATCCTTTGGCTCTTTAGAGCAGAATTATCTGCCCTCGTGCCCCCCAAGCCCCTCAGCTGCAGACACAAGCCAGGAGATGCTCTGGTGCTGCCTCTGCCCAGCTCCCCAGGCATCTGGGGTCAGCAGCTTTGGGCATTCCTTGGAACAAGCTGATTCACCTCCCACCACAACCAGCCCTCCTCAGGCCCTGGAGACCATTGGGCAGTGCCCCAGAAGCCCTATTAAAGACCTTTTCTACATAGGCTGATTTTATGTGATTGAGACCTTAAACCAAGAGCTTTGGTTCACCAGGGGACAGGGATGATCCCAGGGGCAGGCAGTGCTTCCCCACAGGATTTGCCCAGTGCTCTCTCCAGCCACCCCAGCTTTTCTCACGTAGGGTTGGTTTGTTGCTGTCTAAAAGCCCACACCAGCTTTTCTCACCTTGCCCCCTCTTGCTGCAGGGGCTGTGCTGAAAACATGAGCCCAGGAGAAATAGCAGGGAGTGTTAGAGGGCAAAAGGTCCAGAAATATGCTGAGAATAATGTGGAGAGGAGCTCCAGGTGGGCTGTAAGAGGAGAGAAGGTTGGTTTAGAGGCATGTAGCCACCTGAGTGACACGGGTTTTTCTTTGGCTGGGGGCACTTGTGAGCAGGCTGACACTTGACATTTCTGTGGAAAAACCTCCAGAGCTCCCTCAGAGCTCCAGCAGGGACTGCAGCACTGAGCATGGACCAGTGGGGGTGCTGGGAGGATGTAGTTCCTCTTCAGTGCCTTCCAGAAGGATAGCATGGGATCTGTGGGGTATTCTCCTCCTAATTTTTTATTTTATTTATTTTTTTTTTTTAAAGGACTAACAACATGCTGGTTGTCACTAGAAGGAGAGCTTGGGGCATCATGTGAGCACCTTTCCCCAGGCATGGTGCTGTTGCTTTCCCTCCTGCCAGCTGGCTGCAGTGTGAAGTGTTTGCAATGTGGTTGGGGAAAACTGGACAGGCATCTCTCATTGCTGTGGATGTGCCTCAGGAGCTCCCTCAGAAAGAGTCCCAGCAATGACTACTGGATGGTGTCTGCTGTATTTATGTCTAAAATCCAACATGAGGGCAAGTTGTTGTGATCAAACTTTTCGTCTGCTTTAATTTCACGTGATTTCAGCATGACGACTGGAAAGCAAAGGCTGCAATGCCCCAAAATACCTCCCTGTGATTTGTTCTGCAATGATTTGCAGAAGTAAGAAGCATGTAAGCTTGCAGAGTATGGAAGAAACTGCCGAGTGTGCCAGCTCAAACAGCTTTAGCAATTTGTTCCACTTCTTCTTCCGAACCATTGCACAGCCCAGAGCAGCCACAGGCTGGTCACTGGTGAAACTGCTTCTGCTCCTCTCTCAGACATTAAACCATAAATGAGTGGGGTAATTATTTTACTTCAGTATTTATGGCTTTGTTGCTTGCAACCCTGTTTCTGCCCCACGCTGGGAAGGGTGAGCCCTGGTCCTTCCTCCCTGCTCGTACAGCCACACACACAGTGCTTTGGTAGAAGCCCCCAGGAGACCAGGGGTCAGAGCTGGTTTACAATGCAATTGCTAACTCAAAGCTAATGATTCTCTTTAGTTTCAGCCATGCATTTCCCCTTATGAATTCTTTTGGGCATCCAACTTCTGTAATGGTTCTGTTCTTTACTGACCCACTGCCCCTCAGCAGCTGCCCGGTGTTTCCATGGGGCAACCTTGCTGCCAGTGGAGACTGATTTTACCAGGGGGCTGGAATTTCAGCATGAAACCCTCAACCTGTCTGCCACCCTGGTGGGCAGGGCTGAGTGGAGCAGTTCCCCAGCATCCCCTCTGCTGCCCAGGGCAGGGATGCTGTGTCAGGTCTTGTAAAAATGAGGACGGCGTGGGAAGAGATGGATGGGACTGCCCCACACCAGCATTTACCCTATTTCACAGAGCGTGTGTAGACAGCAGCCTTTGTGCAGCAAGGAAAAGTTCTTCAGTGCTGCTTTGTAGTGGTAACAGCTAAAATTTCCATCAGTGTTGGGTGTTTTCAACCTCAAGTGGCTTTGCAGCCCACAGAGCGGAACTGGCAGCAGCCAAGCGCGGCCACATCCAGAGCAAGCAGAGGAATGGTGGGGAGGAGAAGTGCTCAGCTGAGACTCTGGAGGAGAACAGGCTGCCAGAGCTCCCCAGATGACACCCCAAACAACCTCTTTATGCCACTGAGGTTGGGGTTTATTGAAGGCCATGAGTCAGCCAAACCTTGAGTAGGGATCTCGTGAAGCATTAGTGCCCCAGCACACCCTGATCCTCACCGAGGGTTTGTCTCCAACTTCCTACAGTTCCCAGGTCCTTCCCTTCCCAGCAAGAGCCTGTCCGACCTCACTTTCCTCCTGGTTTTGGGTATATCTGTGCAATTATTTTTTTTCCCCTGCAGAGCAGCAGGGATGGGCACAGGGGGATGGTTTCCCACTGCATCCCCAGCCAGGATGGTCTGAGGCCCCGTGAGGGAGGTCTGGCTCACCTTGTGGCCATTTTCATTTAGCCTGGATTGATCATGTACAAATGTGTGCATTGTTAATTATTCCTGTGCTTTCCTATTGCTCAGCAGGGAAATTTTTTCTCCTGCCTGTTTGCTTGTTACTTGGCAAGCCCAAACCTGTGACCTTCTTCCTCCCTGTCCTCTCCTGCCACCTGATAACTGAATATTTTGTTCAAGTTCACCACCTCCAGCTCCTCTTCACTATTAATATGGCTGATAATGGGACTGAACTTTACCCAGGTTCCTTTTTCACTGTCCAAAGCATCAGTTAAAGTTGTATTTTGTCCTCTTTGCCCTCTTCCCCATCTCCCCTCTGCCTGGAGGGCTGGCTTTGAGGATGGAAGAGGGATGCAGAGACCTGCCCAGGTGCTGCCTTGTTGGGAGCTGCAAATGCCTAGTCTGGTTATGGGTGGTCTGATCCCTTGGGAGCCCTACTAGGAGCACTTACTCTCCTATGGGAAGTGTGGCCAGTCCTGCTCCAAGCCAGGTACAGGGAGCTGTGCTTGCTCAGTGCATTGATGCAGCATCTTTTTTATTTATAAATGAACATGTTTACCAAATAGTTCTGCCACCCCAGGGTCAGGAAATGAAGATGCCTGAATTTCCTTCTTGCCCTTGAACCAGGTGCTGCCTGCTCAGCAGGGATGCTGAACCCCTCCTGCCTGCTGGGGTGACTGCTGCACCAGGCGGGCAGCACAGGTTTGTCTGGAGGACGGATGGCAGAGAGGATTGAATCAGGACTGAAATGCATCTTGTCTGGCTGCAGGTGTCATCCTGGCCTGACAAAGCTTTAATGTCTCACCATCACTGCCCTCTCTCTGCAGGATTTTTGGTCTGTCTGAAGCCAGCAGGGCTGTGGGCACAGGCTGCTGCGGCTGCCCAGAGCAGAGGGAGATGCTGGGCAGCACCAGACCTCAGACCCACAGAGCAGGAAGGATTCAAAGGCTGCTCTGAAGATTGAGCTTTGCAGCAGCTGACTGGTGCTGGCTCCAGTGAGCCCAGGTTGGAATGGGAGGGGGAATCTGCTGGGTGGGAAGAGGTTGCTAATGTAGGGAAAGGCAGAGCAGCTCCACATCTGCCTCTGCACTCCTTTGGAGGTGACTTCACCAGCTGATGAGAACCTTTCTGTGCTGTTCTGCTGAGCTCAGCACCCTGCTTCCCCGGCTGGGAGCAAGGCAGCAGGCTGTGACTGCTGCTGGATGGATGAACAGGCCCAGGAATGGCCCCAGACTAATGATTCCATCCGAGTGATTGAGTGTCCCTGTCCAGGAGCAGAGCTGGGGGTGTGTGGTGTTGCACCCCAGCTGACCTCAACCTGCTCCATGCAGCCTCGGACATGGGCAGAGTCTCACCTCCCATGAGAGGAAAAAAACCACCAGAGAATTCAGAGTGAGAACCAAGGGATCATCCCAGTGGAAAACAAAGATAGCGGGAAAAGCTGGCTGGATTTCCTCAGAAGTGACATTTCCCAGGGAGGCAGCAGGGAGAGCTCTGGCAGGGAAGGTGCTGTGTGTGGCTGTGCTGGAGTGGGTGCCTGCAGGGAGGTTGTGCTTTCGAAACCCTGACACATAAATCTGTCCCCCACGATTGCACAAGTCCTCTCGGGGCTCTGCATCACACTGCACTGCTGGGCTGCCCAGCCTGGACACTTGCAGCATCTGGGGAGCATCCAAGGCCCCTCCTCACCAGGAGGGGATGTGGGAGGTGTGTCCCTGGGAGCTGGAGGAAAGTTGCTGCCAAAAGGCTCAGGCAAGATGTTTCGGTCCATTAACAAAGCTCACATTAGGAAATGCAAGCTTGGTGTGAAGATCCTGAGAGCCTACAGGGGCCGGGGTGGGGGGAGAAAGCTGAAAGGCTCTGAGAGCACAGAGTGTTGGTCGAGGACCAGAGCAAAGCACAATCTGCAGAGATGCCCTGGGGAGGGGGAGGCACTGCAGCTGGGATGCAGTGTAGGGTGTATCCAGGAGAGGGTGGGTGCCCACGGGCTTCCTGAGTGGAGCAGACCCCACTGTTGGGTTGGAAGCAGCAGGGGATGTGAAGCAGGATGCGTGGGCTACAGCCCCACAAGGCTCTTCCTTGCTTCTGTTCTGATGGAGCATCTGCAGCCAGGTCCAGAAAAAGTCCTGATCTTGCATCTTTGTGAAAGTTCCCTGCCCAAATCTCCATGTTTTGCCCACAAACCACCCAAAATTGTGGTCCTGGCCCCTGTGCTATGAGGAGATTCCTGAAGGCAGGTTCCTCAGCCCTGTCCTTTCTTTTGCTCTTGGGGGTTGTCACCCTCAGGCAGCTTCTCTGCCATGCACATGGGGAAGGGGGTCCTGAAAAGCCTGCAAGGGCAATGCTGTCAGTCCCTGACATGCTTTAATTTCAGGGCTTTGTGGTTTTTTGTCCTGGCTGCTGGTTCAGACGCTTTGGCATCCATCAGCAAACTCCTGAGCTGGAACATCGGGGCAGAAAAGTGGAGTTGTGTTCTGACACCAAGCCCCCATCCAGGCCTCAAGGCCCAAGTGAGTGCTTTAAACTGCAGCAGAACTGCAAACTCTGCAGAGGGGGAGAGCTTTGTCTGCTCGGAATGTTTTCCCCACAGCTTCTTTCCTGCTCTGAAATAACAAAGTCTGTTGCTTTTCTTCCATTTCCACCAGCCTCACCCTATCTGCCTTTTAGCTTCAAAGTGCCCTTAGATCTTAAACAAATTTAATTTAGAGCCACAAATGCCTTATATTGAGTTATTTTGGAAGCTGTTCCCTATTCTACAGAGATGTTCCCAGCCACAGCAGGGGAGGAGGTGGCTGTGGGGGCTGTGTTTCTGGGACCCCATTTCCTTCAAGGCACAAGAAGGGAGCACAGATAGAGCTGTTGGTTGTTTTAAAAGCATCATCAAGAATTTTGATAAGTTTCTGGATAATGTGCAAAGGGAGGAGGGGACAGGATGGGACAGGAGATGACATGTGTGTTGTTTAATCCCCCATGTTGACATCTCCAGGTGAGGGCAGGCTGGTCAGCAGGTCCTGTGACCCGAGTAAAGATCTTGCTTTCCAGCAGCATGGGAGGGGTTAAATTTTTACAGATTTTTTTTGTGCTAGTAAAGAGCCTTTGGAAATGCTGGGGAAGGAGACTCCAAGGAGACCCGGGAATGGGCTGGGAGCCGAGATGGAGCAAAGCCAGGGCTGGGATTTGCTCTGGGACCCCCTCCTCTCCCTCCCACTCCCCACCTGTGACATCCAATTCCTCAGCATCCTCCTCGGGGCTCGGGTGGGTTTGGGTCAGGGCTGCCACCACCGGTCCCTGGCTGATTCAGAGCCACGGATGGCCCAGTGCCCCCTCTCCCTCCTCTCTGCTCACCCCCGGGGTGCTCCCAGAGCAGGGGGTGCATGGAGGGGTCCCAGACAACCCAGGGATGGGGACAGGGGAACCACAGCATCAGCGGGGAAAGAAAGGCAGCCCTGGCCCCTGGCATGTGCTGGGATGAAGGCTCTGGGGAGGCGTCTGCCTTGTCCCCACAGGGGGCTGGTTGAGTGGGGCAGGGATGGGGCAGGGACCTCCAGCGATGCCACTGCTGGGTCAGGTCCGCCGGGCCACCCGACGCTGGTGGGCAGAGATGCTGACAGCAGAGGGCCCTCCTGGGGAGGAAGCATCCTTCCTCCCCCTCCTCCTCCTCCTCCCTCTCCTGCTCCTCCCCAGGCTGTCCCGTGGGCAGGAGGGAGAACAAACCTCCCGCTGCCCCCCGGAGGGAGAGGAGAGCAGGCGAAGGGCTGTGGGTTCCTTGTTTTCTTCTCTCCATCCCTGTCCCTGCACACCCCCTGGCTGGGCGCTGTGCCCTGACAGCTGCTGTAGATGTCCCCAGAGCATGGGGACAGAGATGGGGACACAGCCCGTGGCTTCCCGGGGACCGGTGACAACCTGTAGCGTCCCCGGACTCTGCTCTCCCGGGAGCCGGGGGTGGCCCCGTCTTGGTTAGCGGGAGAGGACCCGCAGCACCTCCCCGGGGGGCTCGGGGGGTCCTTCCAGCGCTGCTGCCATGCGGCTGCTCCCCCTCCTCCTCCTCCTCCTCCTCCTCCTGATGCTGCCATCGCTTCTCTGCGCTGCTGCGGGTGAGTGGCTGCCGGTGCGGGGCCCCAGGGGCTTGGAAGGGGAGGATAGAGAGAGTTTTATTTGGGCATTTCGATCCAGATGCTGGCAGAGGGATGCTGGAACCGGCCGAGAACGGGCTGTGGTGGGAGGAGGTTGTGTGCCTGCTGGCACTGATCACTCTTCTGGGCAGCAGTGTCACCTGTGAGCCCAGAGGGAGATGGAAACTGGGGTTCTGCCTTCAGCCAGGGGACAGGGGGGCCTAAACCTTCCTCCCCAGCCAGTTAATTCTTTCTGTCTCCCTCAGAGCAGTTTGTTACAGGTGTGGCTCAGCCCTATTCAGTATAGGAACTGTAAAGGAATTGTGTGAGGAAGGATTTTCCCTTGCCTCAAATTCTCTTCTCTCCCTCTTCCTCTCCTTTATATTCCACCTTCTCTCCAGTCTCAGGCTGTTCTCTGGTTTCTGCCCTGCACAGTCACTGGTTTCTGGAGCCCTGGGGGGGTTAATGCAGAAGAATGTTCTAGGGGGGTGGCTGGAAAGAAGCACTTTGGCTGGAAATCTGGAGCTTGAGCATCATTCCTGAAAAAAACCCAAGAGCTATCTGTGTTTATGTGTATCAATATATATTTGTATAAAGTCCTATCTCCTTGTATTTACATAGCACCACGCACAGATAGGCTCCCTGCAACAGGGACCAGAGGCTCTGGAAGGGTTCTGTTGCCTTCCAGAAATCCTCCCTGGGCAACTAGGAATGGGACTGAGACAGGAAAAACAAATCCTTCTGGAGGGACTTGAGCTCAGGGCTGGGGTCAGATGGCACTAAGCATCTCCCCTTCCTTGGGCAGAGCCTCCCCTGCCCCTCTCTGGGGGACACAGGTGTCCCCTGGGGCAGTTTCCCTGTGGCAACCTCCCAGCCTGCCTGCCCCAGGCCCTGCACTGCAACGGGGAGGATGACTGCGGCAACGGCGCCGACGAGGAGAACTGTGGTGAGCAGCAAGATCCCTGGGATGGGGCATGCCCTCAGTGCCATCACCCTGGGACTTGGGAACGCCAGGAGTTGGGCCCATGAGTGCATCAGAGCAGAGCTTGCTCTTCCCCTGGGCAGCGAGGAGGAAGCCTGGATCTGCCCTGTGGCTCCCTGCCTCTCACACTGGCACACCCTGGCCCAGGGTGCCCAGAGAAGCTGTGGCTGCCCCATCCCTGGCAGGGTCTCAGGTCAGGATGGATGGGGCTGGGAGCACCCTGGGCTGGTGGGAGGTGTCCCTGCCCATGGCAGGGGGTGGGACTGGAGCAGCTTTAAGATGTTTTCCAACCCAAACCAGACTGGGGATTGTCATTCTGTGAGAAGAAAGAAAATTGTGTTGTGGCTGTTCTTGGGTTCATCTCATGGTGCTGGACCCCTGGCTCTGTGCAACCCAAGCAGCTCCCTGCCAGGCTCCTGCTGGGGGTGCTGAGGCCCTAACGCTGCCCCTGTCCCCCTGCAGTGGATGACAGTGGCTGGCTGCAGATCTTGGGTGACATGCTGGCAGTGAGGAACAGCAGGGTGCTGCTGGAAGATGAGGGCAGTGCCTGTGGTGAGCCACCCTCCCTGGGGCTGGGTGTCCCTCCCCATCCCACGGGTCCCCACTGGTGTCCCTTCCCCTTCCTGCAGGGCTGGAGCTCTTCCCGCAGCAGTGCCGGTGCCAGGGAAGGGCTGTGGACTGCACCCAGCAGGACCTGGCCACTGTCCCCTGGGTGTCCTCCAATGTCACCAGGATGTGAGTAGTGGTGGGTCCACCTCTCCCCCAGGCGAGGCACGAGCAGGGCACATGGAGCCACACAGCAGGAAAACAAACTTAGAGGGAAAGAAATAAAGTTTCTGAGCGTGTGGGAAAACTGTCTGCAGCAAATAATGCAGATTGAGAGGGCAATCAGCAAGGCAGTGCTGATGAGCAGCAGCTGCCTCCAGCGGGTCTGGGTGGCACAAGAAGGGGAGGGTTTGGTCCTCCTGGTGCTCCTTTGATACAGATTTCTTCTCTGTCCTATGCTGCTGACCTTGGGTTTGAGTTTTTTCCCCCTTTTTTATTATTTCTAGGGACCTAAAGAAAAATAAAATCCACTCTTTGCTGGACAATCAGTTTGCCAGGTACAGGAGCCTGCAGAAGCTGTGAGTATCACCTGGGTTTATCCTGCTCCCTGGCTGGGAGAGCAGCAGCAGCAGCAGGTCATGTGCAGAGGAACAAGTCTGAGGATCCCTTGGGAAGCAGAGTCCTTCCTCTTCAGTCTCTGTTCTCTGCTTTGTTTGTTTATTCGTTTGTTTGTTTGTTTTCCAACAGCTTTTTACAAAACAACAAGATCTGGTTGATCTCAGCCAGAGCCTTCGCTGGGCTCTCTCAGCTCAGAATGTTGTGAGTAAAGGTGTCTGAGTCACGGGGAGAGGAGCCCTGGAGGTCCTGGTCCTTGGCTCCTCTTGGCACGGAGCCTGAGGCTGGGTTCTGAGCTGTTCTTGTTCCTTCATGTGGTGGTACCCAGCATGCTTTAAGCTGGAGCTCTGTATGTATGGGGTGGGGTGCATCTTTCCTCCTGCAGCCCCTGCTCCCGTCTCCATGATGTCCATCCTGAGCTGGGAGCTGCTAAGGGAGAGGGGGCCAGGGGCACCCAAAGCTGGGGTGGTAGGCAGCAGGGGGAGAGCAGCTGTAGAAAAACCAGGTTTGGAGGGCAGGGTGTCTGAGCATCCCCCCTGTGCTGCTTCCAGGTTCCTCAGTCACAACAGGATCAGGCAGCTGAAGCCCCGGGTGTTTGAGGAGCTGCACTGCCTGGAGTGGCTGTGAGTCCCTCACCTGAGCCCCTCAGCACGGGAGCTCTGCCTGCTCCCGAATCTCCACTGCACTTCCCTCCCGTTCCTGGGCCGTGTCCAGCACAGGATGGCCACGCTCCTGGCCCAGGTGGCCCCCTGGTCCCTCCTGTGCTGGTCCAGGGTATCCAGGCAGGGTGGTGGGCTTCAAGCAGAGGCAGCCTCAGCTCCCAGACTGGAACACCAGAGGTTTCTGTGTTAAAGGCTTCAAGTGCACTGTTAAACACAGAGATTTGCAGCTCCATCACCTTGAAAAATATATGCCTGAATTAAATGTACAGCTGAAACCTTCCCTCCCTATTTATTCTCAAAAGCTCTCTTTGATTTGGTGTGTGGTTTTACACACAGAGCTTATAAAGGTTTCACTACAGAAAAGAAACCATTAAAAAAAAAAGGCAAAAAACCCCACAAAAACTTTCCAGCATGGTTCGTTCCTGTTCTGCATTCAGAGGAGCAGCTGGGGCAGGTCTGCAGCCCCTCCTCTGGCTGCCCTTGGACCAGCTCCCTTATTCCTTGAATCAAAGAGGGGGAGCAGAGGATGAGCAGCACACAGAGGGTGGTCTGTGGTGCAAACTAGCTAGAGGACTTTTGAGAAGCTGAGCACGGCCCTGAATTCCCTGAACAGATTCTAATTTATCTTTATTTAGCAGCAGAAGAGAGAAAAATTCCAACAGACTCTGACTGTGAAGGAATCCAGACTCTGCAGCTGGATCTAAGGCTGCAGCCAGGGCTGCTTGGGAGGATTCAAAGGGGGGGAAATGGCTTCCAAGGGGGGCATCCCCCCACCTGGGAATGGGCATCCAGGGAGAAGGGATGGAGCCAGCTCCTGCCGGGGCAGCACATGGTGGGGGCTTCCCCTCAGGGGAGTATCCCCCTTCTTCCCCCTGGTGGGAGTATCCACCTGATGGGATCATCCCCCTGATGGGAGCATCCCCCTGATGGGAGCATCCCCCTGATGGGAGCATCCCCCTGCTTCCCCCTGATGGGAGCATCCCCCTGCTTCCCCCTGGTGGGAGCATCCCCCTGATGGGATCATCCCCCTGCTTCCCCCTGATGGGATCATCCCCCTGCTTCCCCCTGATGGGAGCATCCCCCTGCTTCCCCCTGGTGGGAGCATCCTGCTGCCTCCTTGCCCTCACCATGTCCTCTCCTCTCACTTCTCCCCTTCTCCTCGCAGGATGCTGGATAACAACAGGATTGCGCAGATCGTCCCCAAGGCGTTTGCAGGGCTGAGGTCTCTGTATTTCCTGTGAGTATGGGGGCTGGGGACACCCTGCTCTGAGGGGGTCGGGTGTTCCCACGTTGCAGGGGGCTCTGCTGGGTGATGGGCACTGTTTATCCTTCTGCATTTTTGCTGGTGGATCAAATAAACTAAAAGCACAGTCACGGAGTGTGCAAGAGGAGCACTGTGCTGGCAGGCACGTGCAAAAGCTCCAGGAAAAACTCCAGCGGGTGGTCAGGCTGTAAATCTGCCTTTACTGGCTGTCGCTGCAGGGTCACTGGCTGCTGCCTTCCTGCACCCTTCTCCTGGGGCTGTGCCCGTCACAGCTCACTGGAGAGCATCTCCCACAGCCCCAGACGTGCCCCTTACCTGTGCCTCATTCCCAAAGAAGGCAAATGAATCTCTGCACGGCCATTAACAGCCACGGGTGCCAGGGCTTTGCCACTGTAAGGTGAAGGAGGGGAGATTTAAATTAGACATTAGGAAGAAATTATTTCCTGTCAGGATGGCGAGACACTGGAACAGGTTGCCCGGGGAAGCTGTGACTGCCTTCTCCCTGGAAGTGTTCAAGGCTGGGTAGGACCTTGAGCAACTTGGTCCCTGTCCTTGCAGGTGGGGGGGAATGAGCTGATCTTTAAGGTTCCTTCCAACCCAAACCATTCTGTGACTGTGGTTTCCCAGACACACTGCTCTGGGCTGGGGACACCACCAGCCCCAGCTCCCCCCTCTGCAGCTCTGCCCCCGGGTGAGGACCAGCAGAAGGTCCTCATGAACCCTCTTGTGACCCGGGACAGAATCCGTGCACGGGGTTGCATCCTGGGCAGACATAGCTGTCACCTCATTTGTCCCGAATGTCTCCTGAGCAGGTACCTGCTGAACAACTCGGTGGGCAGGCTGCCCAACACCTCTCTCTGCGCCGAGCTGCCCAAGCTGAGCTGGCTGTGAGTGCCCTGCCTGGGGTGGGACTGGGGGCACACGGGAGGTGAAGGGGACGAGGGGGAGGTTGCAGTCACACTGTCCTTTCTGCAGAGAGCTGGAGGGGAACAGGATCCAGGCACTACACAGGGCTGTCTTCCAGGAGTGCCACGAATTCACAGTGCTGTGAGTACCACGGGGACCAGACCTGTCCCCCCCCTGCTGCTGCAGACCCCCTCCCACGGCAGGCAGGGGGTGGGGGGGCTTGCACCAGGCTGGGTAAGGACCTGCTGGCTCATGGTTAATGGTTCCAGCCCCTTGTGCACAGCAGTCCATCAGCTTCCTGAATTTTGTAGGGACTTGGCCAGGGGCTCTGTGCTGGGGGATGGCTAACCCTGGGGTGAGGAGCTGGGGGGCTTGTCCCAGCACCCTGTCACCAGCCCGTGGGGCTGCCCAGATTGAACAGCACTTTGAGCACTTTGTCCAGCTCCGCTCACCTTCCACACCCCTGATGGGTTTGTGTGAGATGGGCCTTGCCCTGAGAACTGTTCTCTGGCTCAGACTCCCCACACACAGCAGCGTGTGGCTGCGGGAGGTGACAGCGGTGACTCGGGAGGGGAGGGAGGGCTGGGTGCTCCCCTGGCTGCTCACAGTCCGTCCGGAGCTGGGAAGATGCTCCCGAGGGCCGTGCAGCACACAGGCACCTTCTCCCCTTCATCCTCCCCCTCCAGGGTCCTGCGCAGGAACAAGCTCCGGTGGATCCAGGAGGGAACGTTTTCCCGGCTGAGCAGGCTGGTGGAGCTGTAGGTTTCCAGCCAGCACCTTCCCCGCCTCCCCCTTTCCGCAGGCAGGGGCTGTGCTGGGGACAGGGCTGTGGCAGGGGATAGGGGACCCTGCGTTGGTGTCCCCCGACGCTGCTCTCCTCCCCGCAGGGACCTGTCCTCCAACAGCCTGGCCCGGCTCCCCTCCTGGCTCTTCACTGGCCTGGCCCAGCTCCAGCAGCTGTGAGTACCGGGGGTGCCCGTCCCCCGGGGACAAGTGACAGCGATGGGGAGCCCTGCAGCACCCCCTGGGCAGAGTCCCTGCTGCAGGGGCTGTTGGGCCCCCTGCCCGTGCACCCTCTGCCCGAGGGGAATGGGGCGTGCTGGGGAAAAAAAACAAAAACATGGAAAAACACCCGTTTGCCCATGCTTTCAGCTTCTCTGGCAGGTTCCAGGCGGGGGAAACCACCAACGGCTTGTCTCTTTTTCAGGAATATTTCCTACAACCCCTTGGAAGAGCTCCTGCCCGGCCCGTTTGAGAGCCTGTCCCAGCTCCGCTCCCTGTGAGTCCCACAGCCCCTGGTGCCATGCTGCTGTCCCGGGGCTGCTCACACCGCCCTGCCCTGGCTCCCTCTTGCAGGAGCTTGGAAGGTCTGGAGATCCCCAACATCCACAACCTGACCTTCCAGAAGCTGACCAACCTCTCCCACATGTGAGTGGGGGGAGCGGGGGGGCTGCTCCTCCCCCTGGCACTCCACCTGGGGAGGGTGACGGGGACCCCGGCTCATCCCTGCACCCCTGGCCGGGCTGTGTGCTGGGGTGACACCATGGCATGGTGACAGGGATGGCAGCTGGGGGGGAGCAGAGCTGAGCAGCCAGCCGGGAGTGCTGCCGAAGGAGAAAATAATCATTAATTTTGCCCAGATGCACACTTTAAAGTAGCTGTAATGAAAGGCAACTGTACATCCTCCTTTCCGTAATTGGTCTGTTTGCACTATAAACATGGTACATTTTCTACCTGACTTGCTAATAAGCAATCATTTTCTCTCCTTTTATCTATAATTAAGCAGAAAGGAGCCTCGTGTTGCAGTTTTGTAGTCATTTTCTAGTGCAGAGCTCTGCGAAGCTTATGTGGCTTGGCTTTAATAAGGCTTGAAAAGATTAATCTGAAATAATATGCAGAGGGAAAAAACCTGAATCCCTGCTAATGGAACTTGAAGGGTTTGGAAAAGGGATTGCTTTTTCAGTGTTAGTTTGTGAGAACCATGGGCTGGAGGAAAACACACTTGTGTTTATCAGCTGATGGTGCTGAATCGTGGTAGATTTAAGAGCGTGGCTCTGGTACATGATCCAAAAAACACTGGGGTGCTGCCAGCCTTCCACAGAGTTGTGGGTTACTTCTTAATAACCAGGATGCCACTTACTTATTTAGTGTCCAAGCCCACTGTGTGAACGGGGAGCCCCTCACTCAGCTCCATCAGACATGGCTGAGGGAACCTGGCAGAGGGAACCTGGCTGGGTCCTGGTCACAGCCAGGAAACCTCCTTTCCCCCCACCCCTTGCTTCCCAACAGCTACTTCAAGAAATTCCAGTACTGCAGCTACGTGCCCCACGTGCGCAGCTGCAAGCCCAACACCGACGGCATCTCCTCCTTGGAGAACCTCCTGGCCAGCATCATCCTCCGTGTCTCTGTCTGGGCCATCGCCTGCCTCACCTGCGTGGGAAACCTCTTTGTCATCTGCATGCGGTCCCTGGTGGCAGCTGAGAACAGCCAGCATGCCATGGCCATCAAGTCCCTCTGCTGTGAGGCCACGGACCCACCAGCATGTCCCCTGGGAGAACATGAGATTGGATATTAGGAACAGTTTCTTTACGGAACGAGTGGTTGGCTGCCCAGGGCAGTGGTGGAGTCACTGGCCCTGGAGGGGTTCAAAACACCGTGTAGATGTGGTGCTCTGGGAGGTGGTTTAGTGGGCATGGTGGGGGTGGGCTGATGGTTGGACTTGGTGACCTTAGAGGTCTTTTCCAACCTTAATGATTCTCTGATTCTGTGCTCTCAGCCCCTGCATGCAGGTCTGTGGTCTCCTGCTGCAGGCAGCACCTCTTTCAGAGATACATCTTTATATATATATATATATATATAATGAATTTTACATATTATTAGATAAATTTTTATAGCATATTAAAAAACATGCCTAAAGCCAGAGGCTGCCTGGCTCCGTGGTGGCTTTATGGCCCTGGTGTTAATGTAAAGGGTCACGTTTGCCCTCTGATGCTTTCTTTTCTCCCTGTGCTTTGTCTCCCCACAGGTGCAGATGGCCTGATGGGCATCTACCTCTTCATCATCGGAGCCCTCGACCTCAAGTACTCGGGCGAGTACAACAAGCATGCCCAGGGCTGGATGGGCAGCCTGCAGTGCCAGCTGCTGGGCAGCCTGGCCATGCTGTCCTCCGAGGTCTCCCTCCTGCTCCTGACCTACATGACCCTGGAGAAATACTTCTCCATTGTCTTCCCATTCAGCCACTACAGAGCTGGCAAGAAGCAGACCATCTCGGTGCTGGTGGCCATCTGGCTGCTGGGCTTCTCCCTCAGCATCCTCCCCCTGTGGTGCAAGGACACCTTTGGGAACTACTATGGGAGGAACGGGGTGTGCTTCCCACTGCAGTCTGACCTGGCTGAGCGGCCCAGTGCCCGGGGCTACTCCACCACCATCTACCTGGGTAAGGCCACCCTGGGACTTGGGGCAGGTGGGCTTCCCTGGTGGGCTTCCCCTGCAGGGTGCCAGGGAGCCTGCACTGTTGCTGTCACCGGGATGTGTGGCTTCACAGGGCACTGCTGTCTTGCTGAGACCCTGCAAGGGGTGGGGTGCCGGCTCTGCACCCCCTTCAGGTCTGGGGAGAGTCCTTGGCCCTGGGCAGGAGTGAGGGGCTGTGGAGATCTCTGCCCCCTCTAGTGACAGCAGCGGGAGCCATCCAGCCGTGCAGCCCAGCCTGCAGGTTTGTGCTTCAGCCAGGCTCAGAGTGAGATTTCTTCCTCTCCAGGCTTGAATCTTGCAGCCTTCATCACCATCGTCTTCGCCTACTCGGGGATGTTCTACTCCATCCACACCACAGCCTCCAGGACAGGGGAGGGAGGTGTCTGCTCCCGGGAAGTCGCCATCGCCAAGAGGTTCTTCTTCATCGTCTTCACAGATGCTCTCTGCTGGATTCCCATCTTCCTCCTCAAGCTGCTCTCCCTGCTGCAGGTGGAAATACCAGGTGAACCCCCAGGCTCCCTGGGTCAGGTGCTGCTGGGGCTGGGCTGCAAGGGGATGGCAAACACGCCGGGGTTTCCTTCTGCTGCAGGGGCTGGAGCAGGGGGGTCACCGAGTCACCCTCGGCCACCTAATGGTTTTGTGTCCGTGTTGGCACAGGCACCATCACCTCTTGGGTGGTCATCTTCATCCTGCCCATCAACAGCGCCCTGAATCCCATCCTCTACACCATCACCACCACCTCCTTCCAGGAGAAGGTGAAGGGCTGCCTGCAGAGCGAGCAGCTGGAGCTGCACCAGTCCCACCCCAGCTTCACCCTGGTGACCCTGCAGGCCAGCAGCACCTGACCCCCCCAGCCCCAGGAGAAAGCAGGAGGGGGTTGGAAAGAATGACTGAGCATGAAGGTTTCCTCACCAGTCAGAGGATATCGTTAGTACTTTATTAATTACATGGATAGGAAGGGCTCTCCCCATCCAAGTCACTCAGTCTGTTGCAGCTGCATATGATACAAAACACGAGTCCCTTAAATAGGAAATACAGGTCCTTGAGGTGAGCATCACCTGGCACTGAGCTCTGCTGCCAGAGTTATATATTAATATTCCAACTGTACAAGTATTTATAGATAGAAAAAGAAAAACAACAAACATTTAAAAAAAAAATATCAGGAGAAAAATCACTCCCCCAAATGTTAGTTATATTTATATATATATATATGTATATATATATAAATGCAGAACACAGGCTGGATTGTTTTGGTTTGGTTTTTTCCCCCCACCAAGAAAGGCAGATAGGGTGTGTTATGGCACAACTGACACTGGGAGTGGCTCCCACGTGTGGGTCATGTTGCCTTCCATTTGGAACGAGGTCTGGTGAGTTGGGTCCCTGCCTGAATGGAGAAACCAGGTCAGTTCCCGGGCACTGGCAGTCAGGGTGGATGGTTTCTCCAGGGAGGAAAGGGAGGGAAGGGAATGGATAATTTATCAGGGAACAGCTCTGCACCCAGGAGGTCAAGGGCTCTGCCACCAAAGAGCGGTGACCCCAGGACACCCCCTCCCCCCTGCCACCCCACCTCCTTGTAACCACTCTGGGTGCACATTGCTCCTTCTCAGCTCATAGCCAGCTTCATGGGCAGCTGCCCTGGGGCTCCAGACACATCCTGTGCCCTCCAAATGATGGCTGGGATGGTTTTGAGGGACAGGCTTGGTGTGGACCATCGCCCATCCAGCCCCCACTGACTCCTGGTGCACAAGAGAGGTGAGATTGACCCAGGACCACAGGGCTTTGTCTTCTCCTATGAAATTCAGCACCAAAGGTGCACCGGGCTCCTTCTGCCACCTGAGAGGGCTGGCACTCGGGGTGTGTAGCCCCCCTCCTCCCTGAACAGCAGCCTCTTCCACCACCACCACCACACCAGGTCAGGATGCCTCCCTGGCTGTCCCCACTGGGTGACATCCTACACCCATCCCTCCCCTCACTTCCCCTGGCTGCTCCTGCACCTCCACACACCTTCACCCCTGCTTACACCACCTGCCCTCCCGAGGGGCTCCCCCCCAGCCCCCCGCTTTCCCTCTGCTCTCTGACCCCTCCTGCGGGGACCAGGGGCTCCACGATTCACCTCTGGACAACCTGCTGCACGAGGGGTGGCTGGAGCAGCAGCAGGGAGGGTGGGACAGGAGTCCCCAGCCCAGGGTTAAAGGACATTCCTACAGCTGTGTCTGCACACCAGCCTCTGCCCCCTCCACCCTCCTGCCCTCCGACAGCTCCAGCCCATGTCCACAGCAAGTCCACGTCAGACAGGACTGAGCATCATCTCCCCACCACCTCAGATCTTCGTCTCTGGGCCGCTGGGACTCAGGGCTGGGAAAGAGTCTCGGATCCTGGCCAGTTCCATGGCACAGAGGTGCCCAAAGACCTTGTTGTACCACTCGGGAGAGCGGCCCCTGGAGAAGGGAAGAAGAAAGTGAGAGGGCAGCTAAGGGCTGGCTCTCAACCAGCACTCCTGTCCCCTGGGGTGGGCAGAGGGACGAGCAGCTCCTGTTCCCTCCACCACCCTCCCCGGTGGCACCCCAGGCTCCCCTCACCTGAGGTCAGCTCTGCAGATGTGGGTCACTTTGGAGCGTCCCATGGCACCGGGCTCGATGAGGTACTGGGACATCAGGATGATGGCTTTGACACCTCCTCCCTCCACCAGCAGCTTGTCGTGCTCCACAGAGATGGAGATGAGCAGGCAGGCTCCCCGGGGCAGGTCCGTGCACCAGCGCCTGTGGGACACAGCCCAGCTCCATCCCTGCCCCAGCCCCGTACGGCCCCGATGGGGTCCACCCAACCGAGACCAAACCCTCCCAGCCAGGTCCTCCCCGTCCCTCACCGGAGCACCACGCAGTCCCGGCGTGGGTGGGGTGCCATGCTGTCTGTCACGTAGTGGTACACCTCCATGTCCTTGTCCAGAGCCTCCACCACTTTACTCTGCAGCAGGTCCTCGTCCCAGAGGTGACGCTCCCGAAGCACCCGGTGCAGCACCGTGGCTGGGGGGGCCTCCACCTCCGTGGAGACCTTCCACAGACGCAGAGGGTGACCGTCCCCAACCTGGTGGGCCAAGGGAAGGGTCAGGGAGGCTGTCCCATGGGACCCTCCCCCCACCAAGTGCTAACCCCCTGAGCAGCTTTACCCGTGGCTTCCACAGCCACACAGCAGAATTTACCTTTTTGCAGGAGAGCTCCGTGTTCAGGGGCCCCGGGGTGCTCAGCCACCCCTTGAACTTCTCTGACGACTCTTTGAGGAGGTTCTGGACACTCTGCTCAAAGTAGGAGTGTAAGTCCTTGCTTTCTGCCTGGCACACAAAGTCAGCCAGAGGATGAGGGTAAGCATCCGCTGCCAGGTAGGAGCTGCTCAGCTGGAGCAAGATGTCATGGGAGACCTGCAAACCAAGAGCATAGAGGTCTTCAGAAAGCCAGCGGGATCCTAGGTGGACTTTGTGAGTAGTCCTGGGCAGGTAGAAAACCTCAGCTCCTCACCACACCAAGGCAGGAGGGGGGAAGGATGGACAGAGCATTCCTGGTCATCCATCCTGCACCACCATGAGGCTGGGAGTCATTCCCAGGCTGACTGGTGGGCAGCAGCTGTTCCACCGTAGGACACGTGCCCTTATCTCACTCCACACTGACTCACAGAACCAGCACCCACCAACCAGGCCCCATCTCCCACTATCAGCACCCGGGGGAGGCCAGAGCTGGGCTGGACACCGTGCAGCCACCCACCTGGAAGAGCTTCTTGCAGTCGGTGATCATGTGGGAGAGCCCCTGTGTTGCAGCCATGTTCTCATTGAGGTCCTTCTGGTCGGGCTTCCCCATGGTGCCCCTCTTGTGCATCACCCTGTGGGGAGCAGGCACTGCTGGGACCAGGAGGGTGGGCAGGCAGACTGCCCACTTCCACCTGCCCTGGCCCGGGGGACCCACATTGCCAAGCTGGGGGCTGTGCTGAGAATGTGAATGTCACAGAATCACAGAATGGTCCGGGTTGGAAAGGACCTCTGAGACCATCAAGTCCAACCCTTGATCCACTGCCACTGTGGTTCCCGGCCCATGGCACTGAGTGCCACATGTCCCCCCCATGCCTGGCCCTGGTCCGTGGCCTCCTCCCAGGATGGACAGGGAGGGGATGATGAGGACTGGGGGCTGGAGGAAGGCTGGAGATGCCCACCCTTACCTCCCAGGATGGACAGGGAGGGGATGATGAGGGCTGGGGGCCGGAGGAAGGCTGGAGATGCCCACCCTTACCTCGGCGAGGTGCTCTCCTTCTTGGACACGTTGAGGTGGAAGATGGAAGGGGCCAGGCAGACAGCCAGGTTCCCCGCAGTCATCTGGTTCTCCTCGGCAGAGGCGATGTCACTCAGGAAGTAGAGCAGCGTCTGCAGCACCTCCCGGTTCTCATCCGGCATGAGGATCACAGCCGCCTGCACCGCCTGCAGCCGCTGCTCCTTGGACACGTCTGGGGAGACGGGCAGAGCCCACGGTCAGCAGGTCCAACCCTTGGGCCACCGCTTGCCCCCCCCAAACCAGCAGAGAGGTGCCTCCTCCTCCCCGGGTCACCCCGAGCTCCACCCCAGCCCCACGCTTACACTGGTAGATCTGCAGGAAGGTGTCTGTCAGCTTGGTGGTGAAGATGGGCTCCGGGAGGTCACGGAAATACTGCTTCAGCAGGTCAGCCACGTCATAGGCAGACTGCCCCTCGTAGCTGACGTGCTCGGGGCTGGTTTCGTTCATGTGCCGCAGAGCCTGGATCCGGGACTTCACCCCTGACTTCCGGAAGATCCCGACCTGCCAGGGAAGAGAGGGTTGGGGCTGGAGGGCACAGCAGACACCTGAAAGGAGCCCAGGGGGGTTCCCATGGGGCAGGCGAGGAAATCCTTCCCCAAAGGTGGGACAGGTGAAGAATCATAGAATCATTAAGGTTGGAAAAGAGGTCTAAGATCATCAAGTCCAACCATCAACCCAACACCACCGTGCCAACTAAATCACGTCCTCAAGTGCCACATCCACGTCTTTTCTGAACACCTCCAGGGACAGTGATTCTACCACAGCCCTGGGCAGCCTGTTCCAATGCCTGACCACTCCTTCTGTAAAGGAAGTCATCCTAGCATCCAGTCTGAACCTCATCTTGTGTAACCCGAGTCCATTTCCTCTCCCCTTCCCCTGAAGGAGGACACCGAGGGAGCCAGGGAGACACCGGTGGCCGTGGAGTTGCCACAGACCATCCCACTCTCCTCCTCCACCGTGGCCAAGGGCTGCAGAAGGTGATCAGAAAGCACCTCTGGCCTGTGAGGTTTTTCCTCCAAAGCTCCGGGGTCCCCCATGGCCTCACCTGGTCCAGGCAGCGGCTGCGGAGGTAGCGCATGGCCTGCTGGATGCTCTGCGGCAGCGGCTGCCCCGTCCGCTGCACGTTGATGATGGGGGGCACCCCAAAGACAGCCTTGTCCCTGTAGTCAGGGACTTTACTGCGCTTCATGAACTTGGGCACAGTCCTGCAGGGGGGATGGACAGAGGTCAGTGCAGGGAGAGGCTCCCTCAGCATCACCTGGGGGAGGGGACCTGGGGGACACACAGACACACACCCCTGCCGTGTTTTGGGTAGCAGCGAGGCAGCTTGTGAGCACAAACTGCAGCTTTTTATTAGCTCAAAACACCATCCTTGGCTCCCTACAAAGGGAAACCACCGTCCCACTCTCTTACATAGCTGCAGCATTTGAGATGCCCCACAGACACCTCCTGGATGCAGGTGGTGCCGGGAACCCCAGCCCCAGCCCCCATCTCATGCTGGCAAGGCTGCCCACAGCGCTGCAGAGCAAAGCCAGCTCCCGTGGCAGCTCCTTCCCCTCCCTCCCCATCCCCTCGCCACACCAAAGCCACCCGAGGCTGTGGGACCCAGACACAGAGCCCGCACACACCGCAGCACCCCCACCCCCTCCCCAGCAGCTCACCATGTCCAGGCTTGCCTGTGGGGCACAGAGTACTTCTCCATGATGGCCGTGAGGCGGAGCAGGGAGCACTTCTGGAGCAGGTTGAGCTGGGCAGAGGACTGGCGGTTGATCTCCAGGGAGGCAGAGTTCAGGCTGGGCCGGTGCGAGTTCTGGAAACTGTGCCAGCGCAGCTTTCTGTGGGGAAAGGATGGAGGTGGAGGAGCTGGAGAGCCCAGGGATGAGCCTTTCCTCTCCCTGTACTCTGGGGAAAGGTACAGGCACAGCAGCAGCTGGGCTGAGCCCAGTGACCCCAACACCAGCCCTAGTGCAGCCGCTGCTGGTTCTGCAGCCTGGGCACCCACAAGCCCAGTGCAGGAGGGGGCCACGGACAGGAGAGACACTCTGCCTTTCCCTCAAGGTGGGTTCCCTCCCCAAGGCTCCCCTGAAACAACCAGCACCCTCTCCACCTGCACCCTGGGCTCACGGCACTGGGCTGCAGCAGGGCAGAGCTTGGATGCTCAGGGGGACACAAACCTGCACGACCCACCATGCAGAGCAATGCCACGGCCAAGGGGACACCCCCAACACCCATCTGCTCGAGAAGACAAGGCCCCCCCCAGGGAGGAACCTGCTAAAATCCTTCCCAAATCCCTGCTGCTCTGGGAGGGCTCCTGACAGCTGCCCCCTTGCATTCCCAAGCCCAAAAGAGGCACAAGAGACATTCCCACCTAATGAAAAAGGACATCCCTCCCTGTCCCCCCGTACCGGCAGGCACATCCCCTGCAGCGTCAGCCCAGCAGGAGCCAGACAGCCCCCAGAGTTCAGCTGCCCCTGGGAGTTCAGCTTCTCTCATTTAGCCCCGTTATTAGCAAGTGAAAAGCCACCTAATTACGGGCATGTGCAGGCAGGCAGGGAGCAGGGAGCAGGCAGGGAGCAGGGAGCAGGCAGGGAGCAGGGAGCAGGCAGGGAGCAGGGAACAGGCAGCAGGCAGGGAGCAGGGAACAGGCAGCNGGAGGGTCCCTGCCAGCCCCGGCTCTTCCGTCACCTTTTCCTTGGTGTCTGGAGGCGGGGCTGGCAGGGACCCTCCGCACCCTTCTGCCACGGTCCCGGGGCTGCTCCCCCCGAGCCACGGGCTGGGCATCCCTGCTGCAGAACCCCGGTGGGATGCGGAAGGGGTTTGCGGTGGTCTCCTGGCCCACCAGCTCCGGGTCGGGCCCATCCAGGAGGCTGCAGAGGAGGAGGACAGAGCCCCATCCCCGCCTCACCTGCAGGGCCTGGTGAGCGACGCTCCCACCCCGGAGTCCCGGCGCTCCCGCATCTCCATCTCCTCGGCCTCGTTGAGGGAGTTGCCCGTGCTGTCGAAGTCGCTGGCGGAGGTGCCAACATCCGACATGGACCGCTCCTCAAAGTGCAGGTTGGAGGGCTCCCCTCCCGAGTCTGACTCCTCCTCATCATCCTCATCCTCCTCCTCGCCCCGCTCCTCCCCAGCCAGGTCGGGGGAGATGGCTTTATACCAGAGCTCCACCTTCTGCTGCAGCCCCCACATGTGCTGCAGGATGTCATCCAGGTTCTCGTAGGTCACCTCCTCGTCCTCCTTGCACAAGTCCTCGCTGCTGCCGAACTCGGGCACGTTGTCATACACACTGACCCGGCTGCCCAGCGAGCTGCAGGAGCCCCGGCGGCAGGAGAAGCCCCCCACACTGCTGCTGCTGCCGCCCCCCAGACCCACCGCCGCCTTCCCCGATTTCCAGTGGGCCAGGGAGCTGCCTCCCAGGGGACACAAGCTCTCGATGGAAAGGGATTTGGGGAAGGTGCCTGGTTTGTGGTCCCGGGGGACGTAGACACGGCAGTCCCCCCGGCGCTGGCAGACTCCTGCTGCCCAGCTGCCCCCGGTGGCCACGGCCCCCCCATAGTCCTCCAGGTAAACCCCACCACGCCGGGAGTCAGAGCTCCCCTTGCTCCTGCCTGAGCCCAGCAGGCGGTTAGTCCTGTAGGATACCGAGAAGAAGTGTTTTTTGCCATGGAAAGAGGCAGATACTCCTCTTTTGGGGGAGCCAGCCTTGGTGCCCGCCACGTTCGCCTTCAGGGAGCCCCATCCTGATGTGGCTGCGATGCTGTCCTGTGGGGCCACCTTCTCATCCGGGCTGGCTTTCTCCTTGTCCTTCCTTCGGAGGGACTCGATCCTCTTCAGGAAGCTGCGAGATCGTCGCTTCTTCAGCTTCTCCTTGGAGCCCTGTCCGTGGCTCGGGGGCTGCTCCGGCTCGGAGCGCTCGCTCAGGCTGCGGCTGGAGGCAGCGATGGGACAGGGAGGGGACAGGGGGACAGGCAGAGTGACCCCAGTGCCCAATGTGCCACCTGTGCTGCTGCTGCTGTGCAGGGAGACGGCCTCAGGGTTGGTGCTGAGGTCCGTGAGGATGCTCTCGTGGCTGGACACCGGCCGCATGCTGGAGCTCAGGACCTCAGAGCCCTGGGAGAGGACATCGACGGACCCCACCCGGGACCACCTCTTGCTGTCCCTCTGGAAAGCCCACCGGTTGCTGATGGCACACAGGTCTTCTTCCTCAGAGTCTTCATTCTGCAGGTGGTCAGGAACAGGGGACAAGAAATCAGCCTGTGTCACAGAGGGCCAGCATGTCCCCCTGCCCCTGCTCATCCCACTCTCCTGGGACAAGCACCCCAGCAAAGGGCAGAGTCCACAGCACAGACCCTTCGACCCCCTCCTGCCCCCTCTGGCTTCAGAGGGCTCCAGTAGGCACCACTTTGGCCATGCCCGAGGGCCATGCTGCTGCCAGGCTCCCCACACCAAAACAAGGGCAGCCAGAGCACACAGGGACACCCCTGGGAATGCTTTCCACAGCCATGCACTTCCAAGCATGCATTTAAATGTTATTATTCATTAAGGGACACATAAAAGGTCTAGTCATTAGCATGACAATATTAATTGTGCTGCTGGGGGGCTCAGCAGGGCTCCCGGGGTGATGCTGCAGGCACAGCCCTGCCCAGACCCCCCCACAGCTCCCCCAGCCCGGCTGCCACAGCCCCTGCAGTTCTGCTGCCACTGCCAGGGAGGGGTGAGGGCACCCACCAGGCACCTCTGGGAGGCAGATAAACCATCAGCCCCGGTGCTGCCCGGTGTTGTTACCAAACACAGGGGTGCTGCACACACCACCCCCAGCCCCCAGCACCTACCTGTTTATGCTGAAAGTGGACTTCCAGCTTCATGGAGGCACACGTGTTCAGGGTCATCAGCCTCCTGCAAGACATTGAGAGAGGCTTTACCCCAGTCCTGGCCCCTGCAGCACTTGCTTTTTCTTCTTTTTTTCCCCCCCAGCCCTGTTCCTGTCTCAGAGCCCTTGTTGTTCCCTGTCACCTGTCACCCAGCAGCTGTGGCTCCAGGGATCGGGGGGATGAGCAAGAGAACAGGTCCAGGGGGTTCAGTTTCTTGGAAGAGCTGCATTCCCATGTCCTCTCAGACCTTTCTGTTAGGCAGATGCTGTGAGGGGTCATTTTGGGGATCCCAGAGACAGCTTGGGGGTCAGGGACACGGGTGGCCCACCCAACCATGCTGTTCCCACAGGCAGGATGACCTTCTCTGGGCCTCAGAGCCTTCTCTCAGGCTAGCAAAATGATCTCAGAGCTCCTGTGGCCAGCCAGGTGACAACAAAAGGACACGAAAGCTCAGACAGGGAGCCACAGTGTGCCGGCAGGACACAGAACCTGCCTGGACAGACAGACAGACACTGGGGCAGGAGGAGGTCCCTCCTCTCAGGCATCAGATCCTGCTCAGGCTGGCAGAGCCCCCCCAGCACAGGCACTGCCTCCCCAGCAGCTCCCAGAGCTATTTTCAGCCTGGCTGCTGCAAGGAGGAGCGTGTCCTGGTGGAAAATGTCCTGGCAGGGCCACCAGGAGCTGGGACATCCAATGTCATCCAATGCATCTCCTAACCACCCACACCAACCACTAATTGGCACCGTGGGATGTCCACAAAGCCCCTCGCACTGCCCCAGCTCTCAGCAAATCCTTCCCTCCCTTTTGCAGGCAGCAGTATCCTGAGGGCAGAACCAGAGCCCGTCCTGGGATACCCCTGAATCCACTGCCACTTGGACCCGAGCCCACCAGACCCCAAGGACCGAGCAGCCCCCAGCAGTCTGGTTCCCAAATCACGCTCTCCAAACTCTGTTCCGTGCTCAGAGATGTTATGGAGCAAAATAAAACCCGAAGCAGTGTGAGGGGGAGCGGGGCCGGGCAGGGGATGGCAGGGCTGCCCCTCTCTGCACCTCTGCGGGCTCTGACAGCTCTGCCCTCACCAAGAGATTCTCAGTCAAGCTCCTCGGGCTGCAGTTACCCAAGCTTGAAATTAAAACACAGACCAAAAGTTCTGGGAAGAGGAGAATGATTCCTGGCAACATCTCCATTCCCCAGGAGCAGCCAGGGAGGGGAGGGAGCGTTACCTGCACAGGGATTTGAGGGAGTCCTGGTCCAGGAAGCTGTGGTCCTTCTTCACAGCACTGATGTCGAGAGGGAACAACGAGTCTGGGGAGGAAAATGAGAGGAAAATCAGCAGCTGTTCCCACAAGGGATGGGGGGAGTGTGGGAGCCCAGGGACCCCCTCTGAGGAGCCCAAGGGCCATCCCGGTGCCCCATAAGACATCACACGTGCATGGATACTCCTCAGTCACTCCCTTCTCATCTCCCAGGGTCAAGAAAGTCTCTCAGTTCCCTGGGGGAGCCTGGAGCTGCTAAGAGGTCTCCCAAGGCAAGAAAGCTGTACCAGCATGGTGGTTGAGTAGAATCTAGCATCTCCTTCAGTGCCCCCCTGCCTCAAGACCAGCTCTCCACAGGCTCACCAGCCTCAAGGCAGGGGCTGCAGGACCACCTGGAGGTGGCACATGCCCAGGGCCTTTGGGCAGCCCTCCTTCCAGGTCAGGCAGTGAGGGTGGTGAGGTGGCAGGAGGCCTCCCTCCAGTTCCCTGCTCATCTCCATCCACCTGGAGACTGCTCTGCTGGGACCAGCTGTGCAGGACCTGCACCATCAGTCAGAAGTGTTAATGGCCTTAATGAAGCAGGCACCAAGGGGATGCTGAGCCCTGCCAGCTGGGGAGAAAAACAGAATGAAACACTCAGAGGATGTGGAAAGTTTTGCTCGGAGAGGATGGAAAAAGGGTTGGTTTATTCATAGACTCCAGCACCCAGCACCTGCTCCCCTGGGAGCACCATCGGAGACCCACACCTGGGGCTGGGTGTCACCTGCAGGAACCCAGCACGTGGCTGTGCCAGGAGCTGACCCAAAAATAGAAACCAGAGGCAAAGAGGCAGCCTGTAAAGCCATCACCCGGGGGCAAGAAGAGCCTGGCTCCCATGCACGTGTTGGGGGGTGGTGGAAGGGCCCAGCTGAACAATAGGCACTGCTGCAGCCCTCCCCAGACCCTGCTTCCCCCCATTGTCCCACCCGCCGCCTGCAGACACTGCTGACACCCCCGGGCCCCCAGCAGGGACCAGCAGTGGCAGCAAAGGCCACCACCAAACAAACCCCCGTGGGCCCATCGGGGGGTTCTGCCCATCCCCTGCACCCTGGGGGTGTGTGGCACGGGACCTGCTTTGCCCCGGGGACGGGACCCTCTCTGCTCTGGGCATGGCTCTGGGTGAAGGCAGAGACCTCGCTGCCAAATGGCATGTTTGGGGCAGGATGTGTCAGCGGGGAGGCAGGGGGACACGCTCACACTCCAGGCTGCCCCCGTGCTCCCACCCACTGCAAACACTCCCTGAGTCCTGAGGGGCCAGCCCAGCTCCCCACACCCCCAGCAGCCACCCCAGGACTCCAGGACTCCTGGCAACCCTGCCTGAAGGGGAAAAGTTCAGGAATGCAGAGAAGTTCACAGCAGGGCGGGCTCTGCAGGCCTCGGCCAAGCCCAAAGGCTTAAAGGTTTAACACACGATGTTATAATTAATAAACATCCCTCTCAGTCCTCTCCTCCCTCTGTGTCCCGGGTATTTGGTTGGGATGCAGGAGCAGGGAGAGGAAGAGGAGGAGGCAGCTCTCACCTTCATAGAGCTGGGCATACTGAGGGAATCCTGCTGCCCGCAGCCACTCACAAGCTTTCCTGGCCTCAGATTCTGAAAGAAAGCAAAGACCCAACCTGAGCACCCTGCTCCCCAGCAGGAGCACCCCAGCAGCACCCAGCAGCACGTCTGACAAGCAGAGGGAACCCCTGGCTGCAGAGGGGGAGTGTAGGGTTTGTGGGTGGGCAGCAGTGCCCACAGAAGCTGCTCAGCTTCATCCTCTCCAGCCCAAAGAGGAGGAGGGCACAGGGACGATGGGGCCACAAGACACAATTCCAACCTCCTGGTGAAACATTTCATTTCTGAACACTCAAAATGCAAGCCCAGTATCCTGCCAGGCAAGAGAGGGAGATCTTTATTTTAATAGTTAGTCCAGAGCTCATCAAAGCTTAGGGCTGGTCACTTCTGCAAACATCCTCCAGAAAAACCTTCCAAAGAAACCTCTCCTCCTCCTTCCTCCTCCCCACCTCTTCCTTCAAGCTGGCGTCAATCCTGGAAGGCACCAAAACCCCAATGGGCTCCTCCACGCCCCTGGCTGGCTGGTTCCCATCCCTCAGCTATCTCCTGGATGAGCCCATCCAAACATTAGCACTGTTTTCCGGGAAATTTCTCAACTTTACAGAACTAGAGGGAAAACAGCCCAAAGCTCACTCAGCCAAAGCAAGCTGCTGCCCGCTGTCGGCAGCCCCTGCTCTGCTGAGATTTGTACTTCTGAGGGCAACAAACATTTGACCTCAAGTGCAGAAAATGTGACAGCAGCTCCAGAGTCTTGCTCGTCCCTCTGGGAGGCACCACCCAGCACAGACCGGAGCAAGGCCAGACCCACCCGGAGCAGATTGCAGCCAAACACCCCAATTTCATCATCATCCCTCAGCAGCCTCAGCCCAGGGCTCTGGATGCCTTTGCAATCACAAAGATACAGCACGAGAGAAAAAAAAGAAAAAAGCCCAAAAGAAGCAGTTGAGTTAAGGACAGGACCCAACCATGACCCTGGACCCAAATACTTCAGAAGTTTTGGGAAGGTTTGGAATGAGCATCTGCATCTGGGTCCAAATGGCACAGCTGTCCTTAACCCTGCCACGAACCCAGCTGAAACCCGTGGCTGACCCCTCCTGCCCTTGACAGAGCTCAAAACCAGTAACCCCAGTGGAGACCTCAACCCCAGAGCCCTCCTGGGTCAGCCCAGTCCCCGGGAAGCTCCGCACCCCTCCCGAGCACCCCATGGGGAAGGCACCTTGCAGCTGGGACCCCCAGCCAGGAGGGCACCAAGGCCAGCAGGGCAGGAGGCTGCAGCTCAGCTGCCCCCAGCCCAGGAACATCAGCCTTCCCCTCTGCTCCTGCCCCGTGACACCCTGACCCCCGGGGGAAACGGGGCTGGAAGCTCCTGGGAAGGGCAGCCAGAGCAGAGCAGAGCTTACCCCTGACAGCAGAGGGGCTGAACTGGCAGAAGAGCATCTCCAGGACACCGAGAGGCACTGCTCACCCTCCAGAGGACATGCAGGAGCTGTGTGACACCCAGCGGGGCGTGGGGAGCAGCAGGGGTGGGATGGGGAGCAGTGGGGTAGGGTGGGATGGGATGAGGTGGGATGGGGTGGGATGNGGGATGGGGTGGGATGGGGTGGGATGGGGAGCAGGCAGGACGGGGCCAGGGCTGCAGCAGGATGCTGCCTCCCAGGACTGAGCCTGGCCACTCATTGCCCCGGTGGAAACGAGGAGTCAGAGCACGACATTTCCTTCCCCTCCGCCGCCTCCTCCCGGGAGGGGGGTGGGATCCAGACCTTTCCTCGCCCCATCCTGGAGCGGGTCCCAGGGTTTGCCCACCACAGAGAGTCCTACATACCCCCTCAGACCCCAGCGCAGTGGAAACAAGACCACCGAGGAGGGCAGGGGGGTTCTGCCACCCCAGCCCTCCCCACATCACCCCGCTGGCACAGAAAATGTTCCCAAGTGTCCCTGTACCGGCAGCCAACTTCCTCTGCCCTTCCCACAGCCCTGCATTCCCAGGGAAGGGCAGGAAAGGACGGGCAGCAAACACCCCACAGGAGCTGCTGGGGCAGGGTGACAGGGACCCAGAGCCCTCTCTGGAGAGCTGGCAGCACAGGGGGCTGTCCCCAAGCCCCCGGGGACATTGCCTGGAGAGAGGCAGGCAGGGCAGCAGGGATGGGGATGGGCTTCCAGGGGGGATGCATCTGCAGGCGTGTGGATTCTCCGATGTCTTGTAAAGACTCATCACACACCACGGCTGCCCCTCAGCAGGGCAGGGGGCTCATTGCCTCCTCTGGCCAGCAAATGAGCTGGTAGCAAGTTGGGATCTTTGGGATCTGTAGCTCAAACACGGCAGAAATGACCCCATTCAGCCCACACTGAGGAGGAGCAGGCAGGCACAGGAACACACGGAGCAAGAGGACAAATCCCAGGGAGCCACCCCTGTCCCAACACACTCCCAGCCCAAACACACTGCGTGTCAGGAAAGTATCCTGGCAGGGGGGCCAGGGGCCCTGTCACAGCTCCTCTCCCCAGAGAACTCCTCGACATGCCATGGAGGGGAGCAGCACCGATGCACTCGCTGGAAAAAGTTCCACCCAAGTTTCCAGCAGAGGAATGAGGAATGCAGAGGTTCCTCCATCCTCCTGGGGAGCCCTGCAGCCCCAGCCAGAGCCCTCACACCCTGGTGCTGCCACAGCCCCGTGGGGAGGAAACCAGCACTCAGTTCTCAGCAGTGGCACAAAGGATTCCCCTGGGGCTCAGCTCTGCCCTATTGAAGGGCTGTAATAAAAAAATAAAAAAATAATAATAAATAATAATAAAAAAAAATTTAAAAAGCCATAATCAAGGATTTCTCCAGCTCTGTGCAACAACCAACAGTCTGCCTCCTTTTTCCCACTGCAAGCCCTGCAGTGTGACTCTGAAGCCCGCAGTGTCCCCTCACACAGCATCCCACCAGTGGGCTCTGCCCATCAGCTGCTCCATGGGGATCTGCACCACCAGAGGCACCTGGCACTGCTGCACATGGTGCTCCCCAAGCTTGGGAAAATCCCATCCACCTCACAGACCTCTGCAAAACTCAAAACCCCTCAAGCCCTGTGTGTGCCACAGCCCCAGCCTGCAGCCTGCAAATGGCACACAGGGACTGACAGTACAGATGATAATCTCCAGGATCACCTGAAGAACCTGGCCAGGTAGTTAAACAGCTCTGAAACCACACTGTTCACAGGCTGGCACTCTGTGCCAGGGACATGGAGTCATGGAATCACAGAATTGTTTGGGTTGGAACAGACCTTTCAGATCATCGAGTCCAAGAGTGACCCCAGCACTGCCAAGGCCACCAGCACCCCATGTCCCTCAGCACCACATCTCCAGGGCTCTGAAACCCCTCCAGGGATGGGGATTCCACCTCTGCCCTGGGCAGCCTGGGCCAGGGTCTGGAAGGCCTTTCCAGGGAGAAATTGTTCCCAAGATCCGATATAACATCTCCCTGCAGCCTCTCCAGATAAAACAACATATCAAGCTGTAACACCAGAAAAAGACAAAACCCATCCAGGTAACTTTTCCCCAGCCCTCCCCAGCCCACCCCCCTCTCCTCTCACTGAAGCCATTGACTTGGCTGACCCAGAGAGAAATAAGCCCCAACACGGAGAAGGCTGCAGATCCATTACACCTTCTGCATCTTAAGCAGGAAGAAGGGAAAGAAAAGCCACACGCAACAGGACTGAGCAGCCAGGGCTGTGCCACATCCACTGCCCCTCTGCGTCCCCACAGACGCTGCAGCTCAGGCCCAGGGTCTGATTTCACTGGAGCTCCCCACCACCCCACTCCCATCAGGGCAGAGGCTACTGACCACTTCAAGGAAAAGAAAAAAGATAAAGTTAAAGGAAAATCTGGTCCATTTTTCAAGGAAAGGGAAAAAAAAAAAAAAAAAAAAAAGAGAGAGAGAGAAAAGAAAGTTAAACGAGAGCAGAAATGGCACCTCCTAACCCTTCCCTCACCCTCCTGCATAAAAGCCAAAGCAAACCGAGTGGCTATGGAGGAAATGGTGGTTTCAAGACAACTCTGACAAGAAGAAAAGTCTTTCTGCAGACTTTCCCACCTGCCCCCCAGCAAGCTCACTGCCTGAGACCTTCTGCAGGGTGAACACACAAAGCTGGGGTGCAGGCAGACTCCCCAGGGCAGAAGCTGTGAATCCTGGATTTGTTCATTGGGAACTGCGGGTTCAGTGCAGAAAACAACACCAGCACGACCAGTGGCCTCCTTGTCCCCCAGCCCAGGACCATCCACGGGAGGTGAAAGTGCTCCCAACCAAAGACCTTCCCGCAGCCGGGGAGCTCTGATCTTTCCAGGTTGTCCGACTGTCCTGAGCTAACAGCCCTGCCCTCATTAACCCTGCCCTCATTAACCCTGCCCTCATTAACCCTGCCCTCATTAACCCTGCCTGCCTGGGCAGCCATCTGATTTCTTGCTGCTGAGATGTTTGCTGCTCTCCCTGAGCTCTGCCCGAGCACCAGGACCGGCTCACTTCCCTGGAGCAGGGACACCGAGGTGGGATGTCCCAGCCAGGGGCTGCCACTTCCAACCAGAGGAGTCACAGCTTTCCATAGCAACCAGAAAAAACAGGCACTGAGGTGATGCTCAAGAGGGAAATCCAGCAGAGCTGTGTTGTGCTGGCAGCAGGCATGGGAAGCAGGACCGACCAGGAGGGAGGAGAGTGATGGAGACCACCAAGAACCCTTTTCCCATCCCACCAGACCTTGACCAGTCACACTACTGACCATGGACCCCACGGCCAGTCCCTGAGGCCCCTCCTGGCTGGCTGTTTGGAAACTGTGGGAGCTGTGAAGGACAGAGCCTGCCCTGTGCACAGGTTGGGGAAAAATAAAGCAAAGATGGGTGCACCATAAATTTCCCTCAAGATACCCACAAGGATTCAAAGCTCTGGAAGATGTTTCAACAGCACCTGGGCAGAAATGGGCCTGGGAGGCGACATCCTGGATCTGAAGTGCAGGAGGGGACAGCTGAGAGGGAGAAGTCTGGTGAATACATCCGTGAGCAAACCTCAGGAGGTGCAAGGCAGGAGGCTGCCAGCAGCATCACCTCGAAGCTGGAGAGGTGTCCTGCAACCACGAGCAAGATCTCCACCAGCTGCTGCCTGGACAAGGGGAAACCTGAGGTTAGTGGGGGTCACCAAGGGGGCCAAGCAGCCCAGGACTCTCCCACTCACTTTTTTCCCCCTCTCGGCTCTGGAAGGAGAGAGCATTGGGGCTGGAGTCCCAGCCCAACATTTCCTTTCCATCTCCTCTCCACGAGGAGAGCAGACCCGATGGCTTTTAGAGAAGCAGTTTTAAAGGCTGTCACAGTTTTGCAAAGAGACAAAGGAATATTTTAAAAAAATATAGAAGTCTCCTTGCCAGGAATGCAGGGAATGTCAGGGAACATCACCAAACAGGATGTACAAGCTGGCCTCAAGCAATGTCACAGACCCACACACGGGTCTGACAGTCAAGATGCTGGATCCTGATGGAAGATGAACCATGGAGCCACCCTGGGAGCAGTGGGCTCAGCTCAGTGCCACCTGTCTGTGTGACACCAGCACCACCAGCCCCAGCCAGCCCTGCCTCACCAACCCACAGCCCAAACACAGTCTGAATCGTGGCCTTCATGTGTACTGGGGCATCTTCTGAGGAGCTGGAGCAAGGAGAGCCTTGGGGACCACAGCCCAGAGCCTGGGGACAGAGGGGGGGTCTGGGGAGCCCCAGAAGGAAGCAGACGGGTCCGTAGCTGCTGGGTAGTCCTGAATCACTGACCTTTGCTGTAAGCAATACAAAACACTTCTGAGAAAGGGTTCAAATGATTCTCTGCTTCAGGTTTATCAATTAACCAGGTACTTCCCAGCCTCCCCGGGGAGTCACAGGCAGAGGAGCTCACACCCCCCCGCAGCCATCCCGGGAAGCGGTGACACCGCACGCAGCGGGTGGGAGGCAGAGGAAGCCCCCGGGGTCAGGACAGGGAGAAGAACCTGGGCTGGAAGACAGCAGGAAGCTCTGATTCAACACACCAACCATTGGCAGCAGCAGCAGCAGGGAGCAGAGGCTGGTTCCTGGCAAAGCGGTGCCTTTTGGCAGGAACAGGCTTGTTTTTTCCAGCTTCCCTTCCATCTGAAAGCCCCTCTGTCAGAACAAGAAGATTTGTCACAGCGAGACGTCCTCGGGGTGTTCTCTCCTGGCAGAGTATTGCCCCCACAGCACAAAGGTCTGGCTTGTGCTGGCAGCCAGACACAGCCAGGAGGAGACTGACACTCAGGGGATGAATTCCCCCCCTTGATGGGCTCAGGCAGGGGACTGGGCTGGGGGAGGCTCCAGCCCACAGCCGATGCTTTCCAAGGGCTCTTGTAGGAAAACTTTGCCCTACAGACAGTCACACGGGAACATCCACCTGCCACCTCACACGGGGGAAACTCCAAGAGGACTCCACCAGCTCTCCCCATGGATCTGGGACAGGAGCACCAGCTGGTGCTCAGTCTGTTCTCCTGGGAACCACCCAGGACAAGCCCATATGCCCACGTGTTGCAGGGTGAGGGACCCCAGCAGCATCATGTCCCCTCCTGCAGCTCAGAGGGGCTGCCCAGCCCAGGATCCCCCTCAGTCCCCTCAGCAGTGTTTACACGTGCCCACATCCCCAGCAGTCACCTTCCTGTCTTTCAGAACAGAGCTTTCAAATCTCTGCATCTCCTCAGTTACTTCTCAGCACCACTGGCATGTGGCAGCTCTCCTGCTGATGCTCCTGGGGAAGCCTTGGCCTCAGAAAGCTTCTACCATCGAGCTTCAGGCCAGCCTCAGTTGTGGTGAACCAGTCAGCACACATCCTGCTACAGATCAGCCCCAGCTATTTTTGTGAGATGCTGATTTTTGAGTCGCACGTGGATGTTTCCTGAAGGGACCCAAAGCCCTTTATTAACACTGCATGGTTAGAAAATGGAGTGCTGAGCTGCTCTGAAATGTCCCCAGTGACAGCCCCATTCCTGTCCCTTTCCAAAGGGCTGGCCAGCAGTGCCAGCCAAGCTCAGCATCCTCAGGAGCTGAGCAGCACCAGCCACCACGCCTCTCGCTATCCAGCCCCATCCCAGGCAGCCTGTACCTTGCTTTTATCAAAAAATCTGCAAGTTCAGTGCCTGGATGCCCAGCTGCTTGGCTGAGCGAGCTGCTGTGACACGCTGGCACTCAGGGACAGGCGGTGACACCGACCCGTGACGGCCACCACAAAGGACTCGTGGCTCCTGCCCATTGCTGCTCACTGAGCATTTCATTCCTCCTGCCAGCACCCTCCTGCAGAGCCCTGGGGGGTCAGGATGTGCCTCCTGGGAAGGTCACTGGAGAAGCTGATCCTTGCTCTCCCCAGGGGGATGTGTGGGGCACGGCACCTCATCCCACTTTTATGTCCATCCATCCCTCCATCCCTCCACCCCTCCATCCCTCCATCCCTCCCCACATGGGGACAGGTGGGCTGGTGCAGGGGACAGTTTAGCCTCTGTATGTACCCCCTGGGGACAGGTGACACCCCCAGGGGAAGCAGCCAGGCAGGTTTTGTACCAACACCCCAGACCTCTGCATCGGGTTGTGACAAGGAGATGGGGATCCCAGCAGCTTCAGGTCCCATGAGACAGGACCCGGTCCCACCCCAGCTCCGGGAAGGGCTGGTCCTGCCCGGGATGTTCTCAATTCACTGTTTTCCTCCTCTCTGTGGAGACCAAAGATAAGATGTCCCAGAACCTTATCAAACACTGATCGCTGAGCCCTCCTGGTGCTGGGGCCATGGGGACCCTGCCTGGGGCCAGGGGCAGTGCCAGCCCAGCACCCAGCTCCTGGGAGGGGGCAGAGGTGGGGTGGGGGGCTGGGGCAGGGTTTGCAGAGCTGAGAAGGGGCAGGAAGGAAACACGTCAGCCCACGGCACGCTGCCAAGTGCTGGGTGCTGCTTCCGGCAGCAGTTCTGCAGGACCTAATTAATGAGCAAACATCTGCAGCTCCACATCCCCTAACGAACATTCACAAAACCACGCTCCATTCATGCAAAAAAACCTTAAATCATTAATTAATTAATTAATTAAAAAAAAAAAAATCTGCACTCCCCAGGCAGGTGGGAAAGCCATAAGGGAAGAAGAGCCGGAGAGGTGGGCACGGGTGTCCCGGGTGTCCCAGCAGGGTGGCTGTGCCCCAGCCCCAGGGGCAGCGTGACCCCACCACAGCTTCCAGCACCAGGGGAAGAGCTCTGGGCACACCCAGCACCTCTCGGAACAGGCTCTGCTGACAGAGAAAGCCAATCCACCCAAAATTCCCCTCCTGCCACATCCCAGCCTGCTGCCACCTCCCCCCTGCACGTCCCCAGCACCCCCAGGATCTCTGCCAGTGCCCGGGGAGCCCCCAGGGAGGAGTGGACAGGGGGTAACGTGGGCACCTCACCCACCTCTTCCAACCCACACACCAGAGCAGCTGAAGGGTTTGGGTGAAGATGTGGCAGAGAGACACAGTGGTCCTGGGGCAGACCTCAGCCACCCAGCACGCAGGGAACCCCACACCAGGGAGTCCAGAATGGGAAGGAGGAGAAGGCAGGAGCTGCTGAGGGCTGGTGTCCTGCTCAGGGAACCACATCCTGCATCTCCTCTGAAAGGCAGAGCTAAGAGCCTACGTCAGACAGCTAAGACCTCGTGCCCACACCAGCAGGGAGGAGAGGACAAGCCTGGTGCTCCCCCCAGCACCCACGTCTGTCCTGCAGAGAGGGATTTTCATCTTTTCATCATGAAAAAGCCAATTCCACCCCACATCCCCCCCTCAGCAGGCAGTAACGGGAAGCAAGGCTACAGCCTCGTGTCCCACCAGCAAGCACGTTCCCTGTGTCTGCAGCAGCAATGCAAGAAGCTGCTCAATGTTTTCTTCAGAACCATTTCCTACTTAACCATCTGATGGGAAAATCGATGCACACTTGGTTTCTTGGGTTTTTTTTTTCTTTTTTTTTTTTTCTTTTTTGATCTGTTTAAAGTTTAAAACCAGGGCTAAAAGTCAGTTGGCATCTTTCCAGCTCCCGAAGAGGGATGGGTTTGGTGTCTCTTTGCAGCCTGCACAGCTACAAACCTGGCTGGGAGCCACCAGCAGGGGCTCGGCCAGAGAAACCCAACAGATGCAAACTCCAGGGGAAAGGAGGTCAGGGCACAAACACGGCCAAAGGCAAAGCCTTTGGATTGGGAAGCAGGGAAGGGTTTGACATTCCCTGTGCTGCCCCAGATGGAGCTGTTCTGAGGACTGACCGGCACAAACAGGGTGCAGCACGAGCTCCAAGGGCTTTTCCTCCTCCTGCTCCTTCATGGCAGGGAACTCTGTGAGCTCGATGGCTTCCCAGCAAACACAGCCTCAGCTCTATGCCTCCCCGTGGTATCTTGAAACAAAAGCATTTAAAAAAAAAAAAAGCAGAAGTGGCCCTTCCAGGCGGAGCCTTGTTGGGAGAATGGATACGTACCAGGGACCCAGAGCATCCCTTGCTGCAGCAGCAGTGCTGCCACGTTAACCCTTGCAAAAAAAGCCTCCAGGCGGCCTCCCAGATGTTTTTGTAGGATACCTACAGAACACCAGCATCCCCAGCTCAGCCTTTCCACACATCCCCTGGCCAGCAGCACCTGGTGGCTGGGAGCCCCGCGACGCTACCAGTGGCCCCGGCAGAGACAGGGCCAGGAGCCAAGGAGGAACAATGGGAACCATTTAGAGGGCAGGAAGCTGCATCTGCGGGGTGAAACGCTATCTTCAAACAAGACGTGTTTGGATAACTCCAGTTTCATAACTCGCCTCTTCCGATGTTAGGAAATCACAGTAATAAAAAGAAAACAAAATGGGGGAGAAAAAGCTTGGCGTGGGGAACAATGGGAGAATTGCCTGAATGGGGGGAGTGGGGGGGCTCTGCCTCGGGGGGGACCCAGCTGCCACCTCCCCCCAGGGCAGCTCCAGCCCCAGGGACCTCACACGAGAATTCTGGTCTGAGCAAATATCAAGGGGAAAAGAGAAATCCATGTTACAGACACTGAGGGCACAGTAAATTTTTATGACCTTATTATATTACTGTGTTTGCTTGACAGTTTTTAATGGAAATTGGAGGACATTGGGTGAGGGAATAGAACAGGACAGTGGTCAGAATTAGGGGTCCAGCAGCACTTATCTTCATCATCTTACAGGTAATGGAAAGGATGGTCTTACAGGGTGGGTGGGGGTGACAGGTCAGTTTTTCTTAGCATGATCCACTCCCTGGGCCAAGGCAGACAGCTCCTCTGTGGTGTTAGCAGTGCTGACTTACAGTGAAGATGAGTCTGCCTGCCCCTTAAATTCCTGATGCTGACCTAAAAACCCTGCAGACATTAGATGAGGACGTAAAGGTGCCTTCTGAGGCCACTACTTAAAAGCAATGAGAGGGAAGACAAACACACCAGCGCCTCAGCTCCAAGCCCGAGGCATCCTCTCTCTGACCCACCCGTGCAAACGGGTGTTTCGGGTGCCCCGTGCTCCCCACCTCAGCCCCACCAGGACCAGGACAGGTGGGACCCCACTCCCACAGCCTCTGGTCCTGCAGCCACTGCTGCTGCAGCTGCCACCTCACACACTCTGGGACAAGGAGCCAAAGGCTGAGGTCACTCAGCTCGGGCTGCTGGACCCCTCCCCAGCACCCACCTCCTCTCCCCACCCTCCCCAGGCCAAATATAAACTTTTTTTTTTTTTTTTTTTTTTTTTTTAATCCCAATGCAAAGCAGCTTTAACCCTTTCAGTCCCTGCTGCAATCCCAGACACCCACAGGTCTTGCACAGAGGAAGCACAGAGCCTGGTTCCACACTGGCATCCTTACACAAAATGCAAGAAAGAAAAAAAAGAGAAGCTGGAGAAATCCAAGAAATCCAGGACACGGGGAGGCAGCTGGCTCAAAAGGGATGGCAGGGGCAGCCCAGGGCTGCTGGAGAGGGACAGTAATGGGGCAGGACCAAGACACACAACCTGGGGATGCCATCAGGGTGTGTCCCCACACATTCACAAGCCACAGTCTACAGAGAAAGCCATTCTGTTGTCCCTCTGTTTCTACAGAGGAGAAAGCCAAGCTCAGAGCAAAGACAAGAGCTGAGCCCAGGTCCCTGCACCCACAAAACCCTTCCCTGGTCACCAGACAGCAACACGTCCCAGAACGTGCCCCTTAAAAAATGTATACTCAGGGCTTTAGGTCCCAGATGCACAAAGCAGTTTGATACAATTCAGCTGCTGCTGCAAAATGCCTTAAATACTTGTTGCCTTGTTCCCCCCCCCCGCCTTGACCAGCCCCAGCCCTGGCAGAGCTGCACTGCAGAGGTGTGTGGGGGCCCTGGGCGTGGGAAAGGAAAGCAGCAGGGTCAGCTCACACTTGGCTGGAGAGCAAGTGCCCATCCGGGGCATGAGTGGAGGGTTCAGCAGGAGATCACGCCTGTCTCCCAAGAAGAAAAACTATTTCTGCTCAGCCCGTGGAGGTTTTTTTTGCTTGGTCTGTGAGGTACCTGGGGTGAACAGCCCTGATCCCTGAGGGGGAAGGAGGAGAACCTGGAGAGGCTGGCAGGCATCCCGGGGAGCAGCACCAAGTGTTCTGGAGAGCCCTGCAGGAGAGGGACCCTTCTGCACCATCCCAAGGGCAGGGGGATGCTCTGCTGAGACAAGCTGCACGAGGAAATCCAGTGACCGAGTCAGCACTTTGCTGTCTAAAACCTCTGGAGATGCCCACACGGAGGGCATTAGAGAAGAGCAAACCCTGCAGCAGAGCCAGCAGATGTCCCCTGGTGGCTCTCAGCAGAGACAGCCTCCCCAGGAGGTTTTCTGGGAAGGGGAACAGCGGCCGTGGGGCAATTCCTGCCAGGGAAGACAGAGCTGGAAGGTCAGCCCTGTCAGCTCAGCCATCCTCCTCTTGCCCAACGACACTGATGAAATGGGGTCAAGTGCATTTTGAGTCAGTGCCCAGCGTCACCCTCCCGCGGCCTCGTGACACCCCTGCCCACAGCCAGTTCCAGTCCCACTGGGAACTGACCCCTGGGGAAAACTCCCCCAGCATCCCTGAGAGCCTCCACTTCCCCCCAGCCCAGCACCTGCAGCCAAGCCTCTGACTCAGCCCTGGGAGGTTCCTTAATTCCTTTTTTTCTTTAAATGGGACAGCAAGGGGTGGAAAGGGAGCAAGTCCTGCTGTTCCCATTCCTAGAGGAATGAGGGGAGAGCATGGCTGGTCAGTGCTGCCCCATACAAAAAGGCATTCAGACACCAAAATTGTGCCCTTGGCAGCATCAAAAATATCCTTGTAAAATTCATAAAAGGGGGAGGGGGGAGGGCAGAGAGGGAGAATAGAAAGCCCATCATGTACCCTTGGCTAATGAGTTGCACTGGAGCAGTGACACGTGTGGGGTGTTGGAAGCACCATCTCTTGCTGCCCCCCAACACGGGCAGCATGGGGCCCTTAATTAGTGGCATTAATTGCTTGTGCCCCAGCGACCTCTGAACACAGCCATCAAAGCCTCCTCCCAAAGGGCACAGGGACCTGCGACCAGCCCCAAAGGCAGAGGCTCTCTGCGTGCTGAAGGGCCCGCGTTGCAGTCAGATGCTTTTCTCTCCCAGATAAAGGGCAGGAAATCCCCGGTACACCCGGCTCTGGGCCCCTGGGGACACCCTAGAGGAGCTCCTGCTCCCATTTAAGAAACGGGAGGCCCAATCCCTGGCTGCAGGGTCCATGGAAATCCAGATGTTCACCCCACGAGGTGCATCCCTCATACATGATTGTGACACCAAACCACAGTCGGGCCCCAGCAAACATCCTTGATCCCTCCCTTTCACCACCTTTGGTTCCTCCCATAATCATCCCATGACAAGCCTAGTGCAGTTCCAAGGTGCTCTTCTCTTGCATCCCCCAGTGTCCCATGCCCCCCTGGCAGCAGCCCCCTCAGTCCCTAAGGTTGCCACGGAAAGCCCTCAGGGTGATTCGACTGGTGGGCTTCACCCCTGGGCAGTGGTGTGGCAGCACAGGGACCCCCGCAGGACACATGCCTCTGTGCAGCAGGAGAGGAAACAGCCAAACCTCCCGGGGAGGGTCCCCGAGCCGCTCCGCTTGTGCCCTGGGTTGAGCCGTTACCGTTTGCTCTGTCACTGGCACCGGGTGACAAGTGCCCCTTTCTGATAAGGGACCCTGCCACCCGCTCCACAAACCGCCCCGGAGCTGGCAGTGGTTATCCCTGCAGCAAGGGGACAGCGAGGGACAGCCAGACACAGCCCGGGGGGTACAGCCACATCCTGCGGGCTCGGGGTGGGCACCCAGGGGGAGCAGAGGGCAGGGGAGGGATGAGCAGGGCAGAGTGAGGCCGGCACAGCTTCACACCTCCCGCACAACCCCTTGTGCAGAACTCTGCAAATAATGCACCGAATTAATAAAAAAGCAAAGCGGGACAACGAAAACCAGCAAGGCACTGCATCACTTCCTGTGCCTACACATGAATTCCTCGCTGCAAATGTAAGAAAAAATACCCTGCCTCTTTAAATTTCTGCGCCCAGCCCCGGCGGCAGCATGGAAAAGTTAATATAATTATCCGGAGGTGACTTTCAGACAGGCTCGCACAAGGAGGGTTATTGTGGCTCAATCATTAACCGGGCGGGAGACCCCCGGCCCTGCTGGAATGCGGCCGCTGCTGCCGGCCCTGCCCGGAGCAGGGGAGCGGGCACAAAGGCTGAGGACACCGCTCTGCCCCGGACACCCGCTCCGGACAGGCTCCCGCCGCTTCCCAGCCCCGCCAGATCCAACCCAACGACTCCTTCACACTGCCTGGAGGAGCCGAGGAGCGGGCAGGGGTCCCGCAGCCGGGACGGCACCAGAGGCACCTCCTGCCTCCACAGCCTCATCTTCGGGGGATTAAAAATCCCCACGTACGCCAAAGCCCTTCCAAAAGCAAGCAAAGTGCCGGCGGGCAGACTGTGTGGGACGTTTCAGGGAATGACCGCTGTGAGGAAGGAGACCCTGTTCTACCCCTGCTCCCCGGGCAGCTCCCAGGGAACTGCCCCCTGCACCATCCACAGCACCCTCGGGGCTCGGGGCAGGCTCCTTGGCTTCTTCCTCCCTTACAAAGTCACGCAGCAACCGCTGCGATGCCCTCGGGGAAAGGGCAACCTTTCTTTCCCCTCTGTTACTTCAATTGACTTTGAGAACCTTCAAATCTTTTTGAAATTAGTATAAAGACCAAGGGGAAGTGCTGCGGCGCCCTTGGGCACAACCAGATTTTGTTCTCTGACAAAACTGAAGTGCTGGCAGCCTCTCCCGTGCGTACGCTCAGGTTTGGACGTTTGAGGCAGTGCAGGCAGGGAATGCTGAACAGAAGCACGAGTGCATTTATTCAGCGAGGCTTTTATTGGAAAAGTATTTCTCAGAGGAAGCGCAAGCACATGGAGGGAATGTGAGCACCTCCTCAGGAGCCAGGTTTGACACCTTCCTCCCCACAGGGACTCGATGTTTTGTCACACAAGAAAATCACTGATGACCTTTCGGCATAGGGGTGGCAGCTAATATTTTCCCCCAGGAGAAGAGAGAGTGGCTGAGGGGGTCTGAGCTGAGCTGTGCCCCCTGCCAGGGGCAGAGCTGGCACGCAGGGAGCAGCCAGGGGCCGTGGTGCCTGCACCAGCACCGCTGCCATCTCTCACAGTTAAATGTAAACAGAAAAAAAAAAAAAAAAAAAGCAAGCACGTTCATTGATAAGAATTCAAGTATGCACATGGAAAAGAATGCAGGGCTCTGCCAATAACATCACAATATCTGCTCTGACATCCCGGGACTGTGCAAGGGTCTTCACAATTGGCAGCTCCTCTGCCCTCTGCACCACGGAGCCATTCCAAAACGCAAACCACAAAACCAAACACACAAAGAGCTGGTGTTTAAGTCAGCCACGATCAAACAGCCCCTGAACAAACAGCCTCTCACCTTGGCAGCACGCTCTGACAGATTACTGCCCGTTCCCAACGTGACAAACTACGCAGGCACGGAAAACCCATTCCTACCAAAGACAAAGGTCTCCAGAAGGGACGGTGGGCTGGAAACACGTGCCCACGGTGCCCAAAGCCAGACCACAGAGTCCAACCTCCCCCCGGCTACAGCACAGGGGCCTGATCTGCAGCCTCCTGACGTCAACACAGTTTTTCCATGAACTCACTGGCTCTCTGGATCAGATGGCAAATCTGTGCATTTCCAGCCACTTGGTTTAATCGCCCGTAATTCCAGCTAGAGGAGGGGTGAAGAAAAACCCTGAGAAAATCTGGGCAGCCCAAACCCTGCTGCCAGCCCGCCCGCATCCCTCGGCTGGCTCAGCCATGGGTCTGCCAGCCACAGAGGGACTGGGGCAACAAGCCCAGCTGGGATGGCAGCAGAGGCCTCCGGGCCCACGCACTGCTGTGACTCAGCCCGGGAATGACGGGGATCCAGTAAAAGCTCCAGCACGCCAGGAAAACTGCTCCCAGCTTCTCCTCCTCAGCTACAGCAACAGCCACCTCACCCCACGCCACGTCTGCCCACACACACGGGCAACCCAACAGCCCCGTGGAGAGCACCCTGCTGCTGCGGGAAGCAGATCCTGGCCGGAGCAGCATCCTCCACCCAGAGCCACAGGCTGCCAGATTTCCAAATTCCAGCCCTTCTTCTCCCGCAGACCCCCCGCCCCCAGACCCCACCGCAGGCGCCGGGGGAGCCGCAGGTCCCTGCTTTACCTTCAGCCTGGGCTGCTCCTCGTCCTGGGGGAACGGCCGCGTCCCGGAGAGCAGAGGAGGAGGGGGCGGAGGGGGATGGAGGGGGNNNGCTGCCTCGGCCCCCGCAGAGCCCGCGCTCCGCCCCGCAGCACCCATCAGCGATCCGGCACCGGGAGGAACGGAACCGCAGGGCCCCAGCTCCGGGCTGCCAGGCTGCGGGTCCCGAGGCTGCACCATGCACGGACAGGGAAGGCAAAGAGTGGAAAAAACACACGTGTGAAGCCCACCACGGTCCCGGCTCCCCCCTCTGTTCAGCCCCATCTCCCTCCCTCCCCTTTCAGAACGGGGCTGTCCCTTCTGATGGGGGTCCCAGCACAGGGACACCCAACAACCTCCCCACGGGGCTGAGCGCCTGTGAGGGTCCCCCGGGCTGTTCCCCCCCCAAAAGATGAACCCCAGGACAGTGCTTGGGCAGGTCTCTCACCCTCCCACCCCCCAGCCCATCAAACCAAGCCGGTAGCAGAAGCAGGGGTGTGAAACAGCACCGAGAGGAGCAGAGAGGCTGCTCCTGTGGGATTTGCTCCCTAGAAATCCCCCTCACGCTGCAGGGGGTTCTCTTGCTCAGCAGTTACACCTCTGACAGCACAGGGTGAGGAAGATCCTCCCCATGGCACACACACATCTCACAAGCTGACTTCGAGATCCCAGACCTGTGACACGTCAGATGGGAGCAGCCACAAGCTGTTCACGAGAGGGTGAAGAAGAAAATGGGGAATAGGGTCTGGCACAGGGGGACTAAGAGATAAAGACAGTGTTTAAGGTGGACCTGAGGTAGGAACTTGTTAGTGAGAAATGGGAGGCAAAGGGGCTGGAGGTTGGGTTAATGGTTGGACTGGATCATCTCAAAGGTCTTCCCCAACCAGAAGGACTCTGAGGTCAGAAAGCACCAGCTGGGAGGTGGAAGGTGGAGAGAGGAAGCAGAGATTGAGACAGAGACAATGGGACAGTGGGCAAGAGGCACAATGCAAGGAGAGAGAGGCAGTGATGTGGTTTGGTATGGCCAGAGAAGCTGGAGAGACCAGGTACATGGTAGGGATGACACAAACCCGATTTTCTCTTGGAATTAATGGCGGGAATTGCAGGGTTGCCCAAGCACCCTAATATGGGAGGATCTGAGGGAAAAAACAGAGTTTTTTCCATTGTTTTCACAGCCTGAGAGGTTTTTGATGCACATCTCCTTCCTTCCTTCCCAGCCCCGAGCTCCTGACTCTCCTCCCACCAAGTCCCCGCTGCCTCTGCCTCGGGGAAGGGGCTCTGGGCCACGAGCATCTCAATGAAGCTGTTGTGGACTTGAAAGTCTTCATGCAGCTTTGTGCAAGGGATCCTTCCACCAGGCAGGGCCCAGGGGCTGGGCAGGGGGCCCAGGGCTCCTGCTGCTGGAGGACAAGCAGCTGGTGCCACCCCCGTGCTCAGCCGTGGCAAAGGGATCCACGCTGGGGGAGATCAGTGGGAGGTCCCTACAAGCAGGAGGGATGGGAGCTGCAAGCACCCCACTACAGAGCCACAGGGGATACAGAGGGGGGGGCCGGGGTACCAGGAACCCAGCTCAGCCCTTATCCCCAGAAGTACCAACATCCACAAAGCCCTGCTCCCCAGGAGGGTGGCAGGAAGGGGTAGAGGGGGGAAAGCTCTGGAAAAAGATGATGGGTGCATCAGAGCTGGGGGGTGGCAGCCACCGAGCCAGCACCCCGGGGGATGGCCAGGATGGGTATTTCCCTCTGGCCACATCCTCAGGGAAAGGACGGAGGCAGAAGGAGGTGGCAGCATTCCCAGCTCAGGGAGCATGTCCCACCGGACAGAGCTCACACCACTTCTGGTCTGTCCCTGCAGTGGGTCAGGCAGCAGCAGCACAGTGACAGCAAAACCGCTGAGCTCGGGGGAGGATTTCAGGCATTTTCCACTCATTTCCTCACGCAAAAAGGGGAACGGAGAGGGCGTGGGGGCAGAGGCAGGAAATCTCCCGGAGACGCCGAGCTATAAACAGGCAGCCAAGAGAGTAGGACCAGGGTGGCCGGACCCACGTGGACCCCGCGGGCAGGACCGGGGAGGCCACGCTGCTGGGGCGGGTGCTGGGAGGAGCAGAAATGGTGCAGACCACAGGCTCCCCCCTCGCTGCCCCGTGAATGAGCAGCATTCATGCCCGGAGATATTAATAGTTGCCAGCGTAGTGCCGAGGAATGGCAGAGAGGCTGCACAAGGCACCCTGTGTGCACACACGTGTGTCCGAGGGGACAGCCTGCCCGGGAGCTGCCGGGCTGAGGGACGAGGGGGACAGAGAGCCTGGAGAACGCTGCCCGCTCCGGGGAGCTGGAGCACATCCCGGGGGGCACAACCCCTGGCAGCCGGCGGAGAGGGGCTGTTCAGGGTGGCCTAAAGGGCACCGCTGGGGAGGAATGCAGGGGGGAAAAATAATCCAACAAAGGCCCTTTTGGGGCTGGCTGAATACTAGGAAAAAATGTCAGGAAGGGTGAACAGGCTGGGGAGCTGCCTCCTCCTCCCAGCAGCGAGGGTGGGGGCCATCCGGCTGCTGGGGACACCCAGACATAAGCACGGGAAAGCTCCGGTAACAGCTCCAAGGATAACCATGGCCAGGTCCCTGGAGGTGCTCACTGGTGACCAGCAATCCAGGATGCAGCATCCAGAGCCCCCGCACCCCCTGCAGCCCCCCCGGTCCCTGAGCCCCCGGCTGCGGGAAGGGCGCTCCCTGCTGGCCCCGGGATGCAACACCAACACCGACACCAACACCAACACCGACACCAACACCATAACCAACAACCAACACCATAACCAACACCAACACCATAACCAACAACCAACACCATAACCAACACCATAACCAACAACCAACACCAACACCGACACCAACACCATAACCAACAACCAACACCGACACCAACACTGACACCAACACCATAACCAACACTAAGACCAACACCCAACACTAACACCAACAACCAACACCAACACCCCCCACAAAAAAACCACCTGGAAAAGTAAAAAGACTTAAAGAAGGAAAAAAAAGAGAATAATACAAGTCTGTGGGAAATGGGAAAAGCCTCTCTGCTCTGCCCGGCCACACACCACGGCAGGAGAACCCACACACCCCCAGGGAACACACCCCCAGCTGCCCATTGTCTGCTTCTCTGTATCCAGCAACAACAATAAACAGGAGAATAAAAAACCCCAAACAGTTACTTTTTCTTTCAGGTGTATAAATACAAACTGACCACAGAAGGGGTTGAGCCAGGAGTGGGTGTCCTGGGGGACGTTATTCACCAGCCCATGCTCAGGGGACTCTTGCTTTGCTCATCCAAGTATTATTCATGTTTCATAACTTTCCACTGCCGCAGATGGACAACAGGAGAAACCCAAAACATTTTTATGTGGACCTCCCCGCAGTGCATTAACCCAGAAAGTGCCTTTGTCCCCTCCACCAGCTCGCCCCAACACGTCCCTCCTGCCAGGAGGTCACGCTCAGCCACGGGACACCACGGAGGAACATCCCAGAGCCACTGGCAGGATGGGTCCTGGGGCCACGGGGATGCTCCAGCACCAGTCGTGGCACAGAGTCAGCACCAGCATGAAGGGAGCAAGTGGCTCTGGCCAAGAGGAGGAGAAGGATGGCTTCAATATCCTTGTTTATGAGAGGAAAACCAGGGGAAAGAAGTTAACTGGTGCACAAGAAATGTCAGATGGAGCCGGTGTCACCATCTGCACGAGCACAGGCAGTGGGATTTCAGCAGCACTGAATTCCCTGGCTTCCAGGGGAGGAGGGCAAGAGGGAGGAAAAGAGAAACTCAGAGCTGTACACACAACAGCATCATTCATGGGAGCTGATTTTGTGCAACAAGGGTCCTGTGTCTGGCCCAGAGCTCTGGGCAATTAAAGCAGCAGCCACAGATCTCAGAGAAACAGCAGGAATTCATCTGAGGAATCCAGATTATGTGGCCAGTGCTGAACCAGAGCAAAAAGCCTCCAGCTTTTTGGTAAACATGTTGGTGAGCAATGAGCAGCAGCCGCCAGCTCAATGACCCCAACTGTGTCTGCTTCACCCACCCACGCCAGAGCCTCCTCCTGTCACTCCCAGGGGGTTCCTGCTGCTCCCTCCACACAAACAGCCCCACCGAGGGGATGGAGAGGAGCCAGGTCCCTGCAGTCCACACCTGGGCTTTGCCACTGGAGGCAGAGAGGGGAGCAGCCTGGCAGAGGGGACAGCTTCGTGTGGGGGTCACAGGGGATGCTGACTGCTGCAGGGCTACAAACCAGAAGAGTTTGTTGTGCCAGAGATAAGGGTGGTGGTCTGCAAGTCTAACCAAGTGGTTTTCCATTCCAGTCCAGCCTCAGGAACCAGGGTTTACCAAGGTATGTGAAATGAGACAAGATGCTGATTAATCCCATGGATTCAGACTGGCATGTCTGGCTCCTGGGAGCAACTGTGGATCCTCCAGGAGACCCTCAGAGAGGATTTGCACTTGTGCTCCCAGCTCTTGTATGGATCACCCCAAAACCACCTCCTGCACCCTCTGTCCACAGCCCCTGGCCACAGCCCCCCCCAGCCTGCTGGCACCAGGGTGGGCAGTGGCACCAGCAGTGGGATCTCCCTGGAAAACTCCATTTTCCCCTTGGCTACAGCAAACTGAGCTGACCTCCCCAGCCCCGCGGAGCAGCCCGTGTCCACCTGGCATGTTTTGGGCCATTCCCAGAGGGACTGTTTAACAGCAGGAGGAACAAGTCTCCAAGACGGGTCTTGGGGCAGGTACCAGACACAATTTTTCATTGAGCATCGGGGCTGACTGAGAAACTGAGTTCCTCTCTCACACAACCCAAAGTAAATGGCTCCAGGATTGTTGTCCCCACACTTATCACAGACATGTTTAAAAGCCACATCAAGCCAGTTTCTGCACTGGAGTTCCAAATGAAGAAAAATTCCTTAAGCATTTTAACAGTCTCAACAAAAGGCCTGAGACAAGCACTGTCTCTGTCTCACCCTGACCACACAGAACCATTGTCCTGGTGTGGGGCTGGCAAACAGCTGGGTCAGTCCTCACAACACTGCAGTGACAAGGCTCAGAGCTCTGCCGTGCACAAACATCCTTACGAGCCACCATAAACACACCAAACCTCACCAGCACTGCAGTTTCCTTGGTGACATCACCAGGCACAACTCGTCCCTCCTGCCACCCCAAGGAGCCACCCAAGGATCCCCCCTGCATCCCCTGCACCACAGCCCTGGAGTGATGCTGCTCCTGGGGGGCTCACAGGGCTGCTGATGCTTGGGGCAGGACCCAGAGTCTCTTCATTAAGAGGAGATGGAAGTAACAAGAGCAGGCTTGGCCTGCCAACACCTCACACCTTTCTTTTTTTTCCCCATCTGACCTCTCACACTTTGCAAAGAAAACCACCCCAGTGTTACAGAGCACCCACAGAGGCCACGTCCCTCCTCTGCCTCCAGCAAAGCTCTCCCCAGAAGCACAGGAGGGTTATTTCAGGCACAGAACCATCACCCTTCTTTGCATTTTTAATGCAGCTAACTTGCCAGACCTCTTACCAAAGAAACACCGTTGTACAGCCAGACCTTGCTGCCCCTTCTCAGTGTTTTCTCATTATAATTTCAGGGAAGTATCCACACTCAATACTTCCCTCTCGATCCTTTTGGTCTCATGCAAACTGCCCCACAGAGGGAGATCCAAACGTACTTTCTTGCCTGCAATTCCTTTCCAGTCGGTCTCAATCATTCCTTGCTGCCATGGGAAAAACTTGGCGACATCCTGGCCACCAGGCAGCCAGAGGAACCTTTTCCCAGCTCATTCCCTGCACTTCCCCAGCACCCAGCAATCCAGGCCATGCCAGGATAAAAAAAAATAAAAACCTCTCTCCACCCACGGCTCTTCCTTTCTGACCTTCAAAGAAAATCACCCGGTTTGTGATAGGATCCTGCTGTTCTGCAGGGGGAATCTGCATTTCGTTAGCTACAGGAAACAGAAAAACTTCCAGACCCCGAAATTAAAGCCCCAGAAGGAGGGTGAGCTGAGCTGGGGGTGGGGGTCAGCTTGTGCAGCAGCCGCTGGGTTTCAGCTTTACAGGCAGGAGGGGAGCAAGGAGAAGAAATGGCCTCGTTCCCTGGGCTGGAGGGGCCCTCTTGCCTCTGACAAATACTTTCCCCATAATCATTTATTGGAAAAACCGAAGCATGGCCAAGTCGGGTTTGATTTTCGTTACAGTATTTTTTCTCATTTCACGTTTTTGGCTCCTTTTGACGGGCTAAGCAGCCTCCCAGCCCCGGTGCTGAGAGAGCAGAAAGGTGACAGGGGAACAACCAACCCCCAGACCATTCCATGGCTCGGGACTCACCCTAACCCCTGGCATGTCCCTATCACTGCCGTGGTGGTTCCTGTTAATTAACCCAGGGTGTAATTGCACACACGGCTCTGTGCCAGCAGCTCCCCCAGAGGGCACTGGGTGTCCGGGGGGTGCCCACAGGGATGGGCAGTGCCCAGCACAGCAAAGAAAGGTGTTCCCTGGGGAGAGTGCAGGAGGCACCGACCTGCACACAGCCCCCAGCACTGACCCTCGGGGAGCAGCCAGGAAACGTCAGGGCTTGTGACCCCGGCTCTGCTCACCAGCCAAGCTCCTCAGGGAAATCAACCCAATATGCAGAAACACATATCAAAGAGCTCAGCAGTTCAGAAATAACTCCAAGGGTCCACGGAGGAGGCTGGAAAGGAAATGCTGGAGATTGCATCCTGAGCCCTAAGAGATGCTGTCCCCAGCTCCCCAGAGACATCTGATGAGGAGGAGCACAAACTGCTCGAGCGGCCCTGGCAGGGGCACTCCTAAACTCTTGTTTAGGAAGTATCTTCTCACTTACACTTTTTGGCTATTTAGCACTAATCACACTAACCATTAGGCAGGGTGATTCCCAGTGATAGGAGAGTGCCCAGGCTGGAGGCTGTAACAGAAGGAAATGAGGATATTTGAGAAGCAGCCCTCTCTCCTCATGAAAACTCACCAGAAGAGCCCGAGCTGGGTGCTGCTGCTCCCAGGGCACCCCAGCGGGGCTCCAGGAGGGACCCAGCGTTGCTCTGGGTGGGGGTTCCAGCATGATTCACCAGCCCAGCCTGAGAGTCACCCCGCAGGGAAGAGGAAGGAGCAGTGCAGACTGCCTGTCATCACATGTCACACCAAAGCCACTGATAATCACATCCAGTTCAGCTTTCCAACTCACAGCCTCTCCGAGCAGGATCCAGCCCCGTGACCACGTTTTCCACCACGTGTCAGGCAGCGATTTCTCAGGAAGTTTCAGAAGACCCCAGAAACGGGTCCCAGCATCCCACCCCATGCCTTCAGCATCCACCCCTCCACACCTTCAGCCTCCAAACCAACGCCTTCAAGTCTCCTCCAGGAGGTCCCAATCCCCATCCTCTCCCCCCAGACCCAGAGCACCGAGCGGGCGGGCGAGGAGCGAGGGGCTGAGCTACAAAGCAACAGACCCAGGGCAGAGGAGACCTTCGTGTAAAGAGAGAAGAAAAATAACTCAGCTGTGACAACATATCAACAACAGCTAAATTTAGCAGGTTATTTCTGGAGATCCAGATGCTGGGTAAATACAACCTTATTATTTCATGAAGGGGCAAAAGTTCAGCTGAGTCCCTCGTGCCTCTTTTCCCTATTATTTCCCTGTGTCCTGGAGCTGAAGCCCACTCCTGCACTGCCATCCCTGCCTGCCTGCACCCACAAGAGCCCTGAGCTCCATCCCTGTCCCTCAGCAGCCAGAGGAGGCCACTGCTAGGTGACACCTGCAGAGCATGGTCCTGGCCCTGCTTTTGGGGAGCTCTGATCCTGCTCCCAGCAGGAATTCACTTGGAGGGCTATTTGGTGTCTGACAGTTTCTGCACACACAGCTGGTGCAGGAGCCTTTCCTTTCGGCTCTCTCCAGAACAATGCATGGGAAGTGAATGTCAGGGGGGAAGCAGAGGGTTCAGAAATCCATGGAAACCTGGCCCTGGCTGGGGCTGCTCCAGCGGGATGGAGCCGTGCAGCCAGCACTGTGCCCCAGAGCTGGGGCTGCCCCAGGAGGGGATCCTGGTGGTGGTCAGGATCAGGGGATGAGGGATGGGCTCTGGGGAGCAGTGGGGGAGGCGGGGAAAGTCCCTTCCAAGAGTTTCCTGGGGTAAACACAGAGCCAGCTCAACCCATCCTTGTCTGGAGAGCAGTGGTCCTCTTGGTGCCCACCCCAAAGAGGTGACAAACTCATCAGGGAAGGGAACATCTCCTCAGACCATTTTCTGGGGGTTTTCTTGAGTCACCCCTGTTTTCAGAGCACCAGCTGGGGACAGGCAGCAGGCAGCTCCCCCACAGAGGATGTGACTGGTCCACAGGCTGGTTCCACATCCAGCCCAACCCACAGGGAAGGGAGCAGAGCTTCAGCCAGGCTCCCCTGGGCACCAAGCTGCTCTGACAAGGACCCGCTACAGCTGAGGCATCGTGTCCCAGGTGACAGATCCTTTGGTATAAAACTGTGCAGCCTCTCACGCAGGCAAAGGCTCCTGCTGCTCCTGCCCTCAGAGCCCCACACAACATGACACCAGGGCAGCCGAGCATCCCTCCAGCAACCTGGAGCTCACCGGGCTGGGACACAGAGGTGTGGCCAGGCTGGGATGGCTGTGAATGATGCTGAGCCTTTAATAAGACAGATTTGGATCTTACAGGCAGCTTTAACCAAGGAGAAAAAACCATTTGCCCCTCCCCAGATCCAGCCATGGATATGATCTGTAGGAGCCTCCCCTGCCCCTCCCCTTGCACAAGGTTCTTTGACCCTTCTTAACAAGTTCTTGATATTCCTGTTAATCTCTCCCATGAAAGGGCAAGAGAGACCACCCAGGATCACCTCGGCAGCTCTGTTCACAAGGAACCTTTTGTTGCCCAGAGCTTTCCTGGGCTCTTGCACTGGTGGGCTCAGAGCTCACCTAACCCTGACACGGATGAAAAACAAGAGGCTGGGTCACTGCCCCCCAGTCAGGGAAGGGCTGGGAGATCCCCAGGATGTTCTTTCACACCCAGCAGAGCAGCAGCCAGGACCAGCAACACCATTTCAGACCAGTTTGCCAGCAGAGCCCTGCAGGGTCCTTAAAACAATCAGTGCCTGTGCCCCATCCAGGAGCTCCCAAGCCCTGCAGCCATCCTCCCACAGGCCACTGACAGCCCCTCCAGCACCCCTGAGCACCAGTTTGGGGAGAAAACCATAGTGCTGGCAGGAGAACCCAGAACCCAGCCAGGGGATGGTCCCTCTTCATCTGCATCCTCTGCCCACCCCACTGTGAGGACATTCCTGCCCCGAACACATTGCCAAGCTTACCTGCATCCTTCTTATCTTCTAGCAACGTGAAACTCTGTGAAAAGAAAAAAAAAAGAACAGGAATCTTTTCTTATCTTTTTCATTTTTTGTATTAATGGATTCCAGGAGAGGATCTGGGCCCAGCAGTGCCAGCTCAGGGGACACCAAGAGCTCCAGGAGAGGTTGTCCCAAGGGCACCAACTCCCTGGCTCTGAACCACCCCACCTGGCACTGGGGACACCTCGGTGGGACAGACCCTGTGGAGGAAGCACGGGGCTGGGGTCCCTGAACATACCCCCAGGTACCTGTGGGGACGTCAGTGCTTCAGTCACACTGTGGGGCTGGGAGCTGGGAGTACAATGGTGTCTGCAGGCACCATGGAAAACCAACAATAAAGAAAGGGGGGGCTGGAGGGGGGAAGAGAAGAGCTGAAAGCAGACGGGGCTCTCGCTCCCCAGGCACAGCACCCGGGTGGGGAAGGGGCTGTGGGGACAAAGCCAAGGGACGTGGGGTTTACAGAGAGCTGGGCCTTGCCAGCACACGGGGGGTGAGGGTGATTTGCACGGGAGGGTCCCCAGGCCCCTCTGGGGTGCTGCTGAGCCCCCAGCACACAGCAGGGTTGGCCACAGGAATGCAGCCCCCTGCCCAGCCTGCTCTGCCACAGCCCCAGGACCCCCCTTCCTGTCGGGGCAGGGGGCTGGGGACAGCCCAGCAGCTGAGGGGCTTAACTGCCTCCCCCTCTTCTCATCCCTGAAGAGCCAAAAAGCCACCTGGACCACTGCAAATGGTCCCCCATCTTCTGCAGCCTCCCCTGCCCAGAGTTTCCCTCTCCACAGACCCCTGAGCAGATTCCTGGCCACCTCATCTCAGTGCCCGGGGTGACCAAGGGAGGAAGAGCCCCAGAACCAAAGGACAAATTTACCCCCAGACCTGAGAAGGACTTTTACCCCTGCTCAGTCCGTGGCTTTCTGTATGCACCCTGGCAAAGGCAAGAATCAGACACAAACATCGGCTTCGTTAGTGAAGCCAGAGGGTTCAGCTGGGGAGGAATCCTTGGATGAGGGGGCTGGGAATGTGCTGGGGTGGGGAGCAGCTGGGGCCATGGCCAGAGGAGCAGCTGCAGCCTGGGGCTAGGGACAGGGAGGGCAGGAGCCATCCCATGGCTCCCCACAGCTCCCCACGACCACTGGCCAGAGCTCTGCTGGTTCTTTGGGCTTTGCTGAGGTCCACAGCCACCAGGAACCCAGCTCAGGCCAGGCTGGAGCCTCTGGAGCAATCCAGGGGGATGAGGAACCAGTCCCTGTCACCATGAGCACAATGGCAATGACAAGAGGGACAAGGAGGGTTAAGGAGGAGTTGCTGAGCTCTCTGGAGACAGCAGGGACAAGACAGCCACTAATATAATTAATGAATTTCACAAATGTCATTTTTAGCCTCAACTATTTTAAGCATTGGATGGAAAGCCCGGGGGAGCAGTGTGCATTCCACATGCACTTCAGATCCACTCGCTTGGCACAGCACCGGTTGGGAAAGGGAATTCAGTGCTTTTCCCAGCCTGAAGCTCCCCAAACCCATGCTGACCATACCTCCCAAACCCACCCTGCACACCTGCCACCACGCTGCACGCCGGATCCAGCACAGCCCGGGGGGCAGCCAGGGACAGGGCTGCACAGTCTGAGGGCAGCAGATGAGGAGTGGAACCCCCATGAAAACCATCAGCTGCCCCCACAGCCTCTGCTGCAGGCAATTACAAACTCGGGGGCTGCAGGCTTGCTGCTCCTTTGTCATCCTGCCTGCTGGACGGGTCTGTGGGGCCAGACCCGGTGCTGCTGCCCTGCCGGGAGCGACCCGAGCCCCCAGGTGCCCCCAGCCCCTCCACAGCACCCAGAGAGCTGCCTCCCCCCCCTTCCCGGGTCCCTTCCTGCAGCTTCTCCCCACACCGGGTCCCCAGCCGGGCACCATTTCAACAGACGGCTCCTTACCTTGGCTCTTCGGAAGCAAGCCCAGAAGAAGTCCAGCAAGGGCATGATGGGGTGGGCGGGGGGCAGGCACGGAGACCCCCCCTAGAGCACTGCACAGCCCCCTGCCCTGGGCAGGGACCCCCCCGGCACCCCCATGGCTGCTGCGGCAGCTGGGAGACAGGGAGCAGGGAGGGAGGGAACAGGCAGGGAAGGAGCAGGGAAGGAGCAAGCAGGGAGCAGGGAAGGAGCAGGGAAGGAGCAGGGAAGGAGCAGGGAAGGAGCAGGGAAGGAGCAGGGAGGGAGCAGGCAGGAGCTGGAGGCAGCAGGCAGGGAGGGAGGAGGCAGCGCTGCCTGCGGAGGCGGGACGGCGATTCAAACCCTGCACCGTTATTCAGTTGGTTGTGAGCAGGCACTGAAATTCCCTTCGAAGGTTGCGAGTTTTAAACAGCTCCAGGACGTTCCTCCCTGCCTGGAATGCCCCGAGCAGGGCTCCCCGGGCCGGGCAGCGGGAACAGAAACACCCGAGGGCGGCCGGACACGGGCAGGGCACTGCCAAAGGCAGCTGGGAGGGCACTGGGAGCCCCAGCCCCGCAGGATTCTCCTCCAGCCCCGGCCCCGCAGGTTGCAGGATTCCCGTCCAGCCCCGCAGGATCCCCCCAGCCCCGCAGGATTCTCCTCCAGCCCCAGCCCTGCAGGATTCCTCTCCAGCCCCGCAGGATCCCCCCCCAGCCCCGGCCCCGCAGCAGCGGTCACCGCGCTGGGCAGCGCTCCCCGGGCTCTTCCCGCAGAGGAACAACCAGACCCACACGGTCGCACTGTTGTCCCCCGATGCCCCTGCAAGTTCCCCGGGGGTTCACCACAAGTTCCCTGGGCACCCCAGGGCTCAGCCCCCCCACAGATGTGACCCCAGTGGGGAGAAAACCAGAAAAATCCCCCCCAGCCCCCAGGGCTGTCCTTAGCTGCCCGGACTGTTCACAGCTCAGCTTCCCTCCAGCATCTGTGGAACCTTCATCTGTGTTCACACCAAGGGACACAGGGAAAGGCAATGCCACATCTTTTGGGCAAGCCACCCGGCCCCCACGCTGGAAGCCTTCCTGCAGGCACACCAGAAAACCCCCAAAACTGGGGATTTATGAGACCGTTTGAGAATAAGAAAAGGCAAATTGGTCATCAGCAGCCATGCTCCCCCAGGACATGTGGCCTGGTGGCACCAGCCTGGCCCTGGTGACACTGACAGGGCCCCGGTGGCAGCAGGAGGGCAGCGTCAGCTCCAGCTGCCCCTGTCCATCTCCACAGCTCATTCCTCGGGTTCCCTGGCACAGCTCCTGGGCCTGGCTCCAGCCACAGCTCCTCTGCGTGACCCGGTGGTACCGAGCCAGCACCCTGGGGCTGGGGGCACCCAGGCACAGCCCAAGCTTTGTGCCTCCGCCTATTTTCTCCTCTTTTAAATGCCCTGGAAGCCAACCTCACCCCAAGGGGACACTCTCCCAGGTCACCTCTCCCACAGGGGGACACGTGGGGGCCCAGGGGCAGCCACGCAGCTCTGGCCAGGACACCAGCTCAGCCAGCACCTCACATCACTGCAGGCCTGGGTGGTGTTGAGTTCTTCTCCCGTTTTCTCCAAAAGAAAAAGAAAAAGAAAAAGAAAAGAAAAAAAAAAACACCACAAAACACCAACAAAAAACCCAAACAAAACCAGTTAGTGCAACTAGAAGCAAGCTGACTGCTTCCCAGGGGCTGGGAGACAAACCACAGAGGCTGCTGCATACTTGGGTAGTGTCTTCTACCCCGTCATCCCAAAAGCATCCAAGTAATTTTAAATCCAGGATCCCCCCTCGGCACAGCAGGGGCCATCCCCATAAGAAGGGCTCCTGGGTCCTGAAGCCACACTGAGATGCACCAAGGCTGAAGGGCAGCAGGAGACCTTCCCCGGATCCCCACTGCCCCCCTGTGCTGTCCCCACTGCCTGTCCCCAGCATGCAGCCCCAGCCCCCAGCAGTGCACCCAGGAACACAGGAAATCCACTCAGATCTGCTGCTGTATTTTTTTTTTAGCAGATCAGAGTCTGAACTCTTCTGAACACAGCCCCTTCCAACAGCAGCTGTGAGGTCTGGGAGCAGGTACCTCACTTGTCACTCCTGGGATGACCAGACATGACTCCCCCAAAGAGGGCCTGCTCCCTAAATTCCAGGGTCTGTATTTGTAAATACTGATTTATTTACTAAGTATCAGTGAATGTGTTTAGAGGTACTGAGTTATTTAGTAAATACAGGTGTCTGTGCCTGTAAACACCGATTTATTTGGTAAATACCACTGATTGTATTTGGAAGCACTGATCTAGTTGCTAAATACTGCTGAATGTATTTAAAAACCTGATTTGTTTACTACACACACAGGAGCCAAATAAACTCTTGAGATGCCTGAGTGCCCTGACAGAGTGCCACCCCTCGCCCGTCCCCTGAGCCAGAGGGGACACCCAGGCACTGGTGGCTTTGGGGAGCTTCTGCCTGAGCTGGGGCTGCTCCTGCCCCGGGGGACATGGGGGACATGGGGGACACAGCCACAGTGGGTGACACTGGGGACACCCTGAGCCCTGCTGGGGGGAGCACGTTATTCACACACAGTTAAAGGGCTGTAACTGCTAAGGGGATGGTTTTGGGGTGCTGCAGAGGAGTTGCACAAACAGACCCAACTGGTACAGAAAAAGGCCTTTTTTTTTTTTTTTTTCCTGTAGGCAGGGACAGTGTCAGGTCTATTTATAGTTGAGCACCTGAGAGTCTGGGAAGAGCCTACAGAGACCCCCACGTGAGACAGAACTCCAGGAAAAACCCTTCTGCTGTGCCACAGCTGCCACGCAGGGTCCTGAGGACACAGAGAAATACAAACCAGGCAGAAGTTTCAGGTTCAAAGGAGTGGTGTGAGCAGCTTCCCCTTCCCAAGGGAATATCCCTGAGCTGCCAAGGGCCTGGTGGGACATGAACCCCTGTGCCAGGCAGGCACCAGGGCAGCACAAGGAATTGCCAGCAGCTCTTATTATTAGCCAGAGGTAATTAACCTCAGGTCCCAGGGCTGAGGCACAGAGCAGCCAGGGGCTCTGCTGTCCCCAGCCCCAGGGGGATGGTGCCAGGGGCCCAGGACCCCTTCCCCAGGGAGGGCTGGTGTTAGGGCAGCAGCACCCAGCCCCAGGCTCAGCAGGGACAGAGCAGTGACACAAATCCAGCAGTGCCTGGCAGGTCTGCAGAGCTCAGAGCTGGTCAGTAAACCAGATCCAAACTTCTCCTGTATTTTCGCTCCCGACAGCTGCAGCCTGGGGAAGGTCCCAGCCCTAATTCTGGCTGAGGTTGGGGATTAATTAGCGAGACAGAGGAATGTGTGTCGGGCCAGACCCTAAAGCTGAGGGGAACAGCTGGCACTGACAGCCCAGGCCAGAGCTGCCTTGTCCCTTCCTGCAGCCCCGGGGACACGTTCTGCCCTCAGGCCCTGCTCCCTGGGCCAGCAGAAGGTTGGATCCTCTTTGGGCAGAACCACCCCAGGGTGCAACATCAGCTTCAGAAAGACCAGATGCAGTAACCAGCTCAGCAGGCCCTGGCATCCTCCCCCCAGGAGGCAGAGCCAAGGTGTTATCCTCATCTCCCTCCCCAGACAGGATCTCCTGCTCTTTGCCCAGCTCTGCCCAGAGCAGCTGCCCTGCATCTCTTCCACCATGCTCAGGCATCTGCCTGGGCTTTGTCTGAGAAAGTTCCTCGAAGGCCAACACTTCACCGCTGCCCAAAAGTTCTCTCTTGCCTGTGGCATCCCCTCTGTGCCCTGCAGGACCCCCGGGGGCTGCCAAACCCCAGAGGGTGCCCCCAGCCAGGGGGCTGCCCACAAACTGCTGTCCTCAACAAAGGGAGGACAGCAGAAACCTGGCTGCGGCACCCCGGCCTCCTCCGATGGAGCAGGGAAAAGCCAAGGGGAGGGAAAAAACAGGCAGAAAAAGCCAAGGGAAGAAAAAAAAAAGAGATAAAAAGCCAAGCCCTGAGGGTCCGCAGGGCTGTGCTGCCCTCTGGTGACCATCAGGTGGGCATCTCCCTGCCCCAAAACCTCCATCTGAATCCACTAAAGCTTGTACATCCTTAGAAGGTGATGGCTTCCACGCAAAAGGGATGCCACGAGTCAAAAAGCCAAAACAAAACCAGAATTCCCACCTTCCCCATATAACCAGTGTATTCCTGCCTATTCTTCAGACTAGAAACACCTCCTGATTAGAAACTTAAGGGACCAGTTGCAAAATCTAGGCAGCAGAAAAATAACTCTCTTCTCTCCTGTGTAAGCCCAGAGCAATGTTACTGAACAAAGCAGTGTGGGACTTGTACCAAAACAAGCCAGGAAAAAGCTGAGATTTTCATTCCTCTTAAAAGAAAATAATTTCCTTTCTTTTCAAAAAGACACTGGGTCAATTAGATGTTATTCCAATTACCTTCCAGAGATAATACCAGGTTAGGTCACAAGACACTACAGATCTAGAATCCCAGGGATTGTTCTAGAAGGGTGGTTAAAGTCTTGTGCTGCAGCAGGAAAGATCTGGCTCACACCATCCCCCTGTAGCCATCTGGCAGCTTGACCATCTACTGCCCTCGAGTACTTGTTTCAGTGTCATAAAGCTAAGCTCATGTTTAACTGAGTGGAAAACAACACACTGGAAAGACAAATCACATTCCATATCAGTAATAATTTAATGGAAGTTTAAAACCCCCCATTTATTTCCATTGTGCCCCCACGTCCATGAACACTGCAGCTCCTGGGGGCAGCAGGGCAGCCACCAGCCCGGGGAGCCACTCACTCCTCCTCCCCTCTGCTCCACGCTCCCAGAAAGGCAAAAAGCTACTTTTCACCAGCACATGTAGAAATTTCCATCCCAACTGTCAAATAATTAGTGTTTGTAGCAGAAACTGCAGGTTTATCTATAAATCAGGAGTATTTACACCTCAGCAGGACCACCTACACCAGTTCCACACCTGCCAGCATTGCTTAAGGAAAAAGGCAATCCCATGCTCATTTTCAGAGAAAGGGACAAAAATGTGAACAGCAGCTTCCCCCTCCCTGAAGACGTTTCAAAGCCCTCCCTCTTGTTTTCTGAAAATAACAAATGACATCAGTCTGGTCTGTACAGTTGTCCAGAAGGGATTGTCCAGGTCCCTCTGATACTTCCACACCTGTGAGTGGTGCCCAGGCAAGGGCAGGAGGGCACCTGCAGGGAACTGCAGAGGGAAGGCTCCTCCCCTTTTATAAAAAGTATTAAGCAACAAACAAACAAACAAAACAAAAAAGCAAAAACAACAAAAAAACCCCACCAAAACAAAAACAAAAAAACAATCCAGGAGCAGAAAAAAAATACAGAAAAGTTTCTCCTATTCATTATGGATACAAAGAAAGAACAGGTGAATGCTGCTTGCAGGGACACAGCAGTGACAAGTCACACGTGAGCAGTTCAGGCAGAATTCATGTCCTACCTCAGAGCAGCCAACACCTTCATCACAGTTTGGTCCCCTTCATCCAACCTGTTTTAAAACTTTTGGGCCCAAGTCCTGGGTTTTTAGGTTAGCACCCAAACAGCTCACGTACCAAAACCTCAACTGACTTCACAGATTTTTGGTTTGGTTTTTTTACATATACATACACTTCTCCTTCTTGGTACTCCCCAGACAAATTTCCCTTCTCCATGTGCAGTGACAGCTGAGGCCCTGCTGCAAACCAGCCTGGACTCCTTCTCCAAGGCCTGTAACTCCAACTGATGGACTCATGGAAAGATCTGGATCTATCCCATGTACAGACACCCCTCTGGGGTGAGACACAGCTGGAGGCATCTGGCTGGAGCACTGCCCTGCTGTGAGGGGTGGAACACAGAGACACACCTGAGCAGATGAGGCAGAGCCCCTCACCCAGCTGTCACCTGTACAACAAACCTGGCTGCTTTGTTGCTGAAATCTGATGTCAAAGTGAGAGCCCAGAGCCCTGTGACACACGTCAGACACATTTCACTGCTCCCCAAGTGAATGGAGGACAACAGGAGTCAAACACAGCTCTCCCCACCCCAGAACATAACAGCAACAAAGGTCTATGATTATTTCATAAGGCATGTTCATATTCAGAGAGGATCTGAGCACCAGCAAGCATCCTGCCATCCTCTAACTTCATCTCCATCCACTCAGTGGCTTGAACCTCCAGGACCTCCAGCTCTGTCCCTCGATGGAACCTCTGCCAGGGGGGGGCACTTCTGCTTCAACACAACTACAGAGCAGGGCTAAACCAAACACCCCCAGCAGCTGGGCCTCAGCATCTTTCAAAAAGAGGGACACACAAACAACCAGATTTTGCAGTTCTCTGGCTTTATCCTGCCGCCTGCCTCTGTACAGTTATCTCTCTATATATAAATTAGGAAGAGATAAAGCCAACAATTAACTGCAACATCCATGAGGAAACTCCAGTCCGTGTGACAGTCTGTGCAGCTGGGAGGTCACTGGGGTGTGAAGGTGAGGATCATCCAGCTGATGACAAAGTAGAAGAGGAAGATGGGGTACACGACCAGGGCCTTGCGGTTGGGGGGCTGGCTGTCTGCCAGGAAAGCTGTGGATGCTGGTGGGAAAGAGGAAGAAGAAGAGCTGGGATGGCAGCAGCAGAGGACTGGCAGCAGCAGAGCCACTGCAGATGGTAAAGGTTTGGAGTGAGCATCTGCTTTACAGTTCTGCTGGAAGGGAAGAGGCTGCCACCCCTGCTCAGCTGGTCTGGGACACCAGGTGAAGCTTTTGCTGGGAGGCAGAGAGAGGAATGCTGACTGACATTCTGTGAGAAGAGCCAGGCTTGCCAGGCAGGAACAGGAGAACCAGTGCAAACCCACCCCTTTTCCAACAGCCTCCCTGACTCCCAGAGTAAAGGGCCCAGGGGTCTCACTCAGGCTTTAGTGTTAATTCCTTCCCCCGGGGCACTCTGCAGATGAGCAGAACCTCTGCCAGCACAGGGACTGCCCTGGCCCAGCAGCAGCCCAGCCTGCAGGACTCACCCAACGTTGACCAGGCAAACATGGCCAGCACCACCAGGAGGCGGATGATGAAGCTGATGGTGCCAGAGCCTGCCAGCAGCACCAGCCTGCAGACCAGCATCCCCACCGTCAGCGGCAGCACGCAGTACCCCAGCACACACAGGCTCTGGAAAAAGGATCTGCAGGGACAGGAACGGGGGAAAAAGTGTTCATGACCAAAGCAGGGTAAGGGGGAGCACTGCTCCTGCACAGCCCCAGACTCACATGGTGCCCCCGAGGAGCTTGGAGTTGAGTGTGATGACCACGGCACCGAACCAGATGATGACAAAGACCTCAGCAAACTGGGGCCCCCCGTCGTCCTTGCTGTCTGCTGAGCCACCCTGCAGCATCCTGGGGGACAGAGAGAAGGAGTCCCCACTGTCCCCTCACTGCCAAGGACTGGGGTTTGGCAGCCCCAAGCCCTGAGCCCCGCTGGGCTGCACACCCATGGCATGCCTGCTCTTTCACTGAGCACTATCAGGCTCAAAGCTGACAACTTTCAGGTCCTACAGGTCCTGATGGGCTTGAAGTGTCAGAAATACATTTTACCAAAGAGCTAAACAGGCAGAGTTTGCAGGAGACCAGGGAAGGGTCAGAGGAACTTCATCTCAACACACAGTCAGAATTTTTTTTAAATTTCTCATTTCTGCAGTGTCAAAGAACACAAAACCCCAAATCCTCTCACACTAAGTACTTACAGAGCAAGTGAGACACAGAGCACCAAAGGGCCCCAAAGATCCCCTGTAGGTAAAAAAAAAAAATAAAAAAAAAATCATAAATGGCATTGCACGAGGCTCCTAGGAGTCATCAAGCACCTTTTCCAGTTCCTAAAGTTCTGCTTGGCAGATTTCACTTCCTGGTGGTTCTCCCGTGTAGCACCTGACATGCCACACACAACAGCAGAATCAATTCAGCCCCTGCCAGCTCACTCAGGTGACCTGCCCTACGTGTTCTGGTGCCTGTTCTGCTTCTGAGGAGCCCTGGGGACACTCTGGTTTTACAGGTTTCAGCAGGAGCAGGGCTGAGGCAGTGCTGAGCCCCCTCCCCTGCCCCCCAGACGTACAGTCCCTGAGGAGCGCGCTGCTCTTCCGGGGGTACAGGACGTGGACAAACTTCTTCCCAACAGCCTTCAGGTCTCTCATCTGAAACACAGAAGCAGAGTGCTCACTTGTCCCCTCCTAAACGTTACAGCTGGCAGCTAAGAGCAGTGAGAGAGAAGCAAAGGAGTGCTGATGGCAAACGGAGAGAGGATCCAGCCCTAGAGCCCCTGCCACAAACACCTCTCCCCTTCCCTGCCTCCCCTGACAGCCAGAGCTTCACCCTCCAGCAACACCCGACTCAGAGCAGGAATTTGTTTGTTCCTCTAGGGAAAGGATACTAATGGAAAATCCTATTAGCTGGGCCAGTTCTCTCCCAAGCTCCACCTGAGGCCTTTCTCCTTGCAAAGATTTTCAGACCACAGAGAAACTCTGGGCTGTAACTCAGAGATTTCTGACCCAAAAGAATTAATTTTTCATTACTAGTTCTCAGAAAAAACAACAGCAAACCCACCCAACCTCCTAAGGCAGTACAAGTCAAGCAGAGCTGTGCAAAGCCCCACTCTTTGCCCAAAAGCAGGAGCAGAGCCCGGGGTCAGGGGGGGCACAGACTCACGATGGTTTCCCGCACGGGTTCGTCCAGCGTGGAGCCGTCTTCATCGGGAGAGTGAGAGCCCACGGGGACAGTGATCTGTCCTTCCACCGGCATCTCCTCAGATATGGACACGTCCGCCAGACCTGCGAACTGACCGGTTGTACACGCCTTCAGCAGGAAGCGAACGCGGGGAGCTCGGACTCGCTTCCCGCTGGCTCTGGCTCGGAAGCCGCTGCTCAGAACTCGCGGACACAGCGGTACCGACCCCAGGGCAGCAGGCGGGGCCGGGCCGCTGCCCGAGGAGCGGATCAGGCCCGTACGAGCGAAGCGTTTCTCCTGCCTGCACTGACTCCCGGGAACCCGCCGGGCCCTCTCCCACCCGCCGGGGCAGGGGCCGGAAAGGCCGCACCGCGGGCCGCACCCGAGCCTCACCCCCCTCCCCCGGCCCTCCGGGACGGACCGGAACCGATCCCGGGCCCCCCCGTCCCGCTCACCAACGGGTCCGCGGCCCCCA
>JAAWXA010000017.1:262681-422190 GCA_038090715.1 Florisuga fusca | reverse complement strand
CCGGCAGAGCTGCCGCGGAGCCCCGGCAGCTCTGCCGGCACCGCCTGGGTGCCCGGTACCGCCTGGGTTCGGGAGCAGAACCCCTCTGCGGGGAGGGGGCTCCTGGGACGTGGTCACCGTGTCCCCCAGCCCTGCTCCCGGGGGGCTGCTGGGGGGACCCTGCCGGCCCTCCCTTTGCTGGGGGTGCTTTGTTCTTTTTTTTTGGCCTTTGGGTTTGTTTTTTGTTTTTTGTTTTTTTTGTTTTTTTTTTTTTCTTTTTTGTTTTTTTTCTTTTTTTTTCCCCCCACAAGTCTTTCCACACCTAGATGTTGTTCGGTGGTGACTTCAGGGGGACCCTTGTCCGGGTGTCCTGGCTGCCCTCTCAGCACCTCGCTGATGGTTTGGTTTCTCTCCCATCCTCTGGGCACCCCGAGGTGTGTGGCAGCACTGGAGGCACCAGCCCTGCCTCGGCCCGAGGGAACACAGATACAAACCAGGGGCAGCCCGAGCTGCTCCCCGCCACTGCTCGGCTCCCGGGCGGTGCTGTAAGGTTCAGCTCGCTGCCCTTTTGTTAAGAATAACTCAGAGCTTCCTTGTTATCAAGGCCAGGGCTGGAATGGGCTGTGTTTGCCCATCTGGGAAGCAGTGCAGACAAAAGCTGGTGTGAGCAGAGCTGGAATGGATGTGCCACAGCAGAGACACAGCTCTGCTCCCTCCCTGCCGGGCAAACACATAACAAACAGCACAAGGAAACACCAGAGGGGTTTGAACAAGGCTGCTGGTTGGTGTAAATGTTTTGCTTTTTCTTCTCACTTTGGTCAGGGGCAGTTCCCTTTGCAGTGTTTGTAAACCCCTCTGCTGCCCCAGGAGCAGGGATGAGGGATCTGGCTGGGTCAGCAGATATCCCAGGGAGACTGGGAAGGAGGAAAGGGAGAAGGAAACTGAGTCCACCCAGACAGCACAGACGATTCCCCCAGGACTGGAACCCCTGATCTCTTGCCTGTAGTGCCACGGGGGTGTTTTCCTGCTGGTTTTTTTTGTTTGTTTGTTTTATTTTTTAAGAGTGCAGCTGAGGCAGTGGGCAGGGTTGGCCTGGCCAAGCAGCTGCAGGGCATGGCTGGGAGGGGGCTGGTATCCCCTGGGCTTCCATCAGCTCCCAGGCCTTTGCCCTCTCCCCTTCAGCTAAAACATAACATGGAAAAACAAAAATTGTGCTGGTGGCTGATGCCCTGACATTGGGAATGTCCCCTTGGCAGGGCTGTGGGAGGGACCTGTCCCTGGGTGTCTGGGCAGTGAGGGAGACTGAGAGCCTTACCTGGAGAGAGTGAGATCTGTGTGTCAGGGGCAGAGGGTTGATGGCAGTGACTGTTCTGGTTGGACCTGTCTGTCACTGCCCAGAGGCCAGTCCTGCACCTCATGGCTGAGGCACCCTCTTGCTGAAGCCTTTGGCCAAGCTGTTCCCTGGTGCTGACTCCCTGCACCCAGCACAGGCCTCTGGTGACACTGTTGGTGCAGGAATCCTCTGCCTGTGTGCTGCTTCGCTAAGGAGTAAACTCCAACGTCAGATCTGAAGCAGATCCATGCCCCGTTTTGCTCAGGCTCCCGGGCAGGGCAGACACCTGCTGTCTCCAGCTGGTGGGCTCCTCAGGGCCATGGGGAGTGCCCAGCAAAAGGCTGGGCTGCAGCAGAGGGTCAGCTGTGCAAGGGCAGCAAGGCTCCTGCAGGTGACCATGACAAAAAATACATTTTCCCATGGCAGGACAGCAGGGTCTGCTGGGCTTCATGTGATCTGCTGTAAGCACCATCCATGTCTGCACTCAAAAACCTGAGACTGCCCAAAGTTGTCATCTCTTTTCCATGTGATGAGTAATAGGGAAAGAAGTGAGTGTGACTTTACGTGGAGCTCTGCAGGACCTTCAGTTCCTGCACTGGGTGGCTCTGAGCTGTGATACCAGGAGCTCGTGGGTTGTTCCTGGTTGCTGGCAGTGATAAAGTGCCAGTTGGGGCTGTCTCAGCCTACCTGCTGCTAGGGAGATATGAGGGCTGCACAGCTGAGTCTCTAGAAGCTATAAAATAAACCCTGCACTTGGTAGCACCTAATTGTGTCAGCAGCACGAGCTGGGCATTCCACACCTAGGCAGTGCTACTTTGGTGACTTACATTTGGAAATGTATTTGTCGATGTCTTTTGGCTTTCTGTAGCCCATTCCCTGGGGGAATCACCACCATGACATTTGTCCCAGGGAGACAAGGGAAGGTGCATCTCTCCGTGGCCTGCTGGGTGCCTCAGTTTCCTCTCTGCAGAGCAGGGCTTGATCTGAAGTGGGGAGCTGTGACCCCAGTGAGGGGTCTTTTGTGCCCTAAACTCCCCTTGCCTTTCCGGGGGGGAAGAGGCACCGGCTTCCCCCCACCCAGCCGTCCCTGGCACGTTACCACCGGACAGAGTGACAGTGCTGGGGGCAAAGCCCTCCTGAGCACCACACAGAAATGTGAGCTCCAGACTCTGCTGCTGGCTGTGCTGGGCTGTGTGGTGATGGCAAACCCATCCCTTCCCAAGGGCTTTGGTCTTCCCTCACCACTCTATAACAAATGGACTTTGGGCAGCCTCAGGCTGAGACTCTTCTTGTCCTGGCAGCAGTGGTGTGACCTGTCCTGTGAAGGTGGGAGAGCTGGGAGTTCTCATGCAGATCTTGGCTTTGAACTTGGTTCTGGTATGGTGTAGAGCTTTGCAGATTGCTTCTGAGTTGGCAGGTCAGCTAGCCAGCCTCCCCAGGCAGTGCAACTGGGAGGATAATGTTGTGGAGGACTGTGCTGGGGCATCTGTGCCCCTGAAGCACGGAGCAGTCTGAAACAAAACGCTCTGGGGGGGCTTTTCCCCCAGAATAGGGGAGAACGGGAGATGCAGGGGAGTGGGCTCTCCACTCCTCAGTTACTGCTGTGTGTTAGAGCCAGGTGCTGGGTTTTGCCCACGTCTGAACAACACCAAGTCCCCAGTGTCAGGAGGGGCAGTGGAAGGAGTCTGTCCCAGGCATGTCCTTCAGCTGGTGCAGCCCAGGCTGCAGCTCCCCAGTGCTGGCATCGGGTCAGAGTATCCACACAGGCAGCTGAGCTGTGAGCCAGCCTGGGGCACACGGGTGAAGATGTGCACAGAAATCCTCCGTGTGGATGCACAGAGGCCTTCTGTCTCCTGGGAACTGCCCGAGGAATCAGAGCCCAGGCAGGACTGGGATGAGCAGTTTCTCTGGTGCCTCTGGCTGGCAGGGGCTGCTCCTCTGCTTGGTCAGTGATGCTGCTGCTGCCAAGAGGATCCAAATTCTTAAAAACTGGTCTGTCCTCTCCTTTCTCCTTCAGCTGTATCCATGTGCTCTCCTGATGCTGTGCCCCAGCCACAGTCAGTACCTGAGCCGTGGCAGGGGTGCAGGATCAGCCCCTGTACGGGTAGTCACAGCTCTCCAAACAAAGCATCAGAGTACAACCAGCTGGTAAGGTCTGGGTTAGTGTGTGTCTGGGCTGTCCCCACTCCTGGGGAGGGTGTTTGTCCTTACACCCACTCAGGGGTGTGGGCACAGGCACGGGAGGAGCTGCCTTGGGCTGCTCCAGGGGCTGGCTCAGTGGTGCAGGGACCCCTTCCTCCCGGAGCACTCTGCACCACAGCAGCCAGCACTGACTGCTCAGCAGTGCAGTGTGGGGAAAATGACCTGCTGGAAAAGACATCACTCTCCTCAAGCAGTAATGTGTTCTCCTTCTACTTGTCTGCTCCACACTGATCTTTTCCATCCTCCCTGGGGCTTTCATCCAGTAAGTGCTCCAGTCACTGCTGATAACTGAAAGTTTTCTCCTGACTTCTCAGCTCTGGTTGTTTGAGGAGGCACCAGTTTTATATCCAGCTTAAACAGTGGGAACACCTGGAAGCTGTTCACACAGAGACCTTGGGAGGCCTTGAGCAGATACATACTGTGTGTGGGTGGGTGTCTGCATGGGGAGACCACAGTGCTCTGCAGTGCTGGCAGCACACAGTACCCTGCACAGGGGTGACACCGGGAGAGCTCTGGTGTCACTGACCCGTGAGGGTGTGTGTAATGATACCCACCAAGTGTGATTGCTTCCACTGAACAAAATCCCACCCAAAAAAACCAGCTGTGCCCCCAGCCACCAAGATCTTCAGAGAGAGGGAGGAAGGGCAAGGAGCATGCAGAGGACCTGCCTGCTGCAGCTGCAGGGTGTATCTCACCCCTTGTCTCGGGGCTCTTTGATGTGTGTTTGTCAGATTTTGCTCCAGACTGGAGCAACTTGCTCATCCTGTCCCCCGAACTGGGTCAGTGGGGACCTCAGCCTGCTCCCCAGGAGCTGCTGCCTTCTGCAGCTCTGTCCATGTCCCTGTCACCTGCACCAGGCACACCCTGGGCTTGGTTTGCTGATGGGGAGCCCAGGGCAGGAATATCTGCTGGGGCTGCTTCCCACCCCTGCCCTGGCACCACGCTCCAGCCCTCTGCCTGCCAGCACAGGGTCCTGCTTGAAACTGGTGCACAGTATTTTGTGATGGCACAAAGGGCCAGGGCGAGAAGTTAAGCTGTGTTCATGTTGTTAGGTATATTTTCTCTTCTGCCATGCATGAGATGTGCAGAGACCTTTTCATCCATCCTCTGTTGCCTGTCCTGGCTCCTTCCCTGGGCTGGTGTGGCTGTGATCCATGTGTTGTAACGTGTCTGACAGCCCATGGGCTCCCAGCAGTGCTGCTGGGGACCAAAGACTTCACTCTTGAGTCACCACGGGAAGACTCAGCTTCTCTGGCTTTGTTTCTTGGGAAATTTTTGGAATATTTTGTTTATTAATTCTGTTGGTGTCATGCTGGTATCTACAGATGTGGCATCTTGCCTCTGCCCACAAACTGTTCAGAGGTGGCTTCTGTCCTGCTGGGTGCCAGCCCAGCTCCCTGGGGTCAGCGTGGCCAGGACATGCTGAAATGGAAACTCCTTTGAAACTACTGGTGAAATTCATCAGGCAGCAGTTACCTCTCTTACTGAGCACTGAGCAGGCACTTCAAACCCTGTGAACTCTGCCTGGTGTCCTTTTTGTCAGGGGGTGCCCCATGCCAGGGGATGCACAGCCAGGTGCTGTTCAGCCCCTGATGAGAGCAGCTGGAGAGCCTGAGACAAAGTTCATGAGTGAAGTGTAGGCTTCAGGTTTTGCAGTCAGATCTCCCTCCTTTTTTAATCCTGTTCTTCCAGCCAAGAGTGATTATGAAGTGCTGGGGCTAGATACTTTTTAAATGAGTAATTTTGTTAATATTACTAAACCTCATGGCTGTGAAAACAGCGACTGAGGGACACGACCTGCTCCTGTGCCATGGAGGGATGAGCTGGGAGCTGCTGGGTGGAGGTGCCCAGGGGCTCCCGGGAGGTGCTGGCTGGCAGGGGATGGGCTGTGTCAGCCTTGGCCATGGCTCCCAGCCCCAGAGCAGGAGGGATGAACCACCTCGGACTGCTGGAGCCTCCCCCTTGCTCCCTGTGACTCATCTGGACTCCTGCCTGAACCCTCTGAGCCCTTCTGGAAGGAAACTCTGAACCCACCCGGTGCTGGGGAGCGGCCGCTGGCCAGAGCCGCCCGCACAGTGCTGGGTTCTGATCCGTGGCCCCGCTGGGTCAGGGTGGTTCTGGAGAGCCAGGGAGAGCATCTGATGGCTCTGGAGAGCGTGAGGTGTCTGTGGGGACTGCGAGGGCTCTGCCCCAGATAGGAGTTTGTTGTTGGTGTTTGTTTGCCCGGTGCTGACACTGCTGGTCCTGCGGGGAGCCGTGGCTCTTGGAGCACACCCTCTCCTCCCACTGACACCAAAGCTCTGTGCCAGCAGCTGTCCAGGCTGTTCCAGGAGCACCACGGGGAGCTCTGTCCTGCCCCTGCAGGTTCTCCCGGTGTCCTGGGGGGGTTTGGCTGCTCGGTCTCCCCTCCACAGCTCACTTCTCCCCAGAGGAGGAGAACATTCATTTGCTTTCCGTGGCTCAGTTCTTGGGCTTTTTTCTTTTTCAAAGAAAGAAAAAGTCTGTTACTCAGCATCCCTGAGCTCTGTCCCCAGGGCTGGGGAAGGACGTTAGAAGGGGCAGCTGGGACACTGATACCAACAGGTACATCAGCAGGGTTAACATCCAGGGCCCTTTCCCCTCTGACATACTGGATGGATGTCATGGTGTATACAATAGAGATGAATTATAGTTGTAGTGTTTCCTAACGCACATTTCAACAGTTTTGCTCATTTCTAGGGCTGCCCGTTTTTATTTAACTTCTCTTCCAGTTGTCCACGTGCTCTGGGCTCTCTGCCTCGTGTCTCTCCCCTGGTTTTGCTGAAGGAACTCCTCCAGCTTTGCAGGGCTGTGAGATGGGTTTGAAAGGCCAGGAAAATGCCAGAGGTGAAAAATTGTCCTTTGGGGTGTTCAGGCATTCAGAGTCTGGCTTCACCTGTTGCTCATCATGAGGAGCATTAGGAGTACAGCCCCCAGTCACTGGAGAGCAGTCTGCTCCTCACCTTTGCTGCAAAATGTGTCCTTGCTGCCTGTCTTCCTGAGCAACAGGAGGTGCCTGGCACTCAGTCAGCAGGGAGATAAGAGGAGGCTCAGGAAGACATGACGTGAAAAATTGCTGTGTTGTTTTGTTTTGTTTTTTTTTCCTTAATTAAACTGTAAATATAGACAATAAGCCTGCTGAGCAAGTTTGTGCACTCACCACAAGTTTGCCTGGGCAAGGGGGAGAATTCATGAGAATGAAAAATGAGCTTTAGGACAGGAAACAGAAACTAGAGGAGAGAAAAGTGGGAGTGAGGTGTGTGAGTTGTGGTGATGGTACAGAGGGCAGATAACCACCTTGCAGAGCTGACCACCGGGTTGGGAGAGTTACTGAAAAATGTCTTTGAACTTGAACCACAGCCCTGCACTTCTTCCTGGAGGCTGTGCTGGGTCAACTGTCCCAGAGAAGTGGTACTTTATAAAAGACTCTGTCAATATAGGGCTGATTGGAAAATAAAAATATATAACAGAAGCATTAGGCATTCAGTAGATTCCTTTGCAGGAGATTTGTGAAGTGCAGCTAAATATAGCAAGCTATTTCTGGAAGTTGGTGCTAGCCCATTGACTTCTGGCAAGTGGAAAACCCGTGTCAGTGTGTGAGAAATGGCCTTGGTGAGAAGTGTCAGGATTTCTGAATCCCCACAGCATGCAGGAAGCCTTCCTGGAGCAGCTTGCCATGGGTTAATCCAGAGCACTGTCCAGAGCTGGGCCATTTGTTAATTACCTAAGGAGCAGCCCCTCCCCTCCATGGAGCTGCAGGAGGGGCATTCATCTCCTCACAAGATGTTTATGTACATTTGGAACTACCTCGAGAAGCCTGACTAGAAGATCATCTTTATTTCCCCCTCATCTGAAAAAAATCAACACATTTTTGTGTTTGAGCAGCTGTGGAGTATTTAGGAGTGTTCTGTGAGTCAGGACTCATTACTCACACTCTTAATGGCACATCTGGGCTCAGTCGGGGCAGCCTCATTGATTCAGAGTTGAGGTATTTTGGTGTGTGCTTGGGGACTCGATGCAGAAGGCATGGGGGCTTTGTGTCCCAGCAGAGCTTCCCCAGCTGCCAGCACAGAGTCCCCTGGAAGCGGTGGGTCGGGCACTGGATCTGGAAGCTCATCTCCATCTCCTTCGTGATGCAGCTCCCTGGGAAATTCTTCAGTGGGAGTCAGGAACAATGGACACATTCTTTTCCCCTCGGGGATCACAGCCCTGTCTTTTGCATGCTGGAGGAAAAATGGTGTTGCTCATGTTCTGTGCATCCCCTTGCTCAGCTCTCCTGGAGGACGTGGAAAATGTTCTGTAGTGACCCAGCAGCAGGAAGAAGTGTGGGTGCATCCTCAGCTGCTGTGCATCAGGCTCTTGCAACATTTCCCGGAAAAAAAAATGGATTTCCAGAGGTCAGATCCTAAACCTAAAATTTGTCCTTGGCTTAAAACGCTCTTATTTAAGTACAGAATGAACTTTTACTGTCTTTTGGTTGTGTATTTGAAGGAAGAAAAGTGTGTGGCTGGTTTTGGTATTTCTGTTCTCAGGCTGGAGTAAAAGAAAGCAAAGCACAGAAACAGACAGAGCTCCTCCTCATGTTTCATCTGTTTGTTTGCATTGCCATAGCTCAGAATTGTTTCAGCTTTTCCTTATTTTTCCAGTTGGGTCAGCGAGGGGATGTTTGGGTCTGCCTAACCTGTGTGAGGGTCCTGGCAGATGTGCAGTGCATGTGCTGCAGCTCTTCCACTCCGGAGGAGCTTTGTTGGGTGTTGATGCTGCGCTTGCATCCCTGACCTCCTGAGCATCATGGGCCCTCGAGCAGCCCCTCTGCCCTCTTCTCCACCCACCTACCCATGCCAGCCCGAGGGGCTGAGTCCCCTCTGGGGACTGTCCAGCAGTGATGTTCCCTTCTCTTTTAAATTCAAAGCACTGGGAGGAAAAAGCAGGACGACAGCCTGGGTTAGGGCCGCTGGTTGTGTTCTGTGCTTTGTCAGGGGTTTTGCAAAAAAGCAAAAAATTTTGTTGTTGTTTGTAGTCTTCAGTTACCTGTGGTTGCTGTGAAAGGTTGAAATGAGATTCCCAGCTAGGTCTTTGCCAAGCAGGCTGCGGGGCACATCCGTGGTAGCTGCAGTCTCCGGGGGTGTGTTTATAGGTACATAAACACAACCAGAAGGTTCTTTGTGCTCCTCCTCGGAGCAGCGGGGCTGTAGCTGGCACCTTCCCTCCCTCCTGCAGGCACAGCTTGGACCGGCTCTTTCGGTGTAGGGGGCTGGGATTTTATTTTTGCTAGAAAAATAATTTACCGTGGCTGCAGATTGTGAAAGCTGTCGTTGCTTTCCCAGCACCGGGAGCAGGGAGAGTCCTGGAGTATTCCGGATCAAATCCATGTGGGTGCGTTTCCATGGCAACGGGATGAGCTGCAGCAGGAGCAGGCAGGTCCTGGGGGGGCTGCAGCTGGGATGCAGTTGTCAGTGGTGCCCCTGTCCCCTGGACACACGGGGGGTTCCCCAGCTCCCCGCACACCATGCTGGGGTGGTGTGAGCAGGACAGAGCCCTGCCCGGGCTGGGGTGTGCCACTGCTTGTACTGGGGCAAAACTGGCACGTGTGATAACATGAGGGAGAATACAAGCTTATCTCTCCCAGCATGGAGATGTAGCCCTGTTTTTCCAGGCAGCTGATCTCTTCCTGCCCAGGTCCAGCTGGTGACCACGGGGCCCCTTCCTGCTGTCAGCCGCTGTCCCGCGGCTGCCGCTCATCCCGTTCTCCCCATCCCCTGGTGTCACCACGCTGCTGTCTGGGTGCCACCAGGGGAAGAGGTGACTTCTTGCCATGTGTCTCGGGGTCAGGATGCCCTGCATCAGGCCCTGGTGCTGTCCTGGCTGATGGCCCCTGGGGACACAGCCCCCAGTGCTCTGGGGGGGTCAGCTGCCCGTGCCGTCCCCACCGTGATGTCCCAATGAACAGCCTGATCCCACAGCAGCACCCGCTGCTCTCCCTCCTGCATGGACGTATGGGATCAGTGGGAAGCTGGTGTTCAGCCAAGGCTCTGTACGTGTGTGAGGATGAGTCACGTTGATCCCTAGCAGTCTGGTTTCCATTAAACACTCCTCAGGAGCCACGCCAGGCGCTCACAGCGCTGGCTCTCCTCCGGCTTGTCCTCTCCTTTCCTAACTCTGCATTTTCCACCGTTGTTTTTCTGTGCTGGGGCCAGCTGTGCAGCTGCCTTGGCCACCCCAGGGATGTCCTTGGTGGCTGTCACCTCAGCATGGGTCAGGAGGGACAGTCTGGGCAGCGGGTGGCACACGGTCACTGCTTGCAGCCAGCACCTCCTGCACCAGCTTTGCTGCAGGTGAGGGTGAGGATGGCTCCCCAAAATGAAGAGAGTCCTTTGTTCCAAGTGAAACCAAACAGCACTGGACTAATTAAGGGGCACAAATATTTTTTCCACTGTTCAGCTAGTGTGAGTTGTGTGTGTCCACCTGGATTCCCTTCACCTAGACAGATGGCAAATAAACCTTCAGGCCAGAGAGAGTTCTGAAAGGAGAATGAAACTCAAATCAGCTGCGCTGTTCCTTTTTTCTGGGTAAAACATTGTGTCTGCCTTTCCCAAACCCTTCCTGCTATTGCCTTACCCCCTGTTTCTACAAAACCAAAGGGCAGGCAGTTGGCCAAGGGCCATTTCCCCAGTGCTGGGGCCAAATGCTGCACAGGGGATGGGAATACAGTGCAGGAGAACCCTCTGTCCCCATGGGAGCTGGCCTTGGGGTGGCAGCCCTGCTCCTGGGGACACACACAACCCAAGCTGGCTGGTGCCCTCTGGATGGATGGGTGGATGGATGGATGGATGGATGGTGGCCAGGTCTGTGGGATTCAGGGAGCCACCTTGGGTGCTGTTGGCTTTTGGAGGGACTGCTGAGTCAGGGTGGGCATTTAAATGAGGTGGTTGAAGTTGACCCACTGATAAATGTAGCCAAGCAGTGAGGAGGGGCTGGGCACCCAGGGAGGATGTCAGAGGTTTGCAGGGGGACAAACAGAGATTCCCCTGAGCCAGAGATGCATGAGAGTCTCTGGCCCAGCCTGAAGTTAATACTGCAGGGACTGAGGGTGAATTATTTGCTGAGGTTTTCCATCAAATCAGTGAGATTGTTCTGTGCTGGAGTTCACCCCTTTACACGTGCTCGGCCCCCCGGCAGCTGTGCTTAAACAGTGACATTCAATCCTGAATCTGCCCCTCGGAGGACACTGCTGAACGAGGCTTTTGGGGGGAGGGAGGAGACTTCGAGGCCACACTCCTCCCTGGGCTGGGGACCTGGCTGTCCCCAAGGGTCCTAAAGAGAGGCAGCTGCTCCTTTGAGTCCAGTCCTTTTCCTAATAACCTCCCGTGGTGCAGCATTTTCTGATGTGCTCATATTCACAGTGCCTTACGGATTTTTCTAACTAGTTTTGTCCCATCCAGGCTAAGTTTCTAAGACTTTCCTCTTCTGTATGGCAGCTGCAGAAATATACAGCCTCACTGCTCTGTCCTTTTCCAGGTTACTCATCAGCAGTACAGAAATTCTCCCAGACACTGCAGTCCTTTCAGTTCGACTTTATCGGTGACACACTAACGGATGATGAGATTAATATTGGTAAGTTTTCTTCTTTTTGATGCAAACTTCCACTACCTGAGAAAGTTTTCTCCTCTAGTACTTAGCCTGCTCTGATGGTTTTTACCCAGCATCAGGAGCTGGGTTCCACAGGTGCCAGCCAGCTGGTCCATAGAGTATTTTACAAAAGTTCAGCTTTCATGGGTAGAATTTCACATTCACAATTCAGCAGTAGTTTCTGGAGGCTTTCCACAGCTCCAGCCCTGCTCTATGCTGCTAGACACCAGCATAGTGCAGGTCTCCCAGCAAGTCCCATCTCCCAGAGCTGCAGCTGGACTGGGAGCTTGTGTGGCCCAGAGCCTTGGTGTATCTCCCAAAGCTGCCTTTGCTCTGCTGAAAATGCCTTAAAAACCAAAGCGGCCCCACACAGCCCTGAAAAAGGGACCAGGCTGAAAACTGCTGGGAAAAAATGAATTGCTGGATGTGTCATTGTACAGCAAATAATGGCTGCTGGTCTCTGCCCAAGCAGCAGGGCAGCCTGTGCCACGGATGTTGTGCTGCTCCCCACACAGCTGTTCTGGGATTAGCAATCCTGAAGCCATTTAGGTCCCTGCATTCCCAGTGCTGGTTACACAGCTAAATGCCTTAAACCCAGCATGTTTCAAACTAATCCTGCTCCTGGCTTAGTGCTGTTGATTGGCAGTGGGCAGGAGGGATGGCAGGAGATCCTCCAGCCCCCAAGGCTGTCCTAAGCCCTGGGGGCACCTGCCTGGGCTGAGGGGCTGGGGCTGTGGTGAGCACAGGGATCAGCCAGGCTGCTCCTGGGGGCTGAACATATTAGAAAAGAACAAACAAACAAAAAAATGCTTTTGCCAGGCTGCTGTGGAAGAGCAGCTGGGAGTGTGACATTGCTGATGTCAGGTCTCTCAGCCACTGCTGGAAGGGGAAGGAAGTAGAGCCTGTTCTTTTGGCTGTTTTATTTAAAGCAATTCAAAGCAGATTGCAGCTTGCCCTTCAAAATCTGGTTTCCCTTATGGAAAGTCTCTAGGTGAAACCCAGTGGAAATGAGTCAGCCTCCAAATCTAATGGCAGCAGAGGTGCTGAATTTCCGAACACATTGGGATAAGGGAAGGGGGAATGTTGCCTTGTAAAAGCCCCTTGGGAGCAGAGGGACCTGAGGCCAGCAGCCCAGGGAAAGGAGGGTCCCTTCTCTTGGCTGGAGGGCCAGGCTCTGGTGCCCTGTGTGCAGGAGCAGAGCCCTGCAGGTGGGCAGGAGAGGAAGCTGCTGGGAATGGAACTGTGGGCAGAGGAGCACAACAGGAGATCAGGGCAGATGCAGAGCACTCCCGGGTGAAATGAGCACATTTCCCTGCTTCTGTTTTTGTTGGGGAATATTTGTTTTGCTTTTTCACCAAGGGGTCCCTGGTTTCCCCCGTAGGGCTGTGCTGCATGTTCCTCCTCTTACAGCAAACCCTGCTGGGGCTGAGCTGCTGTGCCAGGTTCCTTACTCCTCAGACAGCAGCAGGGTGTTGACATCTCTGTGGTTGTTTCCATCTCCTGCAAGGGTGCCAGAGCTCTGCGTGGGAGCGTGTTTGATGTGCAGGGCCTGGGAATCTGCAGAACATTCACCAGCATTTCTTATCATCCTCAGGGAAGGTGTTTGATCTGTAAATATAACTGATGTCCCACTTCTTCCTTTTCATGTGGGCAGAGAGCAGGCTGACAGCCCTGCACGTCAGATGGTGGCTGTGGACACTGCAGGTGTGAGTCAGGACTTGGCTGATGTCTGTCCTGAGCAGTGCTTTCCCTTGGGGACATTCACAGTGACAGACACAGCACTGCCATGGGAGCAGCTCCTGCAGAGATGAGCAGTGAAACCCAATGGTGTGTTCTTCCCTGCCAGGCACGGGAGCCTGAAATCCTCTGGTTTTATGCAGCAATGTTCCTGGATTGCTCCTGGCCAGCCAAGTCACTCCCGGGCAGCTCCCGGGAATGGATGCAGGCAGTGATTGCTGGTGGCCTCCCTGCCCTGCTCTGATGGGGTTTTCAAGCTCAGGCTGGGGCCAGAAGTGCAGGTCCAGCCCCCTGCTCCTGCTGGTCTGGCTGCAGGCTGCAGCCTCAGCCACCTCTTTGTGCTGCAAGGACAAATTCCCTGAGTTGCTGGGTGCCTGCAGCCAGGAGGTGTGTGCCTGGACTCCTCCTGTAGAGCAAGAAAAAAAAAACGTCTAGAGAAAATATTAAGTGCTGACATTTTCCCTATAAGCTCAAGGCTGCATTCTCTTCCTGCCTGTGGTAATTCCTTTCCTGGCTCAGGCTTCTGGTGTTGGTGTGCACTTGAGGGTTCACATCGTCCTGAGTAACCACAGGGAAAGGCAGCGTGTCGGCCCTGTGGTCCAGCAGAATAAACTGTTTGGAGATTGCATGTGCTGGGCTCTGAAGCCCGTGCTCTGGAAGAGAACACAGAAGTTCCTGACTCATCAAGAAGGTTCTGTTTTGATGATGCCAGCTGAGGGGCTCTGTCACGAGGCTGTGGTTTTCCCTTTTGTGTCTGTCTCAGCAACTGCAGAGCAAATCCTCTGGCTCTGGAAGCTCAGGCTGGCTGTGAGCAGAGCTGTGCCTGGCTTTTAGCAGAAGGATGAGTGCTTTTCCTGAGGCACCACATGTGGATGAGGGGAGAGGGCTTTCAGCTGGAGGGCAGAGCACAAATGCATCCTCTCCCCTTCTCTGTGGGTGAGCACCACTGCTGTACATGCCTCACTACGTGCTTGTTGTGTTCCCTGTGTGTTGCCCTGGGCAGGCTCTGCTGTCAGCCAGGTGCTTCTGAGCTCCTGGGGGTCATCTTCAGACAGCCCTTCAACTGCTCAGCAGTGGGCAAGAGCTCTGCAGTGAGAGCAGGGTCTGCACTGCAGCACAGGAGCTCTGTGGGTTTTGCAGAGCTCCCCTGAGCTTCCCTGGCTCGGGTGCAGGGCCCTTTCCCCACTGCCTGCCAGGCAGGTCCCAGGGCAATCAGATTGTCCACAGGCGTTTGCATGCATGGGCAGATGTCTGCCCAGTCTTGTCTTACAGCCTCCTGGAGAGCCAAAGCCTCAGCAGTGCTCCCCAGTGTTGTGCTCTGAGTCCCCTTCAGTGGGAGAGGTGTTCTGCTCTGCCACAGACTCAGACACTTCCCACATTCTCCTTCAGTGGGCAGTGAGAAGGGCTGAGTGTTTCCTCTTGGTGGTAACTGTTGGTATGGGTAGAGTCAGCTGCTCCTACCTACTCTCTTTTTCCTCCAGGCTAAATAAACCTGTTGCTTCAGTTTGTTAAAGGAAAGGTTTTATATTTTTATTGCAGCTGGACTCCAAGAAAATGCTGATTGAACGAGATATTTTGTTTAATTGTTAACATTTTGGGGAGTGGTGTCAGTGCCTGTGACCATTTCTACACCTGCTGACAGACTTTGTGCTTCTTGTCACTGACTGTAATCTTTGTCATTTTGGGCTGTTTTCATTTGCTTGCCTTGGCCCTGGAAAGCACCTGCAGCTCTCCCAGGTGTGGCAGAGCTTGCCCACCACCATCCCTGGTGCTGGGAGCTGCTCCCTCCCCAGTTCCCCTGCCTTGCTGCCTGCCCCCCTTTGCACTGCAGTTGCTAAGGAGAGCTCAGTCCCCGTGTCCTTCCCTCCCAGGGCATAGCAGCCCCTCCTCTCCAGGCTGTAAATAACCACCCCTTGTGTCCAGCCCTTGTTCCAGAAGGGACCACCTCCTGTCTGCTTTTTGGCAAGCTGTTAGCAATGCTGGGGGTGCAGCCAGGTCAGGGTACCCTGGTGGCAGCTCCCAGCTCCACTGACCAGCCTCTTCCTTTCATTACAGCTGAGTCCTTTAAGGAGTTTGCAGAGCTACTGCAGGAAGTAGAGCTGGAGAGGTCCATGATGGTAAGCTGTTCTGAACTGTGCTCTGGGAATTACTGCCTCCTCCCAATGCTGAAATGCTGAATCACATGCCTTGGTGTGAAGCTCGCCATGGCAGGGAGGCTGGGAGCACCAGGACATGGTGCTTTGTACCACAGCTGGTCTGCAGAGCCCTACAGCCAAGGGGAGGTGCTGGGCAAGGAAGGGAGAGGTTGTTCCACTTGCTGTGAAACCTCTCCTGCCATGGCAGCAGGTTTGTCCTGCAGAGCCAGGTGCATCTGAGCTGCTAACAAACTGGCTCTGTGGAGAGAGGAAGTGTTCAAGAAGCAAGATGTACTTGTATCTTCCTTTGTGCCATGCAGGATCCCGTGGGTCCCTGGTGTCCCTGCCCTTGCCAGCACATCAGGGCCACGGGCTGCCTCCCCTCTCCTGCTGCCCTGTGCCCTCAGCCTCTCCAGAGCTCCTCCAGAGTGAGCCTTGGCTTCCCCTTTCACTCTTAATTCCAGGAAAAACATGAAAGTTAGGCTCAGTGGAGAGCTTCTGCAGCATGCCAGGAATGTGCTGCTTGGCTCTGCTCTCTCTGCCTCACGTGCCAGGCTGCTGGCAGGGCAGTGGCTGTGCCAGAGGGACACCCAGGCAGGCAGGGAATGGGGGGAGACAGTGAGGGACTGAGGGAGAGTGGTGAGGTTCTTGATTAGTTACATCCCAGACACAACAGCTGCTTTCACAAGGGGTACACGGGTGGAAGGGATCCTTTCAGGGCTCGTAGATGCTTCTAGGGATGCTGCCCCACTTCCCTAAATACCTTTTTTTGCCCTCCACTCCTGTACAGGAGCTCACTCAGAAGGTTTCACACTCTCACCACACTGATCAGCTTTACATCTGGAGGAAGGGCTGTGGCAGTAGTGTTGTGTGCCCTTCTCCTCCCCTGTTCCCTCTCTGGAGCACAGGACAGACCCTGTCACAGTAGGGTCCCTGCTGTCACCTACAGGGTGTCCCCAAAGCCTCCCATGGTGTGATTGGGGTTTTCTGTGTATTACAGATGGGGAGAAGTGGCTAGGGATGGGTTAAGTGACTTCACCTACAGACAGAGAAGAAGTTTGCAGTCAGAGGCATTAAAATCTAAGAGTTCTTGGCTTTTAGCCCTGTTCAGCCTCTGTTTAGGAGAAAATGAATCTGTGTCCTGTAACTAAATTTTCTTTCTTTGGGCTGTAGGTACAGAATGCTAGTGATTTGCTGATCAAACCTCTGGAAAACTTTCGGAAGGAGCAAATAGGGTTCACCAAGGTAAGGCTTGTTTGTTTGTTTCAAATGTATACGGATACATTTTCTGTTGCAATGTTTGAAACTAATTTTTTTGTCCTGTTTTTTTGTTGGTGTTGTTTTTTTTTTTAAGTAGACAATCATTGTACTGTGTTTTGACTTTGTGCTTTCAGAAACTCCCCTGTTTAATGCTGGTTTTCAGCTGCTGGCACGAGAGAGTCTGTGCTGTGACTTTTAGTCTGATTTTTCAATCATAAGAGGCTCTAAAACCTTTTCCTGAATTCTTTGGGTTCTCTTCTGGCCTAATTCCAGCACTGTCTCAGTCCTGAGCGAGGAGTTCTTGTTTCAGCTGGTGAGCAAGAGATAGTCCTTGCTTCTTTCTCTCTTCTCCCCTTATTCTTTCAGTACTATAGTGAATAAAATGCTTGTGTGTGAGAGCAGGAGAGAGAGAGAGCAGCAGAGCCCAGCAGTCCCAACTTGATTATAGGCACAGGGCTTTTGTTATGAAATACTTAAGGCATCTAATGAGTCTTTCAGATGGACCAAGCTTTTAAAGGAACAAACTATACAAGGCAAATCCTGCACATGTTGAGCAGAAAAGATGATTTTACCCCTGGTCTGCTATCAAGAAGGCCAGGTTCCACGTTACTCAGCGGCAGATTGAAATGGGGCTGGCGCTGAACCAGCTCAGAAATGGAGAAGTTTTGGAGAACACTTGGAGCTTGGATTCAGCCCAGCCCATCTGGAGCCTTTGACGTTTAATAAATACAGGATTTGAGAAATGACACTTGATCACCATCCTGCCCTCCAGGATCCCCCCGTGTAGCACACCTCTCCCAGAAGCCACACGGCCTGAGCCTGGCCAAGGCAGCAGCTGGGACCAGTCTGGTGCTGGCAGAGCTGCCTGTGCTTCCCCGATGGGCACAGGGGAAAGCTTCATCACCTCCTCACCTCCTCTTCGTCGTGTTTTGCAGCAGGCATCTGTGTTATGAGCATGTGGACAAGGCCAGGGCTGGCAGAAAGCTCCCTCCTGATTGACCCATCTGCACCAGCCACAGGAGAAGAGTGGGGTCAAGTTTATATCCTCCCTGGATATATGGAACACTTGAGTCAAGGGGGCAGTGGTCTGCAATGATAAGATTGGAGTATTAAAGTGTTCTTCAGGCTTTTTTCTTCGTGGGTAGCCCTGGAGCTGTGTAAGGATGATTCTGCCTACAGCCTGGAGTGCTCCCTGCTCCAAGAGCCATGCCACCTCCTGCCATGGATCACACACCTCCTCCTGCTCCTGATCCACCCAGATGTGTCTCGGCGTGGTTGGTGCTGCAGCCCCTGCAGTCAGGGGCTCTGAGCAGCAGCAGGGATTCTTTCTGGAGCTCAGAGCTTGCCAGCCTGCAGAGCTGCTCCGGATCATGGGCGTCCCTCAGCAGAAGGTGTGGTACAACCCAGGGGTCTCACAGCTGTGCTCAGTCACTCTGCTCAGCCTTCCACCACGGGCACTGCCCCAGGAGATCTTCCTGGGTTTGCACCAGGGCAGGGAGGCTGGTCCCAGGCTGTGGAGCAGAGCAGAGACATGACACACAGAGATTGTGCCCTCTGCTTCGTTTCCCATATTTTGGCAGAGTCTCATTCTGTGAGATATTTTCTGTTCTCATTGCGAGATGCTGAAGCCAGATAGGAAGAGCCTTTGAATTGGGCCTTTGTGCTGACTCTGGCTGGAGAGCAGCCAGCCAGGCTGGCCGAGACATCTGAGTCCACGTTAACCCGTGTGCCCGGGGCTGGATGGAGTCTCCTGGTCAGATGGTGTGCTTCTACCCAGGGGAGCCCCGGGGGGGTCACCAGGACCCACCACAGCCCCTCCAGCTCCAGCCACCATCCCTGCTAGCTGCACTCCTGGGGGATGATTGCTCTTGCCCTGACTTGCTGGAAAACGTTTGTGTGTGTAGACATCAGGAATAAAAGCAGAGGATCCCAGAGCCCCTGAGCTCTCACCCATTTCTCAGCCCTGGCCTCTGCTTGAGAGCTGAAGAGTTCGTGGCTGGGGGTGCAGAGCTCAGTAATAGATTTAAAAGAAAGAAAAAACAGTAATTTCTACTTGTTTTCCTCTCTGTGGGAGCGAGACCTCAGGCATGTTTGAGAGAAGGCGGTGGGAGAACAAAAAAGACCAGGTTAGACTGAGGGTGGTTTTATAGAAACACTTTTACATTCTACACACCTCAAGAGTGTTTTACTTTTTAGAAATTATCGGTTTTTATTCCCCTTGTTGGTGGCCAGCTGCACGTCCTGCTGGGTGCTGGTCCCTCCACCTGACCCCCTGTGGGTGTGCTCAGAGGTGGAGGCTCCCAGCAGGCAAAGCGTGGTGTGTGTGGTGTGGTGTATGCTGTGTGTGGTGTATGCTGTGTGGTGTGGTGTATGGTGTGGTGTATGCTGTGTGGTGTGGTGTATGGTGTGGTCTGTGGTTTGTGGTGTGGTGCGGTGCTGTGCTGTGGTTTGTTTTTCTTTAAGAAGAATAGAAGGAGCCACGTGAGCTGGGCTCCTCTCTCGCAGCTCACTCAGCCTCTTTTTAGGATGGGAATTTCACAGAATCCTAATTAGCAGCTGATGGTTAAGTGAGAGTTTTGGCAAGCCTCCTTGCCCCAGCCCTTGGCTGCTCCATCCCTCGCTCAGGCTGGAACCGCGCGGCTGCCGTGGGGCTGCGGCTCAGCCCCGCTCCTGGCAGCAGCAACCGGGTGCAGGGCAGGAGCAGGAGCTGCTGGTGGATCCTTTGAGCAGCTGGTGCTGTTCTGAGGGCTCCTGCTGGCTCCTGGTTACAGCAGCATCTGCTGAAGCCCAGGGAGTGAAGCTTTGGAAGAGCACCCTCCCTTCCTTCAGTGCCTCGGGCGGAACCGCCTCGCCCTCTCCGGGTGAGCAAATGAAGGAAAGTTGGGTGGCTTCTTGGGCTTGGCAAACCTCAATGGGAAGGTAATGCTGTCCTCTGATGAATATTCATGAGGAACTAATTTGTGCTCAATGTTTCCAGATTGTGCTTCGATCTGGGTGGGTTTTTAGTGTTTTGGTGTTGGTTTTTTTTTGTCTTGGCTTGCTCTATTCAGCAGCCAGCAAGTTGTTAGAAGCCTTGGCTTGACAATCAAGAAGGATTTGTAGTTCATCCTTCTGCTTTTCAGTTATATGCTAATTAGGCAGAGTGGGACATGATTGGCAAGCCCTCTCTGAGTGGCCCAAAATGCCATTCTGTGCTGCACTGCCTCCCGCACAGCAGCAGTTCTGCTCTTGTTGTTTGGATTTGGAGCTGGCTTTCCATCCCTGGGGACTCTGGGGACCTGGTGCTGGTGTGGCCATCCCCTGGAGCTGCAGCAGGAGGGGTGAGCTGCAGACCTATGGCACCGTGTTGGCCACCAGTACTCGTGGTGCTCTGACTGGTTTGGTGACTCCCTGTTACAGCAGAGAAAACACACCTGGGTTCCTGTGGGGGTTGAGTTGGCATCTCCTGGCACAAGCAGGCAATCCAGACCTGTGACCTTACAGATGTGGTGATTGCTGTTCCACAAACACTTTTACTTCCCTGGGACTGGATTTTCTTATCAGGGTGTTAGTCATGGGGGTGGTGTTTTGTTTTGACAGTCCTTCCTGGCATGGGCTCCACAGTTGCAGAGCTGCTCACAGTAGATTTCACTCACAGAGGACTCTCTGCTCCTTTGGAGCTGATGTGGATTGCTTTTGATTCTCCTCCAGCAGAGGCTGGGGTGACCAGTGCCAGGACTGGGAGTGCTGCCCATGGTGGGCAATGCAGGGAACTGTGCCCCAGGCAGCAGCCTACCAGTGTCTCCCTGCCCACCAGAAAATGACCCTTACTCTTCCAGAGGCTGTAGAGCAGCAGCTGCCGTGAGCAATGGGTTCAAAAGAAAGCAGATGGTTTGATGGGGGTCACCTTGCTGACCCAGAGTGCTGGGGTTGGGAGCCCCGGAGCCTCCCACATCCTGTTGGACTGAGCTGTCCATGCGAGTGGGATGGGGAAGCAAAATCTGATGGCAAGAGAATGGAGTAAAGAAACAGAAAGGACTTTATTTAGGAAAAGTATCTTCAAACTTTGCAGTCACTAGTGAATTAATGAAGAAAAGAACTGCTGGCCCCCAGCCTGGCAGAGTGCCTCTGTTTCATGGTGGGCTTGATGTGTGTTTGCTCAGTCATGAGTTTCTGAACAGATTCAAGAGAACAGGATTTCAGGGCTTTGAGGAGATAAGTGTGGGAAGATATCATTAATTCCACAGGAGGTCAGAATTTCCTATCTGCTTTCTACTTTCTTGAGAATTCAGAAACTAGACCGATGCTCTGGGCACCCTGTACACAACCTGCACCCTGTATACACCGGCCCTCAGCTGCTTGCATGGAGGCTTCTGCCAGGCTGGAGTTTCTTTATTTTAGCAATGCAACAGCCTCTTGGCAATCACTGAGGGCTCAGTTACCCTCCCATGTGTCAGCCTGGCTTCAGCTCATGACTGTTTCTTGACTGATGAAGTTCTCTGTGGTTTCACAGTCCCTGTAAGGCATGAGCAGACAGACAGCTCCTCCACTCAGCTCCCTCTGCCTTCTCTCTGGTTTTCATTCTCAAGTGTCTCCTTTTGCTCTTGCTCTAGACATTTACCCTTTCATGTTTCTTAGTGCAAACAACTCTTTTGTTACAGTGATTCCTTCAGAAAGTCTTTTTTTCTTAACAAGTTAGCCCACCCTCTGTGTTTGCATGCCTGTTGTGGGCAGGTTGCAATAGGGCAGTAAGAACCAGAGCATCTGCAGGGGACCTCAGAGGGGTGAAATCTTCACCTGGTGCATTATAAAACAGCTTTGTTTGAGGCAGCATCCCCCTGGGCCCCGTTCAGGGTGGGCACTATGCAGTGAAACTTGTGTAGGCTTTGAGGACAAGGTTTGTGATCTCTCCACTGCTGCTGGCAAAGAGGCCATGGCTTCCCTCCCATGTCTCAGAGTGTAACTAAGGCAGCGTAGGCAGCAGAGTGTGAGGGCAAAGCAAATGGCAAGTGAGCTCCTGTTCTGCATGGCTCAGCCAGAATCTTTCCATGGGGATGCTGAATTGCACAAATGTTCATGGTGTTGTTGCATGTTCTTATCTCAAAAATGACAGTAACTGGTTCTGCTTCAACTCTTTAATTTACAGGAAAGAAAGAAGAAGTTTGAGAAGGATGGTGAGAAGTTTTACTCTATGCTGGATCGCCATTTGCACTTGTCTTCCAAAAAAAAGGAATCCCATTTACAGGAGGTGTGTATGGAGTTGTCTTCAGAGCTGGGTACAGCAGCAACACCACCAGCTGCTCTGTGTCTTAAAAAACGGGGAGGAAATCATCCCTTTCAGTAACTAATTGAAATTGATAAGCAATTACTCGACCTAAATCCCAGATTCCCTGGATGAGATCTGCTCATTGTGTTTCATTGTCATTGCTTGTTCTCACCTGTACAGTACAGGGCACTGATCAGTTTTCCTGGCACAGCTGTGGACTCACCACCCTTTCCTCTGGCTTGGGGAACTGATCTGGCTGAAAAATGCATGGTTATTATTATTTTTGCCAGGACAGTCTCCTGCCTAGTCCCTGGTGCTTGCAGGGGTGGTTGTGGCAGGAGACTCGTGGTGGCACAGGAGGGAGATGCCCCTTCCAGCTGCTGCTGCTGCATGTCACAACAAGAAAGGAAATCCCTGGCTGTCCCAGCCCACACCAGAGCAGCTGGATCAAACCAACTCTGTCAAACCAGACAGAGGCAGACCTGAGAAGAATGGATGATGTTCCAGTCTTCTGGCTGTGTGCAAAGTGTGCAGAGCCTGGGCTGGACACCTCTGGCAGGCTTTTTCTAAAGTGAGGAGCACAACTACTTGTGGGCTGAGTGACAAATGGTAGTCAAATATTGTCAAATTAGATGTGATGTATTTTCTTTTTTCACCTCTCCCTCTTTCTCCAGGCTGACCTTCAGGTTGACAAAGAAAGACACAATTTCTTTGAGTCTTCCCTTGAGTATGTGTACCAGATCCAGGAAGTACAAGAAAGCAAGAAATTCAGTATTGTTGAACCGGTAGGAGCTTCCTTTTCTGTCAGGCCCTGTTGTCTGATGCTCAGCCATACTGACTTGCTGACAGTCACAGGAAGGGATGAGTGATCAGGTTGGATTTGGTCCTGAGGAGTCTTGTGATGGAGCAGGAGTTCACCTTGTGCACTTGGCTTGCTGCCGCTCAACAGCCTTAGTGGTGTTTGCAGGGGCACGGTGAAGCCACAGACTTGTTTCTCATGTCTGTAAGTCTATCCTGAGGAACTGGCTGGATGCTGTAGGTAGCTAGAGGCCTTGTTGTGAATTATTAGAGTTGTCTGGTGCAGTGGCACCAGCTCCCAGCTGTGTACAAGGGCCCTGCCCTGGCTGGGTGGCTCTGCCCCTGGCGCCAGATGCGGTTGAGCGTGGGATCGTGTAGGTCTCATGGACCTCAGTCTGCAGATCTGTGCTTGTTCTCCCTGCAGGGTCTTTCATTTTGGGTGTGTTTTATTGAGAGAGATGTGTGGGTGGAAGACCTGGGCTTTAGGGACATTGTGGTGGATAAGTCATACTAAAACTTGCCATCGCTCCAAAATCACAAGAAAAAAGAACAGATTTGTGTATGTAATTTCTGGAACTGTTTCCTGTCTATCTTTCCTCTGATTCCAAATACAGAAGAGAAGTTTAATCTGTGTCCTTTCTCTCCTTTGCAGGTACTGGCTTTTCTCCACAGCCTCTTTACTTACAACAACCTGACAGTTGAGCTCACGCAGGATTTCCTCCCTTACAAACAGCAGCTTCAGCTCAGCCTGCAGAATGTGAGTTCCTGCCCAGCTGAAGAATTTTTTGCATGTGACTTCTATGCTCATTTGTATTTGAACATGGCAGGGCTTTTCCATGCAGAATAGATTGTCCATGTTTGCATTGTGGGAGGTGCAGATGAAGTTATTTCCTTCTCGTTTCACACATATTTTCTCCTCTCCTGCACAAGAGTCAGGAGGTGCTATTACGGTGCTTTTGAGAAGGGGCTATTGCAAATGTATCATCTAACCTTGGGCATAAGCAAGCCTGAGAATGTGTTCCAGTCTCATGAGGCTGAAATTCTACTCGTATTCTAAAAAGGCCTCCAGTCTTGGTGGTAATGGTATCAACTTATTGTTTGCTTTGGTGAGCTCCTCCTCTGGCCAAGTGTACTTATGGGCTAAAATATCTGTGTCCTGTTTCTTTTATCCTCAGTCTTCCGTGGCCCTCATTCCCATGGAACAACAGCCATAAATCTGTGCCAAGCTGAGCTTGCTGCTGCCTCATTAATTGGTCTGTCATTGCATAAAGATACCTTGGCTTTGTGCCCCATGTCGATGGGACACTAAAAATGACTTCACGCCAAGCAGCGTGGCACGATCTTGTGAGGAATCAACACCTTAGTTTTGTGGGTGAATACACCCCTTACTTAAACAGTCGTGCCAAGGGGAGTGCAGGTGCTTCTTCTGCTCCACCTAGCCTTAAAATGTGCCAAGTTCTTTGCTGGATGAACAAGTGTCCTCCCAGTGATGACTGCTCAGCGCTGTTTCCATGCGCAGTATGTTAAACCTTGTCTGCTCCATCATCTTTAAGAGCCCATTGTTCTTTGAGCTGGAGTTTTCATGTGAATTTGTGGAGTGGCTTCCATATTTTGTACATTGGGGACCGATTCATTTCTTCCCGAGCACCTACAATTTGTCCAGGATACCTGAGGCTCTCCTTTTGCTCGTGTTCAGACGTGCTGCTTTTTGTTTTCTCATAACAGACGAGGAATCATTTTTCCAGCACGCGGGAGGAGCTGGAAGACCTGAAGAAGAGGATGAAGGAAGCCCCCCTAACCTGCAAGCTACCTGGGCAGCCCACCATCGAGGGCTATCTCTACACTCAGGAGAAATGTAATGGCTTTTAGATGTACCCCCATGCCCTGCAGAGCCCAGGCTGCCCTGCTGGTCACCCCGCTGCGGGGCTGTGCTCAGCTCCTGGGTCAGCTGTGCCCTCACCCAGTGCCTGGGGAATCACCAGCAGCTTTGGCTGCCAGCACTCTCAGTGGTGCCACAGAGGTTTCTCTGGGTTACATGAGCCGTGCAAGCAAGGAGCTAATTGCCCTGTGCTCAAATTAGAGGAGATTTATTACTCCACTGTATCGCACCTTGGCTGCCTTTTATCAGACCAAATCTGTTGTCCTGCCCAGCTTCCCTCTCACAGCCTCTCTGAGCACAGCTCAACTGCTAACCAGCCCTGAGGGTGAAGCTGCTGAGAGTGAAACTTGTGATTCTGTGCACAATCAAATCACACCAAATTCAGTCTTTTACCAACCCTTGCTGTAGCTTTCCACAGCCACACAATCATGAGCACTCGGGGCAAAGGCCTGAATGCTGAGCTGTGGCCTCTGAGACTACAGGCAGCTTATTCTGTGACCAGGTAATTTTTGGATTATATATAGAAATGTTTTTATACTTATATTTATATGTGTTTATCCTGCTTAAAAAAAGAAAACACATAGGCAATAATTTTAGACCACAAACAAACACTGTGTGTTCCTGCATGCCAGTGAGTGTTTGCTGCCTCTATTTATGTTTCCCCTACAAATGGAGTATGAAGAGAGTTGTTCCTCCTGACAACTGCAACTTAAAATCAAACTAAAGAAAACATATCAGTTGAAGTATGTCATATAAAGGGCTCAGGTAAGACAACAAAGGAAAGTGACAATAAATCTAGTGGGTTATAAATAGGAACTTTAGAGTTTTAAAGATGCTGTTGTTTTACTGCCAAGTTTTCATCAACAGGAAAAGAGTGGTGTCTGTGTGAAACAGGCATTCAGGTCACATCAGCTCTTGCCAGTGTACATCTTGGCTGGACTTAGGCAGACCAGCCTGGCTCACCACCAGAGTCCCACAAATGCCCTTTCACCAGCAGTGTTTTGGGAGGGTGCTGGAGGCAGCTGCTGCCCTGTGTGCCTCTCCTCCTTTTCTCCACTTCTTCTTCTCCTCCTCTATCTCCTTCTGGCTTCTGCCAGTGAAGGTGCCAGCGAGGGGGATGTCCACACAGGGCCAGGGGTGTCTGTCCCAGAGAACGTGTGGGAAACACCAGCCATGCCCTGCAGGCTGCCTCCAGCTAAGGTTCCCTCTCTGACTCCAGCTCCCCGTGTGTTTCTGCAGGGGCACTGGGCATCTCCTGGGTGAAGTATTATTGCCAGTATGAAAAAGAGGCAAAAACCTTACGGATGACACCCATGGACCAGAAGCCTGGAGCTAAGCAAGTGAGTTGGTCTCTTGGTGTCTGCAAACACTGCCTTTCTGGACAAGCTATTTTTTACATTTATCTGTGCAAATGGACAGTGAATCTGGGTTGCATGTAGCTCTCTGGTAGTGATTACAAGTACTTGAGTTAGTCAGGTTGTTAGATGAGCACATCCCAAAGCAGTATTTCTCTGCCTTTGCATGTTTGCAGTCACTGGTTTGTGATTTTGAACTGGAGAGGAGGAGAAGGCAGCAGTTGCAGCTTTGAACTGTGCAATAAGGCACCAATTTGGGGAACTACTTTTACAAAATGCTTTGTTTTTTACCAGTGAGTGGGGTCTCTGGGGGTTCCCTGCACTTCCTTGGTGTGACAGAGGAGGGGTAGGATGCAGGCGTGGATGATGGAGTACAGCAAGTGAGTCCAGCTGAGTCCACCCGCCCTCCTCTGCCGTGGAGCAATGTCCCCTGGGGATGTCCCAGCCAGCCGTGCTGCTCTCCAGCTTGTGATCTCATGGTCTGTTCTTTGGCAACCCTCTGCAGGCTGCAGCAATAAAATAAAATGTATTTTTTGGAAGCCCTTGGCAGAGACCTTGGCAAAGAAATGTCCAAAACATTGACTGGAGAGATCTATTGTCATCTCTCCCATAAACATGTCTAGTAAGGCTAATTCATGCAGGGCAGGGGCTTGTAAAAATGTAAATTAGTTTCCGTCCTAAACTTGCAGTCTGGTAATTGCACCTTCGGATCACAGCTGGCCACAGAGTTTCAAACACCATGAGTACAGAAAGTGCTTTCAAAAACCCCAAACAACCAGCACACACACTCAGCACAGCCAGGAGACCATCACGGCCCCGAGGAGCTAAGGCTGTCCTTCCTGCCAGCCCCTCTGGGATCTGCTGGATCTGCCTCTGCCAGAGGTCCTGCAGGTCTGACAGGCTGTGACAGAGAGGGTGGGGAACACCTTCCAGGTTTGCAGTCTCAGCCCTGGTTGGGTCTGGTGGGTTGTTATGGTCTCCTGGGTGTCTCTTCAGAGTCCCTGCAGAGTCATGGAGATCTCACCATCATGCTACTAATGGACTCTGCTGTGGAGGCAGTGGATGCCTCTTTATTAAAGGATATGAAGGCAAAGGGCCTGAGCACAGCCCCGCAGTGCCAGTCTTTCATCAGGGCCCACCTACTCTAGATTGGGTCAGTTAGATGGTCTTTAAGGTCCTTTCAAACCCAAAGCATTCTGTGATGACGATTCTACAAAGTATTTTGTGTAGAGTTGTTTGGTGCATTCATACTGTAGGTGATTGGTAGTGCTGATTAAGTCTGATAAAAATTAGGACCCGATGGTGTCAGGTAACAGACAAGCATGGTCCTGGCCTCAAAGACCAAAGACTGCCTGGTGAGGTTTGCTGCTAGCAGAGTTCCTGCTCGGAGGAGCCACACAGCTTGTTGCTGAGGTGTTTCACACTGGCTTGCAGGGCAGTGCTGTGAAGTCGGGGATGTTCTGTGGCTGAGGAGGGAAACCTGACTCCCAGAGCCTCTGATCTGTGCTCACTGATGTGGGAAGGACCCTCTGTGCTCCTGGCAGCAATGCCATGGGATTGGCAGGGCACCCACTGGGAGCCCAGAGTTCTGTGGGCCCAAGGGTACTGCTGAGGCACCCAAAACCTTCTCCTGTGTTAACCTTGGCTTTTGTTTTGTCTTCTAGGGTACCTTAGACCTGACACTCAAGTCCTGTGTAAGAAGAAAGACAGACTCCATAGACAAAAGGTTTTGTTTTGACATTGAAACTAATGAAAGGTGAGTGAGATGCTTTGTACTCAAGTGGCCTCCAGCCCTGCCAGCCTGGAGGAAATCACGCTCTGCTAGTTATTAAAAACCCCTTTTCCTTCCTCTGCCCCCCTGTCCCCGGGTGCTCTCTGCGCAGGTCCGGGACCATCACGCTGCAGGCGCTGTCGGAAGCCAACCGCAGGCTGTGGATGGAGGCGATGGACGGGAAGGAGCCGGTGAGTGCCGGAGCTGCTGCTCCCGGGATCTGCTGCCCAGCAGTGTCCTCTGCCGGCGGGTCCCGGGCGCTGGCACAGTCCCCGCGGGCTCCTGCACACCGCTGGCACAGCACCCCCTCTTTATCGTCAATAAAAACAGGCAAAAATGTGGTTTTGTATGGGGCGAAGGGCTGTCTTGACACTCGAATTTTTAAAAGGAAACAAAGGAACAAACAAATCCCCAACCCCTGTGGGCCAGACAGTCCAGCTGCTGTTCTTACAGGGTACCTGAAGGACAGTTTCATGCTCAGAAAACTTCTTCCCTAGAAATAGGTGCTCAGGGAAATGCAGGAAGTCATCAAAAACTCGTATTTCAATTACAAAATGACATCTGTTTAGGACATAGTGATTGGCTTTGGGTGATCTGTGGGGTGCTGCATTTTCTTTGGCAAATAAACATCAAATCACCCTGCATTATGTTTTTGTTTCTTCCTCCTCTGTTCCCTTCCCCGTTTCAGATCTACCACAGTCCCATCACGAAGCAGGAAGAAAGTAAGTCACTCCTGTTGCTGTTGCTCTGAGCTGTTGAAGCTGTCTGGAGGTCAGGCAGTGTATTTCCTTGCAGATACTCTGGTCCTCAGTTTCTGATGAGCAGGCTGTGTGTTCCCTCCCTGGCAGCAGTGTAGCTGCTTTCCTTTCCAGCACAGTGTCTGATACTGAGGCCAGATAAGAAAGAGCTGTGAACAGTAACATTTATTGATTGCACTGTGAAGTTTTCATTTAGCAAGAACCAGCAGGGTGCAGAGTTCAGTTTGCACCTCCAAACCTCAAAATCACAGAGGGGGAACAAGATAAGTGAGAGGTTTTGAGGCCATTTCCCTTAGAAAATATTATAAGGGGAACACGGAGGTGGCGTACAGTTCCCTGGAGCTCCCATCCCATATACTTGTCCCATCTCTCCCTAGGAGGACTTCCAGTCATATACCCCTCAGTATAAAGTCCCAAGTGGGTCTGTGCTGAAGAGTTTCTTTACTCATTCCTGTGTTAGAGCTAGGGTAGCTCTGTGCTTTTCATTGCTATTGCTCAGAGAAGAGAGAATCATGAAAAACTTGCTGAAAACAGTGATTTCACAGGACTGGCCAACATGGCTTGTGCTGTGGCTGGAGTTGGTCCAGATGTGCCCTGTAGCAGTTTGTTTATATATAACAGGCAAAAAAACCCATCCCCACCCCTCCCAATTAACCCAAACGCCCAAAATTCCAAACCAACGGCAGCACAGACATTTAGGAGAACTTCAATACAAATGTTTGCACTGAATAGAAAGATGTGTCACATTATGACTTGGACAGTCCTTCCAGATATGCTAGAATAAATAGCAGAAGTAGTCCTGTGATGACAGAAGCTGAAATATGTGTGTGGAAAAGCATCCTGACTGTCTGTGTGCTGCATGAGGGGCACAGAGATGATCTGTGGGGAATGGGCTGGAAGAACAGCCTGTGTTCTGCTTTGCTCCATGGATCAAGCTGCATTGTGTTGGCTTTTTAATCTAGTCAAGCAGATAAGCAGAAATTACACATTCCTGTGATGTAGAAGAGCTTTAACTGCAGATTTTTCAGTGCTCTGGCAGTGATTAATCTACTCCTTATCAGACACAAATTCACAAGTGGTGGAGCTCTGATTTACGCTGCTGTTACTAAAGATAGAAAGGGGGTAGGGAGCAATGCTGTGACTCAAAATCAGGGAAAAACAGAGAACATATGGAACTCGGAATTCCTTGTCAGGCTTGAAGGAATGGCTGTGTGTTCCTGGCGGGGTGGGCAGGATGCAGAGGGGTGCGTGGCCCCGGCTGGGCGCGGGGTGCAGGCGGGGATGGGGTGAAGGAGAGGATGGGGTGCAGGAGGGGATGGGGTGCAGGAGGGGATGGGGTGCAGGCAGGGGNACAAGGAATTCCGAGTTCCATATGTTCTCTGTTTTTCCCTGATTTTGAGTCACAGCATTGCTCCCTACCCCCTTTCTATCTTTAGTAACAGCAGCGTAAATCAGAGCTCCACCACTTGTGAATTTGTGTCTGATAAGGAGTAGATTAATCACTGCCAGAGCACTGAAAAATCTGCAGTTAAAGCTCTTCTACATCACAGGAATGTGTAATTTCTGCTTATCTGCTTGACTAGATTAAAAAGCCAACACAATGCAGCTTGATCCATGGAGCAAAGCAGAACACAGGCTGTTCTTCCAGCCCATTCCCCACAGATCATCTCTGTGCCCCTCATGCAGCACACAGACAGTCAGGATGCTTTTCCACACACATATTTCAGCTTCTGTCATCACAGGACTACTTCTGCTATTTATTCTAGCATATCTGGAAGGACTGTCCAAGTCATAATGTGACACATCTTTCTATTCAGTGCAAACATTTGTATTGAAGTTCTCCTAAATGTCTGTGCTGCCGTTGGTTTGGAATTTTGGGCGTTTGGGTTAATTGGCAGGGGTGGGGTGCGGGTGGGGATGGGGTGCCCGCAGCTCACCCTCTGCCCCTCTTCTTGCCTCAGTGGAGCTGAACGAGGTCGGCTTCAAGTTCGTTCGGAAGTGCATCAACGCCGTGGAAACGAAAGGTGAGGGGCTCAACTCGGCATGGGGGATGCTGCTCATGCTAAGGAGAGGAGAAAGGGAATCTCTCCGGGCAGCTGCCTGGGGCAGACGCGGTTGCGATGAGCCAGCAGCCCGAGAGCTGGGACTGGAGCCCCACTAGATGGGGCTTGAGGACTTCCTACCGGCTGGAAGAGCCAGGGCTGACGCTCTCTGCCTCTCTCCTGCGCAGGGATTACTACCGAGGGCATCTACCGGACCGTTGGCAGCAATATTCAGGTGCAGAAGTTGCTGAACGCCTTTTTTGGTAAGAATTAGTTATTCCGTGCAACTGGATCGTCCTGTTTTTGTATCGTTTAAGATCAGGTTTCACAGAAATGTCAAGCGGGGTCCCTCTGAGGCATACCTTCCCCTTTTCTGGGCTTTTTTCTGCAGTCCACTCTCTTTCCTCTGCCTTTGAACTGCACGAATGGGTTTGTGGTGTAACCTGCATTTGAAGTCAGGTGAGTGGCAGTGACCATGGGGCAGCGGGGACAAGCCTTCCCCATCATCTGCTAAAAATATTCAGGCATTTTTGAGTCACGTGCTGGGGACTTATTCCTGTCATCCAGAAAGAGATGAGCCCGAGCCCTCTGGACAGCAGCTCCCAGCCTTGTCACGAGAGGCTGGGGACAGTGACAGCAGGACCCATTGCTTGCCCAGCCACCACGACTCCCTTCCCTCCGCAGCAGCCCCTGCCCCTGCTCTGGCTCAGGCAGTGGGGGCCAGACCTAATGGTTAGGGCTTGTTAAACAGTGTGTGGGATGCTGAGGGCCGTGGGGTTCAGGCAGCCCCTCCTGGCTGTCACCCCAAGGGCTGGGCTGGCTCCTGTCTGCACACACTCTGTGGGTGACATGTCAGCCTCTGCATTCCTGCTGGGAGCCTTCCCGTGCACCCAGCCCCGGCTCTCATAATAGCCTGTCAGCTGCCTGTCAGCTTTATACACAGGCATTGGGTACTAATGTAGCTTTCAGAGGCTTTTACTATTGTTTACTCTGACTATTGTTGTTTATCAACCTGGCTGGTTGGGCAGACGTGGAGCTGTGTATGATTCCCAGGGGTCAGGGCTGCAGACAGCTATCCAGTTACACTTGCCTGATGACAAATTATGAGCCTAAGTTGTTACTGCTTCTTGATTCTCACCCTCCCTGTGAGCAGCCCTGTGGTCTTCTCCTCTGAGTCCCACCAGTGAGTGGCTTCTTTTTTGATTTTGATTTGTATGGATTGGTCTGGTTGACCATTTGCCACCCTGCTGTGTACAAAGTCAGGATGGAAAGTCCAACAACACAGAAGCAACTGCTGCAGAAATGTTTTCATCCTGAACTTCAGTCAGCAAGGAGAGATATTAATTTAATTTTTTTTTTGTTTCCAGTGCCATTTGTTTATTTAGTCCAGCTGCCCCCTGTTCTCCAACCGTGTCCTTTACTTCATCATACCACAGACATGATGTGGTTGGTGAGGGTAGGCAGGAACAAATTGTACTTCCTCACTGCCATGCCTCCTCCTGAGCTCCCTCTTCTCCCTGCAGAGAGAGGGAATGTTTCCAGAGCAGCCTTTGGGCAGCAGCTGTGAAGGAGGGATTGGAGCTGGACAGTTCAATTACTTTGGCTGTCAGACAACCAGTCTTGGATCTGTTGAAATGTGTCGTTTCTGCCAGCCTTGGCCGTGCTGGGGGAAAAACAACTTTAGAGGATATGCCCTCACTAGCCTTTCACCACTGCTTAAATGTTACCTTCTGCCTCTTCCCGTGTCCCAGTCAGCACTGCTGCTCAGCCTCTCCCACATGCTGGCACTGGTACTGTTCTGCTTTTCCCACCCATGAGAACCACCAGCTTTCTTCATGTGCTGGTGTAGCTCTGTTTGTCTCGAGAGCATACCCCTCCCAAAAGCCTTTGATTTATTTACAGCCTCAAGATGGGCCTTCTCTAAAAGCTCCTTTGTTCTTCCTCCAGATCCCAAATGTCCGGGGGATGTGGATCTCCAGAGTGGTGACTGGGACATCAAGACCATTACCAGCTCACTGAAGTTTTATCTCAGGTAGTGCTGCAGGTCCTGCCTGCCCCCAGTGGGCAAAGGAGCTCGGGGCTGATCCAGGCAAAAAGCAGAGTGAACTGCCAGAGGTTAACATCTGGCTGCTGGGAAGGCTGAAGGTGTGATGGAGGCTTCAGGAAGAGGATTGGATTTTTTTTTTTTTTTTTTTTGAGGAATATGCTTGTTGCAGAAACCCCACTGTGGAAAAGCCATTTAAATAATAATGGGTGGGGGGGAGAAGCCTATGGGAACCACTGGTGCCAGAGGGTGAGCAGGTTTGCCTGTCTGTTTGCCTGTCTGATCTTCAAGAGCAATCACCAGTGGGGTGTGCTGCCCTGCCAGAGCTCAGTTCTCTTTCTGGTTACTGCAGGAACCTGTCTGAGCCCGTCATGACGTACAAGCTCCACAAAGAGTTGGTCCTGGCTGCCAGTAAGTCCCTCAGCTGCCCCACTGACAGTCCTTGCCCTGCCCTTCCAGCCAGGCCACAGCAGCAGCACTCACACTCTGTCCTGCCCCTTCCACCCTCTGTGAGTGCTGAAATGTGCAAGGGAGGTGGTGGGATTTCTTCTCTTCTTGCCTTCACCACTACAGTGCTCTTTCCTCTCACAAGAGTTTCGTGTTCTCAGAGGGTCTGGATAGTCTGGGCATGTCAGCTACCCTGAAACCAGCACAAGTGTCCCAGAAGAATTGTTTTTTCAATAGTATTACTGTATTTATTTTAAATCCTGCAAGGGAATGGGATGTGCTGTTGCCACACAGATAGATAGATGCTTCCTTTAGGTCATGAAATTTGTCCTGGGGTGTTGAATCCAAAGTGTCTACCACTACATGAAAGACATTTTTCTGCTGCAGCCCTTGGGATTAAGCCCTAGCCAGTATTAACAGAGATGAGCCAAGTCACATGGATATACTGACAGAGCATTACCTGTGCTGACCCAACCAGTCTTCAGCCTCCTGATGTAGCCATTTCAAACAATCCCTAATAATTCTGCACTGGCTGCATCCTCAGAGCCTGCTGGGAGCTGGCAGGCTGTGTTGGAGGCTAGAAGGATACAAGGAGTTGGTCATCTCCCTCAGTATGAGAGTGGTGGCATTTGGAAATCCGTGGCAGGCTCAGCCCCGCTGGATTCAAGCATCCTTCACACCCCCATGCCTCCTCCAAATCTACAGGAGGGGAGGAGGGCACCCACCTTTCCTCAGTTTAGACCTTTGGGGAATTAACACTTGCTCTTTCTTGGAAAGGAAGATTTTCCACCGCCTACTGACTGTGCTTAAGGCCAGGATTTATTAGTTTCAGAACTGCTGATGTGCACACCCATAATCCCTTCCCTGCCCTCCCTCAGATACTTCCATCATTAAGCTTCTCAGCTACCAAGATCCCACACTATTCTTTTCACACTGAGTATTTTATTGTTTCTTGATTATTTATGCTTCTTAGGGTGACCTCCTTGGGTCAGAGACTCCATTTGTTCCCTGCAGGACGTTTTACCTTGTTACTTGGTGTTACAGCTCTCGGGGCTGATCAGAGACCCAGCGTGGAGGCCACGTGCTCCCCGGGGGTGCAAAGGGGAGGACCCAGCCCTGCTCAGAGACAGAGTGTGACCCTGAGCTCCCCTTCAGGCTTCATTTCTCCCTCTTTCCACTTCGTTTTGTTTCTCACAATGATTACCCTGTTGCTATGTATTCTCACTTCCCTTCTGCTTCCCATGGCTGGGTTTGGCCAGCCAGCCCCACTCTGCAGAAGGAACAGCTCCCACAGGTTTTCTTTGGCTTTATCTTTCTCTTATGTATTTCCTTGAAAAGTGATGGGCACAAATTTTTCACTGTGTTACCTCTTTCCAGAATCTGAGAACCTGGATTACAGGCTGGGAGCCATTCATGCACTGGTCTATAAACTACCTGACAAGAACAGAGAGATGTTAGAGCTCCTCATACAGCACCTCGTCAAGTAAGCAGATGTTTTGTTCTAATAGAATCAGCAGAAAAAGCCTTTTTTTTTTTTTTCTTTTTGTGTCAGGTTTGCAAAACTATATCCACTGTAGTACCTCTAGGAATTTTTGTCTGGGCTGCAGAAATGATATGATTGTTTTTGCTACTCAGTGCATTAAATGATGCTTCACTTTCTAATTGCCACTTTCATCTCCTTTCTGACAAACACCAAGCTGGAAATAACTGTAGAACAAAAACACCCTCTGTCAGCAGAGCTGTAAACCTGTCACCTCTCACTCCAGTTAACAAGAACATTAGGTCTGGGGTTGAGAAGGGTTGTAGGACCTGTGCCTGTGGGCTGAGTGTGCTGCATACTTTGATTGTTATCTCCAGCTCTATGAATTCAGTGTCCTGAGCCCTTAGAGCATCATGAAGGCTTCAGCCTGTCAGCCTGTGCTCTTGTACAGGCGTGTTGGACACTTGGTGGCACTGAGCAGCACTGCTTCCACCTTCTTCTGACAGTGATCCACTGAAAATCCTGGGTTTTGTTGATAGTGGCACTAGTGCTAAGCTGGGAAATGGGCATTTTCCTGCCATGGAAAGCAAAGGCTCAGTGTGGAAGCTCTGCCCTCTCCACCCCAGGGAGGAGCAGACACGCAGCCAGGGGAGAGGCTTGTGATGAGCCGTGGTGAAGCTCAAGAGCAAGGCAGCAATCTGTGTGTGGTCAGTAAGGACCAGAGCAGCAATGGCTCCTTTCTGGCAGGGCTTGCCTTGGAGCCCTGCAGAAGGACCCTTTCCAAAGCTGGATGTTTCAGAACCAGGCAGGGCTGGTCTGGGTCTGTCCCACCCTGCTGCTGGGAGGCAAGTGTGCGTGCCTGGGTGCTGAGCCCCTCTCTGGGGTGAGGAGGGCTGGCTGGGATCCTGCCTTTCATCCATAGGTTTGCCTGGTTTTCAGAAGCTTTTCTGTGGAAGTGGCAGCATGCACATTGCTGGTGTGTGTGTCCAACACTGTGCTTGTGGTGGCTGTGTTCATTCCTTGAAGTGTTTGCACTTCAGTTCTGTACCCTCCCTCCTCGTGCTGACAGGAACCTCTTTAACACCAGAGCTGCAAGGCAAACCCAGAGTTCATTCCATGTCAGCATGATCTCTCTGGTTCCCTTCTGGAAGCAGGCAGTGCCCACCCAGGTGGCTGGTGCCACAGGCAGCACTTGGAGTTGCTCCACAGGCTTGCACCTTCCTCCAGAGCTTAAAGGCTGCTGGACAGAGAGAGCTCTGTGTGGTGGGAACAGTGGTTCTTTCAGGCAGAAGGTGCTGTGTAGGATTTTATTGAAAACCTCCAAAGTGTGCTCACTACATTCAGTCCTTCAGGGAAAGGAAAAATTAAAGCCCAAAGTCAAGTTGTCTATCAATAGGATATTCCGATTTAAATTACTCCTTTTGTGTATATGGCGTGCAGTGGCTTTTGATTGCAGCATTAAAAGAGGAGCTAGGAGTGGGGTGGGATCGAAGAAAAATGCTGTCAGCATGTTGCTCTCCCTGACAGTTGTCCCAGGCAAATATGTCACAGCTAGAGACACGTTTTATGTCTGGTGGGTTTGGGAACCAAGCTAGGCTGAAACAAAATGGAAAAAACCTAAATGACTGATTCCTGTGTCCTTTTTTTATTGCTTAGAATAAGATTTGTTTGAAAAAAACCCTTTTCCTTCTCTGCCTCCTCTCCACAGCATATGTGAGCACAGCCGAGAGAACCTGATGTCCCCCTCCAACATGGGGGTGATATTTGGACCTACCCTGATGCGGGCACAGGAGGACACCGTGGCAGCAATGATGAACATCAAGTTCCAAAACATCGTAGTTGAGATCCTCATCGAGCACTTTGGGAAGGTAGGGAAGCAGCTCCTGGCTGCTCCATTCTGCTCGGGCAAACTGGCTGCGGCAACGATGCAGAGCTCTGGCTCCTTTTCCTGGAGCCTCCTCAGGACTGGGATTTTTAATATTATATGCTATTCTGAAATGCTTCAGAAGGAAAGACAATGTGTAGCAGATCTGTTCCTTGTTGTTGCCTTTAGCTAGTTCTGCAGGAAACCCTGAGTCTAGGGATTTTGGCTGTTCTTTTTAAATAGGAGGAATTTTAATTGAAGAAACACCTTTCTATGCCTGGACATTACAGGAGTTGATCCTTTGCTGAAGGTCAACCAGAGCACAGCTGGTGTCAGAGAGAATCCAATTAACATCCTTGGGCTGTGCCCATGCCCTGCTCATCCCCAGGTGCCAGATGGTGTGGGCAGGGAGCTGCTGCCTGCAGGAGCTCCCAGGAGCTGCTGGTGTCTGGGCAGTGCAGCCTGGCCAGGCTCCTGCAGCCTTTGCCTTTCCTGGGATTTTTGCCGCATGTTTCTGTCTGTGAGCATTGCCTGGATGTGGGTCTGGAGCGGGTGCTGAAGATCCATATGTAGACAACAGCTTTTTGTCAGGTGGGATTTTGTCTCCTGATGGAAAGCAGAATCTTCCACCGCCTTCTGTATCAGCACTTTCTCCTCATCCTATCTGATGTAACAGCTGAGGGTTTGCAGGGGGACTAGAGGATGATAAAGATGTGTATTCATATCTGAAAACTTGAGCAGCATTTGCATTCAGACCAGCGTGCCAGGGATCAGCTTGCTTTCCTGGGTTGAGAGCAATGAGTTTGGGCCTTCAGCTTTTCATAGTGCTTTCCATTACAGAATGTCCAAACAATCTCTTCTGTCTTAGAGGCAGGAAAGCTCGAAGCCATCCTTTAAAGGATGCTGTTTGCTGTTAGGAGAATGAGGTATTGATCCCAGCACACATACAGAAGGGAAGCCCCCTTTTTGGGAAAGGAAGAGGAGGCTGAGGCTGGAAGGGCAAGGCTCTTGCAAGACAGGACATGGAGTTGGAGCAAGCAGAGACCAGATGGGTGCCATGGGAGTTGATTGTGGTGCTGAGGACTGGAACTTGAGAAATGGGATGAAATTGCTCAGAGAGACTTTTGAGTATCCACACGAGAGGCTCATGAAAGTCACACACCCATTTCTTTGTAGGTCTCTGCAAACTCTTTAATAAGTTCCTGCAGCAGAACAGTGACTCATCTGTGTGCTGGGCTCCTTGCTTATCTTGCTCCAGAACTAAGCCTCTGTCTTCCTGCCTTGTACAGCCTGGGCTCCAGGCTGAGTCAACACACCCCTTACACTGCCACCTCTAAGAGGTGGAATTAAATCTTTAATTAAACCAGACATCTCTTTGCTTGCTTTTAATTTCTTCAGCAATAAGGTGAAGTCAGTAACACTTATTAGATAGAGCTTGTAAGTTCAGCATCAGTGTCTTAAGCTCATACATGAGCAAACACAGTAAATGAGTCTGGAGGAGAAGGGGGTATGGTTTATATGGTGCAATATGAAGAGTCTGAGGAATAAGTAACTCTTTGTTGAGTCTGGTTGGATAATTACTATTTCTACAGCTTACATTTCAGTTCCATGGTTAAATTAAATAAGTTGATCTCTCTGAAAACCTTCACTGTACAAACCTCCTAAACATGAGAGTCTGTAAATACCTTTGTACCTGCAATTTATTTAACTTGGATTTTCATTTGGAAGGAAGAAGGAAAGCAGAGTCTGCACCCACATCTTAAAAAAGCATAGCTTGAGGTGAGTTTTAGCACAGGTTCCAGGTGCTGAAATGTATCTCATGGAAACAGCATTCTGTAATATCTGGAAAAGCATCCATGGGGAACTTAACACTTCTTTTTCTTAAAAAAAAACAACAGTGTTGTTGATCTACAGGACTGATGTTTCAGACAGTTGCCCTGGTGCAGGTAATTTATTGCTATAGTGTGTGAGCTGCTGCTATTACATCATGACTGTTAATGTCACAGCAAATTCATCTGAATCCAGGCAGGTGGAACACACCAGACTTTGTGTTCTGGAGTGGAGAAGATGTACTGCCCCTGCCAAGGACAGAGCCCCTGCTGCTCTTAAGCTCCAGCACCTGAAGCAGGGGCGTATTTTTCTTTCTCATCCCCCATCTTGATTTCCCAGAACTGCTCTCTGGCTGGGAGAAGAAAGAACGTGATTTGGTTTGAATTACAAGAGTGGCATACTTAATCAAATCAGAATGTAAAATGTCTTAATTTTAAAATTTTTCTGGGTGACACGATACAATTGTTCTTCCATGACAAAGTGTGCTCTGGAGGAGCAGTGACCCTGCTCCTTGGGGATCCTGACACCAAATGTTGTCCTCTGGGCTTGAGTTGTCATCTGCTACCAGCTGGGAAGGGACCAGCTTCACATTCTCCCAGGATGGGTCTCAGCAACTCATGCCACTGCATCTATAGTAACTCACTCTTTAAAGTCTGATAGAAATTCAGTTAATACCCATAAAACACAGGAGCAGTTTGGTTTGGTCATTAATGAGGTTTCAGATCTTCAGGAATCTGCCCAGAAGCTTAATTCCTTTTCAGCTCTTAAAAAAAAAAGCACTGACACAAACAAGAACCTCTAAATTAAACCCAGCCAAATAGGTTCCATATGACCAATGAGAAAAGGAGATAAAACTCCTTAGCAGCATTGTTCTCATGCCAGTATTTCATCTCAGGTAATTCCATTGTGCCACACACTTAGAGTAAATCAAAAGCTGAAGGGTTTTTTAGCATTAAATCTAAAACAATGCAGTGATTTGTCTGTATCTGTGATTTTGCTGTGTTCATTAGTGCAGTGCTGCAGTCTCTGGCAGAAGCACAAGGTGCAGAGCAGAGCAGTACCTAGGAAAGCTGGTGTCAGGACACATCTCTGGAGCCTCCAGCCCCAGCAGCCAGGGCTCTCCTGGGTGCTGCCCACCCCTGGGAGCACTGGTGTGCTCCAGAGAGGCAGGAGGAGCTGGGATCACAGGGCTGGAGGTGCCTTTTAATGACAGCAGGCTCATGAGGTGAGCCTCCGAGGATGTTGTTGGACCTGCTGGGACAGGAGGGTCATCTCAACCTCTCTGCCTTTATAGATCTACTCCGGCCCCCCAGAAGACACTACAGCCCCCCCAGTGCCTCCTCCCAGGGTGACTGCCCGGCGGCACAAACCCATCACCATTTCCAAACGCCCTCTGAGGGAAAGACCTGTCTTCTTTGGTGCTTCTGTGGAAGAAAGTGGAGGTCAGTCCAGCTGCTCGCTGCCCCATTCCCGCCTCTCCCCCTCCTCTTTTAGCACCTCTCCAGGAGCAGTGTAGATACCAGCAGCAGGACTGCACTTCCCAGGCTGTGGATGCTGAAGACAGACTGTCTGATGGGCAGTGGGACAGGAGGGCACAGAGATGCTGACATGTAGCTTGTGTGCCCTCACAGCTCAACCTCCCTGGGGATTTTTTCTGTTACTTGCAGCATTCTCCATTAGCTAAGCTCAGACTGGTTCTTCTTTCCAGAACCCATCAGTCTCTCTAGGGCTGGCCCACTCACTGGCATTTCCACATCCAGAGCAAGAACACTGAAGCACTTTTTTCAGGACATAGTACCACTCTGCTGTTAAATTGATTTAATTGTAAGGAAATGGTGAGGCCCTTATTATCATGCTCAAGGGCACATAATTTTAAGATCCTTTCTCTGCACCTGATTTGCTCTGTCATCGCAATCTGTGCCCTAGGTCACATCATCACCAAAGGGATGAGAAGTCTTTTTCTCTGTTACAGTTTTCAGAGCTTTGATGATGTTTTAGGCTTAATACTAAAATTGCACTTCTTGGCAATGGCAAAACATGATTGATTCAAATTTGTTTTTAAAATCTCAAGACTTCTCATGTCAATAAAAATGTCCTTAACATTTGAATGTTTCCCCCAGCTGAGAGCTGAAGCATTAACATTTGGCTGCACCAGGGCTGCAGGGTACAATAGGTTTCATGTCAGTGCTTCTGCATCCTGTGCCTGGGTCTCTTGCACAGAGACAAATGAGACAAGTGATTTTTGGAGGGATGTAAAAGCATGGTGCTCAAATTCTCATGAGCAAGAGTATTAAAAAATTAAAAGAAAGGTGTAAGTATATGCTGAGATACTCAGCATTGTTTCTGTTTTATTGCTTAGCATTTGCCTGAGCCACTCACTGTTTGTGTTCTGCTCAGGGTGAGGGTCTTGTCCCTCAGCTCTAGGAGAGAACTCTGCACTGCTTCCTACCCCCATGGCTCTGTCCCCGTGGCTCTGTCCCCTTCCTACCCCCATGGCTCTGTCCCCTTCCTACCCCCATGGCTCTGTCCCCTTTCTACCCCCGTGGCTCTGTCCCCTTCCTACCCCCATGGCTCTGTCCCCTCGTGTCCCCAGCAGAGTGGCAGGTCCAGACCCCCAATGGCGCCGAGGCCCCGCGGCCGCTGCAGCGCAGTCGCCCACCNATCCGGGGCGTCCCCCAGCTGAGGTCCGGCCCGACCCGCGTCCCGAGGCCGAGGTGGGGAAGCTGGTGGCCAGGCTGCAGGATGGAGGAGCCAAGCTGGCCGGCAAGGCTGCCAACGGGGTGGTGGGCAGCCCTGCCCTGAGGACCGCCACGCTGCAGGCCAGGAGACCGGCACCCCGGCCAGGGGTCTACGGCAGAGAGGGTGAGTGTGAGGCTGGCACCAGGATCATCCCCAGGGTGGTCATCTGGGGGGCTCCCCACCTGCAGTCCTCATGATGTAGCTCAGCAAGAGGGGCTGGGAGGCCGGAGCAGCTCCAGATGTGGGCAGGGACCAGCAGCACCAGGGTTTGACCCAGCTGTGGTTTCCTGAGATGTCCCATTTTATTTCAGTCTGTTACTGAGTGGGGGTGTGGGGTTCCAGAGAAGCAGAGCCCAGTGCTGGTGCTGATGCTGGTGCCACTACAGGTACCGGTGCCACCCCTCCTCTTCTGGGCCAGGCAGGTGCCACCAGTGCCCGATGAAGCCCCCATCATAGCTGAGCTTCTGCTTGTGCTGACCCCAGCCCAGCTTTTAAAATTCAACCTTGAGTAACACCATGAAGACCATTAAACCCAACGCAGTTTGTACCCCATCTAACAGCCATAAGCACTCTGGATTGCCAGCACTTTCCTCAGCAGAGGTGAGGAGAATGGCAGAAGCCACTTTCAGATCTTAATTTCCAGCAGTTTCATCTGTCAGGCCTCCCAGGACACAGTGTCCATCCCACTGAGGCTTTCCTGGGAGTGTTCATTGTAACAGTGCATCCACAGGTGTTAAATGGAGATAGCTGTTATCATTTGTATTCTAATAAGCCTCATGCACAGAAGTATACTACAGGTAGATGAAATTAGTTCGGTGCCAGAGCTGAGCTGGCACTGTGGGGGAAGGTGGGCAGGAGGCTGCATCTGTAGACATTTGCCCAGGAGGTGCTCACAGGACAGTACACGTTGCTCTAGCAGGGGGTGCTTGGTGTTGAGTTCTATGAAATACACCCTGAATGATGGCCATAATAGAAGATTTATTGCTATCTGCAGTTCGACAGCTTTTCCTGTGAACTCCCCAGTGCTTTTCAGACACTGTCGCACCCTGACAGCTTCACGAGCCTGTATTTAGAAACTAAAATTGGGCTGCATGCTTGACAAATGACTCCTGTGTGCAGTGGAGAGAAAGAGGAAAGGCCCATCTGGGAGCAGAAACATCAGACCTATCTGACTGACACGACTGGCTGAATGTACATTGTCACATAAATGGTGTGTGGAAATGTGCTGCAGGAGCAGTAAGAAGGCTTTTAATCTTGGCTGATATGTCAGCTGCATTTGGTTTTATGGTTTTGCATCATCACACGTAGAGTGCTGACAGCATGTCCTGCAGACACAGCATCATAAAATAGCTGTGCTGATCCTCTGACTTCCTCTGTGTGTAAGAACACTGAAGTGCTGGTAAGGTTGTATCACATCCATGTTGGTGCTTCCAGGTCAGGGCTGGAACGCTGTACTGAGCCCTGATGTGCACAGCCTGGGGATCAGTTTGGAAAACTGGGGAAGCCAAGAAGCTTAAGTTGAAGGGGTAGAAACCAGGCCGTCTGCTGAGAAATTCAAGTTACACAGCTCGCCAAGGAGAAAATACAGGATCAGAATTCACAAATGCAAGTGTGTCAGAGTGTTGGTATGGTGAAGGACTGGTGTGTGAGCTGGCACACCGGGGGTGATGTGGTGAGCAGCTAAGGGGCTGGCAAAGCCTTGCATAAGTAGTTGCAGCAATCAAGTTATCAAAGCTGGCTGCTGTCAAAGGCAGGACGGGGGGGCAGGCAGACAGAAATTAAGCCCACTACCTTGTTTAATCCCTCTTCATAAACATCTATCCCCAAGGCTTCCTTCTCAGTGTTGGTAACCCTGACCCTTGCAGGTGAGTGTGAGGGGGTCCCCAAGCCACGGCCCCATGGCGAGAAGCCGGTGATAACGCGTCCCCCCGTCAGACCTCCAGACCCCCCCTGCAGGACTCCTGTCCCTTCAAGGCTGGAGCAGAGGCCAGATCTGATAGCTGGGACAACAGAAGAGATGCCTTCCTCTGTGTAAGTCAGATGTCTCCTCCTCCATGGGTGGCAGCGTGGGCTTGAGTGTCATGTTGGAAAGCTGTGCAGGGGGCACAGCCTGGGAGGGAAGCGTGGCCACAGCAAAGGAAACTTAAGGAGAAACAAAGCTCTGAAGCTTCTCAAGTACAGCCCTGGGGCTGATCTTTGTCCCATCACCTCTGCTACTTCTGTGTCAGTGGAGCCGGAGGGCCCCTGCCTGGCTATGAGTAAGCCTCTCAAAGGAGATACTCCCTTGGGGAGGGCAAGATCCAGCTTGGGTCTCTCAGGAAAATTGGAGGGAGCACAGTTTCATCATCAGATTTCTCTCCCAAGCTTAAAGAGACAGAAACGTTGCAGGCTTCTAGGGGGACTTGTAAAAAGAAAAAGAAGTGCACGGGGATCTCAGCCCAGCATCCAGCACTGGTTGGTGGGGAGGCTGTGACCTGGGTGCTGCTGCTGAGCTCGCTGCTGCTGTGCACCCAGGATGGGTTTTGTTCCCACCACCTGAGCAGGGCAGCCCCCCAGGTCTGTGCTCACCCCCTCACCCCGTGCTCTGCCCCCACCCACACCCTGGGGCTGTGCAGGGGCACCCCAGGGCTCACCCTGCCTGCAGTGACACCTGTGCAACACATGGGTCGTGGCCTGGCACGTTGCCCACGGGTGACCCTGTCTGTCAGCAGTCCTGGGGGCTGTGCCTGCCGTGGGAGGAACATGAGGAGCAGGGTTGCTGCCTCAGCAGAAAGGGGGGTGGTCTGCAGTGCCTAATGCCACTGCTCTTTTCCCTGACACGGAGGAGATCAAATTTAAAAATTGCCCGATGGAATAACTGGAGTGACTGCTCTTGTTCTCTTTGCAGGGTGGCCTCTAGGACCAAGTTCTTTGAGACTGCTTCCCGAAGAACAAGCAAGTAAGCCTGTCCCCGGGGAGGTGGCATGTCCCCAACAGCAGCCCTGCTGCTCCCTCTGGGGCAGACCCAGTGCCCTCTGGAAGCCCCAGCCCTGACCCTTCTTGCCTCTGGCTCGTGGGTGGAAGACAGGGCTCAGCTAAAATGCTGGAACTGAGCAAAGAGCACAAAGTGTAAAACAGGAACCCAGATAGAGACTCGATAAGTGAAATGTAAATCTGCTCAGTAAGGCAGATCTACGTATCTGTGGATTCCTTCAGTCTGTGTGTGGCTCCCAGCCAGCAGAGCAAACATTGTACTCCTCAGCCTTTGCAAAGAGCAGAGAGAAGATCATGGGAGCAAGGAGGAGGAGGAGGCAGGGGTCTGCAGCAGCTGATCAGAGGGACCCCGAGGGTGGGTGGTCCTGCAGACAAGGTCTGTGCAGGCACAGCTCCAGCTAGAGCACAGTGTGACAGGGACAGCCTGGGGCCAGGCAGGGCTTTGGATCGCAGGCACTGTGCTTTGTGGCAGCAGATTCCGTGTGTAAAATCTGCTCAGAGAAGCTTCAGCTTCCCGCTTTTTAAGATGACCATCCTCTGCCAAAAGGGCGAGCAGGTTTGCATGAGTGACAGATGATGTCTGGCAGTACTGACCGTGAGTTTGCTTTGTAGTGAAAAATACATCCCTGACTTGTTTGGCACCCTGCCCTCTGGGTAGATCTGCAGATCTGAGTTTGCTTATTGCAATACTCTTTTTCTTTTTCTTCCACTTCCTTACATACAGTTCTTCACCACAAGGCAGGACCCCAGCTGATGAGAGCTGAGGCTAAAGGTATGTTTGTGACAGTAAATCAAATCAGAAACCAAAAGCACACATGTAATACAGATTCAGCATTTATGGGGTGTCAGGAGGCCTGTGGAGACAACAGGAACCTCAAAATGAAGATCAATGCCCTTCCTATAGGAGATCCTTCAGATGGAAAGATGTGTCTGGAGGTGGCCCACACTCTTCAGGGGGGTAGTTGGTTTGTCAGTGTGGAGGAACCACCTCTGCTGCCTCTCCTGAGCTTGGGTGCAGCACCCAGGGATAAACGTGAGATCTGCACTTGCTAGGCTTGGGGTTTGCCATCGCTGATGAATTTATACTGCTGCATAGAACATGCTTGTTTTCTTCTTCCAGACTTTGCAACCACCTCAGCCCAGCTGGACCCAGGAGATTTTCTGTGCTTGTGAAATGGATGTCACAGCTAAGACTTTTCCAGTTCCAGTGCCCCTGGAGAGCAGCTAAATTACCGAACGATAATTTCAGAGCAGCTGTCATGAGTGGCTCAAGAAATTAGAAGAGTCGGAGGTAACGATGGAGAGAAGAGCCTCCCAGATGTTTGTGCTGAACTGTTTCCAGCCCTCCAGCCACTCCTCTCTGTGCAGGCTGTGCAGGATGCTTGTGGGTGCCCTTGCAGGTGGCTGGGTGAGCTCTGACGGGCTGTGGAAGGGACAGTGGAGGACAGGAGTGGCCATTTACCTGCTCACTTTTTTGGAAAATGCGCCTTGGCAAGGATGACCTTGGACAGATGTTGGAGTCAGAACACAAAGGACTGACTCCCTGTGCTCAGGTGCCAGGGTAGAGTGACTGGAATGTGGGTTGGACCCCTAGCCACGAGAAGTTCCTTCCTTTATGTTATGTTTTCCTCGCTCAGAAAGCTGTAGTGTGTCTGTCAGTGTGCAGGAGCAGTGAATGTTACTGGAACCACGGCTCGTGCTGAGGCAGGACAGGATCTGGGGGCCCATCGTGCTTAGCTCTGTGGGACATCTCATCTCCTCTCTGTGGGTCACTCTCTGGGCAGCACTGGTTGGGTCAGCAGCCCCTGAGAGTGTGGCTGGGAGAAGGAGGTGGCAGGTGCTCCTGTTCCTTCTCTACTTCTTCCTTCTCCTCCTCGTCCCACTTGAACCTCTCTCCCATCAGATCTGCTTCCCGTGGGCCCACCAAAAAGTCTTGGTCCTTGGGTTATTCTGGTGAGCCTGCACAGGGGTGGCAAGGAGCTGAAACTCACTGAATATGGGTCAGAGCCCACCGTTTTTCCAAGAGGCACCCAGTTTCTTGTTTTCTTCTTACATTAATTTCCATTCCAAGAGGTGTCCAGTATCTTTTCCTCAGCAGTGACTTTGTAGATGGTGCCCTGGGGTGTGGAAAGGTTTCTGCTTGCCAGGACACCTTTGTTATCAGCTTATTTGTGGTCCCAGCTATCCCCAGCTGCTGTTCCTGAGCTGTAGTGTTTACCTGTAAGCAGGCAGTGAGCAGCATCCCTGCTTCCTCTCACCAGCCCAAAGGCAGCTTCCCTGTTTTGAATGATTTTCCTTGGGTGCTGGGAGCATTCCCAAACCAGCAGCCAAATGCCCTGTTAGCTGCTGCCGGGTTGCTCCATCCTCTGGAGCTGCTCCGTGTCCTGCCTGGCACAGGTTTGCTGGCAGGATGCTGCTGCCATCCTTCCATGTGTCTGCATCTCACACCCGGCTGCTCCAGGGCTGAATGTAATCCCGGTGCTCCTGGGACACACACGTGTCATGTCAGTGGTGCTCCTGCTGCTCCCTCCCCTGCTCCTGCTTCCAACAGTTGCACAGAAAAGTGGCTTTAAAAGCAAACACACAAAGGTGTGATATCCACGGCTGGACTGTGCTGCACACACCCTGTGCACAGCCACAGTGAGCTCTTCTGCTGTACTAGGGTCTGGCAGGGTGAGTCAGCCTGCCCTTTGGGGACTGGTGACTTTGTCACCTCCTGGGGTGGCTGTCCCATAGGTGTCAGGTGACTCCCAAAACGCTGCCCTGGGGCATCCCACCCCCACTGAACCCACCGTGCCCATCCCATTGGTGCTTCCCCTGGCTGCTGGGCTCTGTGGGAAGACAGGGAGTGTGGTTTGGAGTCTGATGTTATAAATATCAGAGTAGGCAACTTATTAGAAACATCTTTCATTGTGTCCTTTTAAAGCCATTTGTCACATCAGTGTCTGTGCTGGAGGTCTCAGCTGGTGGCCAAATGCCGGGACCCGCCGTGGGGCGGCTGCAGGGTGAGGGCTGGGGGTGACAGCCCCTGTAGCCAGCAGCCAGCAGTGCCATCCCATCATGTAAAAGTGTAGATTACTTTCAGTGTTTATAGTTTCCACAAAGTTAAAAAAGAAAAAAAAAGAAAGAAAGAAAGAAAAAAAAAAAAAAGTGTCCAAGCGTTCTTTTTTCCAGGACATGGCACACCCTTTGCCCCCTTCTCTGCTGTGCAGACCCCTCTGCTCAGGGTGCTGGGTTTGTGCAGTGTGTGGCTGTTAAACGTTTTCTCCTTTTGAACTGCAGCTCGCTGGTTCTTCCTTGTCAGCATTAGCACCTTGCTATGTATTTATGATGACTGCAGAGGCAGCACTAGCTTCTTCCCATCTCTCCAGCATCATTTTCCCCTCCTTGCAGCTGTTTGTCATCCATCTTAGTTTGGACTTTAGGCTCCTTGCTTTTATTTAGCAAAAAGACCTCCCTTAGGAGAAAACAGCTTTCTCTCCTGAATGGGAGTCTTGCAACCTGCTTTTGGGCCTGAATTTATAGAGAAGTGGTCTGAGGGTCTCCAGCTGAAGGATGGGGAGTGTTCACACCCACACCCTTTTTAGGCTGCTAATTTCTGGTGCCTGGCAGAGGACCCTCCCTCTGCTCCTTGTAGGACCAGGGCTTGTGGGGCTTAGTCCAAATTCCTGATTTTAGGAGGGCTCAGCACAAGCCAGGGACCATGGGCTGGGCCATGGGGAGCACCCAATGGCACAGAGGCCAGGAGGGCAGGAGCAGGCAGGCAGCTGCAGCTGGGGCTGGCACGTCCCCTGTGTCCTCCCTGCCACCAGCACAGGCAATGGTGTGACCCTCTCTGTGTCCCAACCCCACCCTAAAGCCACAGCTAGGTTTTGGTTAGCATCCCAGCAAGAAGAGAGGCTGAAATATCTCATCTCTGTCCTGATTAGAAACCTTCTCCCACTTTTCATCCCAGGAATATTTGGGGCTGGTTTGCCTCTGGGGAGCTGGAGGCCAGGGTGAAGGTTTGTCAGCAATAATTTAGGAGAGGGGAGTGTAAATGTGACATCAAGATGGTCACATTTTTTCCTTTTTTTTTTTTTTTCCTTTTTTTTTCTGGGCTCCTTGTCTCTCTGATGTTTCCTTTCAGGGCTGTATTTTCTCCAGGGATGGATGTCTTCAGAGCAGCAGTGTTTCAGGAAAGGAACAGTTTTCTTTTTTATTAGCCCTTGTAGAAAATGATGACAGATTGGAAAGGGCACCGAGGGGCTGTCCCAGCAGTCCTGGTGTCCCAACACAGAGGTGCGTGTCTTGTTTTCTGAAGGAAAATGTTTTGATTTCATCTGACCAAAAAAAATATAGCGTAAGTAAAACTATTCAGGTTTTTATTCACAGAAAAGATAATCAAAACAAGAAGTTTCAAAGCTTGGGACTGGGCCTCAGCAAGGACTTCCCAGAGGAAGAATTTGGAGAGGTTAAAGGCACACTTCAGTAGACACATCTATATGATAAATTTAGAATTGAAATGCACTTAGTGAAGCAGTGACATCTTAGATTTATGTGCTGCACAGAGACCCATCAAGGCGCAGCAATCCACCCACGCAGGACTTCTTGCAAGATCAGAGTCCTAGTTTTAACCTCCATAATTCTCTCTGTCCCAACTCGCTGCACAATTAACCAGCTGAATGCTCTGATTTAGGGCCAGCTCTCTGCAGCAGACGTTTTCTTGGCAGCCATCAGGAGCGTTCCTCTGCCTATACAACCATAAATCAGGAGTTGGGGCACCAGGAAAATCTTGTGATTGGCTTGAAAAATCAGGAGATGTCTTGAACCAGAACAAGCTGTGATTTTTAAATAAATTATTTTCCTTATATTTTCAGAAGTTTGTGGAAGAAGGGCTTTCACAGCCTCTCTTGGATTCTGCCAGAGAGCTTCTGAAAGGCCCAAGTTCTGAAGATTCTGGAAGCCATAGGTGAAACATTGCCATTCCCACGGGGGATTAAAGAACCACACCCCTTCTGTGCCTTCCTCCCAGGACCTCCATCCTCCTCCCCAGGTCCACGTCCCTCCTCCTGCCAGCCTGGGTCCCCGACACGTCCCCAGGGTCGCTCTGCTCCATCGCGGAGGGGACACGGGGCAGGCTGGGCCCTGCTCACCCTGCCCTTGGCAGCTGTCAGCAGTTTTGGGTAAGCAGCAAACCCCAGAGCTGGCTGACATGCCTGGTGTGGAGGGCACAGGAGTCACTGTGACCCCGGCAGGGCCCTGCGGCTGCCCAGCCCGGCACACACCCGGGGCAGAGCAGCTCAGGGAGCTCTGCGGAGCGGAGGGTCCGGGCTGCGCTGCTCAGCACACAGCTCCCCACGGGGCACCTGCAGCCCCAGCAGCAGAAATGGAGCAGAACACAGCAAAACCAGCCCAGATGGAGTGCCTGTGCCCCTTCAGGCAGAGCCCATCCTGTGCAGACACTCAAGCTTGTGTGGCTCTCACCCCGGGACCAGGTCTGTCACCCCAGCACATGCTGAACCAGTGGCTACTGAATGGGGAGATGCTGGTGGCCAAGCCAAAGCGTGGTGGGGGGACCCTGGGGCAGCCCTGCTGCCCGGGAATGGTGGGGGTGTTCATCAGTGTTAATGAAGGGTGAGGTTTGAACAGAACACCTTCATTTTTAGCTGCGGCACAAGCGGAGGGAGGGGGTCAGCTGCCAGCCATGTGGGTCAGGGTTTCTGCACTGCTAAGGGCACCATGCTTCCAGCTGCAGAGCACCAGTACATGTACCTCTGGAGTTATACACCAGACTTCACCAGCTATTGGTGGACTGATGAGGTTTTGTTTTGGTTTGGTTTTCTTCCAAGCCCTTTGGTTTGTCTCACAGTGAACAAAATCTTGACCTTGTGCAGTGTTCACATCTGCATCTTGAATTTAAAAAATGGGGCTGATGAGCAGTGGGCTTTATTGCTCAGGGAGCGTAGGTGAATTTTTTTTCAAGTTCCATCAGAATGGATTTACAGCTGCTCATAAAGATACTAAAAACAAGAGGAGGAGGACACTGGCCTTTATTAGCTCCTTGCTTTGAGAAATACATTAATCAAACTAAATTCAATTTAAAAGACCCAAGAGGCATATACAAAAGGATTAGTCAATTGTTGTGTAAATGAATTAACAGTTCAGACGTGATTAATAGCAAAATCTGACTGTGGAAAAACCACTTAGGAACGACCCAACATAGAGCCTCGTCCACCCCAAAACCGCTCACGTACTCCTGGCATCCTCAGTAGTGGAATTCGTCACACCAGATAACACTTTTCATGCACATAAAGGAAACAAAAGCCAAATGCACACATAAGGCAGTGTTCCAACAAACGAGATCCTGCCTTTTATTGTACTTGGAACACCAACAAATTTGAGGATTACAAAAAGAGCTGAACACCAAGCATGAAGGTCTGCCCCATGGCACAGCCCAGGCCCGGGGCTTTCGTGGGACCCAACCATGGACTCAGTCACAAAGTGAGTATTTCCATTTCCCTTCATACCATTTGGTTGGATTTGTCTTTCTCTCTGATGCCAGACAGGCTCCTGTGTTTGAGCAGGAGAACAGCCATCTCCAGTCTGCATGGTGACATCCCCGGGGCACCCTCCTCTGCATGGTGCCGGCCAGGGCAGCGGCTGTGGCTGTGGCTGTGGCTGCTCTCCTCCCCAGGATGGGGGAACACCTCAGGTCTCTCTTTTCCTCAATCAATGGTATCAGTTCCAATTAAGAAAAAAAAAAAAAGAAAAAGCACGAAGTGGCAACAATCCCACCAACACCCTTCTCTAAGAAGCAGAATTTGTCCTCGGAGGCTGTGACTTTGGGGAAAATGCTGCCATTGCAGAGGGCAAACTGAACAAGACTGCAGTGCTGCAACCACAATAAAACACGTGTGTGCTTCAACCCTGTCGCAGGGCCTGCAGAGAATAATTCACAATGCAGCAGCAAAGTCCCACCCACACAGGGCAAAGGGTTTTTCCAGCGCAGGTGAAGGAAGCTGGAAGCTTTGCCCTCCCCTTGCAGCCAGGCCCAGGGAAATAACCCCAGTCTTGTACCTGGAATTCTCTGCCCGTCCTGTGGGCTCCTTGTTCTTTCTCCTGCAGTGTTCACTTCATGACTTTATTCAGCAGTGGTGAAACGAGAAAATGCAGAGACACTGCACTTGGTTTCTTTCATGAATATAGCTGTGGCAGTCCTCCCCAGGCAAAAAGGCACCAGCAATGAGCTTTTTGGCTTATTACAAAGAAAATAAAATATATCAATATAGAGAACTCTTTTTCATTACAGAGGCATCTTAACAAACTAAACCAGCGTTAAATCACCACAGAACACAGAATACCCAGCACAGAGTGCAGCTTATTACAAATCTGCTGTGGTTTTGTATGTGGTACAGAGATTCACTTTATGAATCACAAGAGCAGTTCCCCTGCCACGTCCAAAGGGAATGAGCACAAATCCCTCGGTGGTGCAGGGGGCACGGGGGGGCTGCAGCCTGCACCCTGCTCCTCCAGACCCCCAGCCCTGCCCTCACCTGTGGGCAGGTTTCCATCCCCACAGTCCCAGCCATGTCACAGGGACACCATCCCACAGCCTGTCCCCAGGACTGAGCCCACCAGGATGTGATGGTGCAGGACGTGGACTCAGCCAGTTGTCCTGGTACAAAAAAGGATTTCTGTGCCTCTGAAATCTCCTTTGAAACAGCCACAAAAGTGCTACTGCTCTGTGATTCCAGGATTCTGCCCTAAAGTGCAAGGACACTCTGCAGTCACAGAGGGCAGAAACACAGGACACTGTTGTCCCCCAAGTGCAAATACAACCCCTGTCTAACCAGAATCAGCTGCAAGAAAGCTGGAGAGGCAGATGCTGACACCAGACCATGCCAGTGCATGCTCCATTCATACCACAACAGGATGGACCTTTGACAAATGGCAGTACCTAACCAGAAAAAAATATTAAATTAAAAGTTTCCATTAACATCGGAACATCCCAACTCACCTCCTGGAGAATATGCAGTTGCAATCAGAAAAGGAACTCTATTACAGCATTAAATAGGTAGCTTTAGCAATATAAAACAGGGCATGCCTTTATATATATATATGCATATCTATATATATATGTATATATGTGTTTGTGTTTATCATATATTACAGGACTGAAACATCTAGGGACAGCTGCTACATGACAGGGAAGACTGTGAAATTCTCTTTGCTTTATTAAAGCAAAAGTAGACAAGAAAACACAGAAGAAAACACAAAGTACAAAGACCAAAACTTTGGTATATCTAAGCCTTCATTTTCCCCCAGTTCCTGCAGCAGCCCATGAAAATAAACACAGGAACAGGCTTAAATCCCCCAGAAAATATGCACAGTTGCTACTGGTTCACATATCCTTCACTCATCCCCTTACCAGTATCATTAAAAATCAACTCTCAAATAAAAAAAGTTTAGAAGTTCACTTAAATGCTGAAGCCACAGAGCACACAAGGCGGGTGCCCAGGGTTTTGGGGTCCCTGTGAGGATGGCAGCCCAGGTCCCCCTCCCCTGGGGGTTCACCAGAGCTCCAGCACCCTCCTCAGGGCACTGGCAGTGGGAGCAGTGTCATACAGGTGAGCTGCACACATCTGGCAGGTGAAACATCAGCAGCATCCCCTCCCAAACCACTCTGCCTTCCCACCATGCTCCCACCAGCACGCCAGAGCATGCAGTTCCCTGTTCAGTTTGATTTCTTCCCAGTCTCCCAGCAGGATAACTCCACTCTGAGTAACTACTGAAAACCACTGACCGAACTTGTGCCAGATGTAAAGCTCTCCAGGGAACTGCTCAGCTTGCTCATGAACTCCCTCCTGTGGAAGAGGGAGATGAGGGCATCACAACCCAGCTGCTTTTCATGGTCTTCTGCTTAACAGCCAGAAAGTGCTGAAGAAGGAGGAATGCACCAGCAGGACTGTTTCACTGGTTCATTTGAAAATCCCAGATCACACCAACATGTAAAATACCTGCAGCCCTCTAAAACAGGAAAAGCTATTGAGAACCCCGTCCTGTTGGCGGATGGTCAGGAAGGTCACCTACAGATTCTGTTGCCTCCTGCATGGAGGGGTTTCAGGAGGAAGAGATGTTCTCACAGACTGACAACTGAAGAAGTCACCAGCACCCCCAGACCCACCAGCCCAGCCTGGATGCTGGGGACAGGCACCAGGGCACAAGGGACACGTGAGGGACCATCTACAAGGTGATGTGAGAGGCAGTGCACAAGGGTCAGTGTCTCCACACCCCCGAGTACAATCAACCACTGCAATTAGCAGGAGCCATGCACACCACTCCAAGGGCAGAGGATCTCCTCAGGGTTTCCCTGCAGCCCCCCAAAGCACCGTGGTGGCCCCAGCTGCCAAGGGACAGCAGGACCAGGACCCTTGCAGATCCCAGCCCGGATGCTCTGCTCCCAGTACACTTGGCTGCAGGCATCAGAAAAAAATAATTGGGATAAATGGAAAATAAGGAGCACAGCGTGAAACCCAGGGTCTGGGAACAGACAGGGAGAGCGGAGCTGGTAAGGGGCTGGAGGGCAGGCACTTGTGGAGGTGGGATGGGCTGGGTGGAAGGTGGGAACAACTGGGTGGGAGCTGGGAACAGCTGGGTGGGAGGAGCAGCAGCTGCCAAGGATGGGAATGTGACTGCCGAGTGCCCGGGGACAGACCCAGATCCAGATTCACCGTCTGCAGGAAAAATATCCCAGGTGGGAAAGAGTAGGGATCCACCCCAAAAGCCACCTTCCCCTCCATCCCTTTGCTGACACCCCGTGAGCAGCTCCAGGGCACTGCTGGCCACCACGTCCTGTCCTCAGCAGACCCCACAGCTCTCTGACCCAGCAGCAGGTCCTGCGAGTCCTCCAGGCTGCAGATCCACCTCATCCCCCCACTCTTCTCTCTTTCTCTGCTGCAATATTTTATCTCGTATGCTTTCCAGCACCACAATGCAAATAAAAGGTCCCAGAGGAGGCTGGTAAAGTAACCCACACCCAAACTTATAGGTTCAACCTGCTTCTTGTCTTGTTCTGTTCTTAAAACACACCCAAGCCCAACAGCTGCTGGCACTCCTGATCTCCCATGGTCCTGGGCCAGTCAGAAGTCACTGAGGAAAACACAAATGAGAGAGCATTGGCACAATGCCACTGCCACTGTCCTCTGTCCCAGCACAGTGAGCCAGATCCGGGAGAAGTCATGGCTGGTAGTTCAGCTCAGAGGTACCTCAGGAAAAATAGAAATCTCAGGAATCCCAGCAGGTCTGTTACTGTCTCTCTCCTTGGCACACCACTTCTGTGGAGGGGATTCCCCAAGGCACTGCAGAACAACAGTAGTGCAGAAATAACAGGCAGGAGATGGCTGAAATGGGGGTGGCAGCACTGGGAGGCCCCTCTGGAAGATCACTGTGCGTGGAAGTAGATAGGCTTGACTTTTCCAGACAGGATCTTGGGAACCTGCACAGAGATGATCTCAGCCATCATTTCAGGGTAGTCCACACTCACCATATGTGCCTTAATTAAAAGGTCAAATGTAAACTGATGCAGATCCTTGGCAATCTGAGAAAGGAAGAAAGTTGGTTGAGTGACAAGACCCTGTCCAGCAATGTCCCTGGGGAGCCAGCACTAGCAGGCACAGCAGGTCAGGGCTGGACCATGCTGTGATGAGACCTGCTTGGCTCTCCAGCTACCACCCTGCCCACGTTACAGATGGCAGGTATGTGTCCCAAGGGGAAGCCAGGGAACCACCCAGCCTGGCAGCATGCAGTGTATCTTGCCATGGCCCTTCACACTCAGACACTACTGAACCACAGAAAAAACTGGGATGTCAGAAGATGGCACTTGCTTACTCCTACAGAAGCTTGTCTTACTGTGTGCTGATGCTGCTGTCTTCACATATTAAAAATTACTTTTTGCTTGCAGCCATATAACTGTAGAGGCACAGAGCTGAGCCCCAGGCAAGGGGAAAGGTCTAGCTTAGGTCACCAGTACAACTTGAAGTCACAAATAGAGAAATTTGGTTTCACTGCTGTAATCAGAGAGGATTCACTGTGGGCACTGAGATTTTGAGCTGCTTTGCTAGGCTGATGGTAGAAAAGCATCATCAACAATTGCCAAAGTAGGACACCCACAAACCCAGGCACAAGAGTGATCAGTGCTGGGAGCAGCAGAGGTAACCTCTGCCTCCAGAGAGTTACTGTCTGACTGTCCTCTGCCACTTAATCTGAAACTGTCCCTGCAAAGGTGTGCCAAGACCTAAACCACAAACTGCAAGGACTCACAGGATCATTGACCAGCCCAGGATGGAAGGGACCTTGAAAGATCAGCTAGTCCAACCTTTCTTGGGCAAGGGAGCCTGGACAAGGCTGCCTAATGCCCATCTTGGAAAGCTCCAGGGATGGGGACTACCACCACCCTGGGGAGGTTGTGCCAGGGAAGGATCACTCTCACTGTAAAAAGTTTCTTATATTGTTTCTTATGTGTTTAGCTAGACATTTTACTGTTCTCCCTTACAGGATGCACAGAGTCCAGGACTTTGGTGAGCTGGTAAAATCGCCGAGAGCAGGAGGTAGGGTTCTTCCTCTTGCAGGCAATGATGCGGTCAAGTTCCTTAATGTAATTCATTCGAAGTTCATCAAAGAGCTTCTGGTTCTTCAGACCATCCACTGGAACTGGATGGAACATGGGAAGGAAACAGTAACTGAGTTGTCCAGAGAATAAAAGAGCAAGAGGAAAGCTGAAGAAGGGTCAGTGCAGACCCACGAAGAAACATCTGCTCACAAGCTCTGCTTCCCTTGTGGCCCTCACCCTGACCACCCTGGTGGCCTCACTCCTGCCAGCCCCAGGCTCCTGGCTCAGAGAGCTGCAGTGCTGCTGTCCTGCCCAGCAGCAGAGGTTTGGGGGGCCTCAGGAGAGTGGGGAGACTGAGGAGCAACCTCCTGCAGCAGCTGCACGGGAAGAACACTGCACAGTGCAGAGCTGGGGTGGGCTACCTGTGGGGGATGGCTGGTGGCCCTCACATTTGGCAACTTGTTGTCTCTGAGCAGCTCAGGATGGAGCAGTGAGAACATTCCAAGGCCCAGCTGGGGAGGTGTGAGCATGTGCACAGAGGGGTACAGAGTGTGGCAGTGGGAGCTCTGGGGGAAAGGGTGTGAGTACTCACTAATGCTGAAGAAGAGCAGTGCCTTCATACAGAGGAACTCCTGGGGTGTGATCTGGAGCCACCCGAATTCTTGGGAGAGGTGCCTCATCCTGAGGCACTGGCTGTACATCCTGGACTTGTGCATGCGGTACCTGTGGGGAGAGACGTGTGGCAGGGGACAGGAGGGGACAAGAGGGGACAGGAAGGGACAGGAGGGGACATCAGGGCTTGAGTGGTGTGCAGGAGGACACGCTCTGCCTGGATCAGCCACCCCTGGCACGCAGCAGAGGAACCTTTCCCAAATGCCTGTGTGCATTTTGTTGGGACAGGGATGGCCACCAGGGATGGGTGGGGTTTGTTTGACCCTCACAAGCAGACAGGAAAGAAAATTCCTTGTCTTGTTCTCATTTCTCACCCAGTTGGACCCAGACAAAGCACAGGATTAGATGGCTGTTATTTCATACTTACTCATTAAAGACCAGGTCTGGAGCAAAGTAAAGCATCCTGGAGTTGACGTTGGTGAAAGATCTCCAACCCATGGCAAAAACCATGAGCCCCATCCAGGAGTACTGAATTATGGACATCTGGTCATCCACATGCAGGTTGCGAAATCCTATTAAAAAAACGAGAAGGGGATGGTACAAATTACTGTTGGCTTCTTGCAGTGGCCAGGACTGTTTTCCTGCAGACTCCAGCTCTCCCACACCACTCCTGTTAGGGCAAGGTGGTCCACAGCCCAACCACCACTCACCCCAGGACACACAGACACATCCAGGAGACACAAGGACAGTGTCAGTGGGCTGGTGTTCCTACCCTGACAGGCAGCCAGGAGCAGCCGAAGCTCGAAACCACAACTGGAAGTGGGGGAAAAGGATATTCAGACACAGGGAGGGGAGATAAAGAAACCCACAAACAGCAAAGTGTTTTAAAGAAAGGCAGTGACAAAGTGGTAATAAATAACATCTTTCCCCACAGAGCTTCAAAGATCTTTATGGGTAGTATTTAAAGGCTTTGCAAAACCCAGTGAGTGAACAAACACCAATCTGCAACAGACTGGACAAAAAAATACAGCAGGATGGGATCTGGTGGCTTCCCAAAGTCCTGCAGGATGTTCACGTGGCAGGTCCAGGTGCCCCAGCCCTGGTCTCTGGCACTTGGTCTCAGACACCCAGAGTCACAGAGTGTCCCTGGGCCATCTGCTCTGCCATCACCTCCCAGCCCCTGTGCCAAAACGCTGGCAGTTACCATGTCAGACAGTGTGCCAGTGAACACAGCAAAAAGCAGAGGAGGATTTGTTTGCCTTGCTCTGCTGACAGGAATAAATCAGCCGGAGGGGAGCGGGAGCCCAGCAGCAATACAATTACCCAGCTCACGTTCTGCAGGCACCCAGGCAGAAACAAGCCCTCATTAACCAACTATCCCCCCTGGTGCAATTCTGGCACTCGAGGAAACAAGCCAAAAAGCTTCCATTATGTTCAACCCATTAAGAGTTCACCAAAATTAAGTAAATGGATTTTAATGTAAGTAACTCATCACCAGGCTAACAAACTGCTTGGGTTTCTCTGTCCAATACACAACGCGTTTATTTAACAACTATGAAAATAAATACAAAAACTTCTGCTGAACTGCAAGCTGAACAAAAATTTTAATTAAATTCAAATCAAATCAGTATTCCCAGATGGTGCCTCACAGTTAAATCACAGCCATGTTTACAACACAGGCACAAACACCACCTCCAACACTGCACTTTTTTCCTTTTTTCCAGACACTCATAAACAGCCAAATGCAATCTGGTTTCAAGGAAATCCTATGCTATCTCAACCAAATACTGAAGCAGTTCTGACATCTTCAGTGCATAATTATAACCTGTTGAGTGTCTGCCTCTTGCTTGGGAAGCTGTCAAATGAGCACAAGCCCTGCTTTACTGCTGACTGAACTTGCTTTGCCTTTGCACATTTTCCTTTCAGCTCGTGTGTCTCTGGATTAAAAAACTGCAGCTTATGAACAAGTGGTGTCCCACAGTCCCAGAGGAGGTGATGTCCCTGTGGGGACCTCCTGGCAGCCAGAGGGAAATGCTTTACCAGCACGTGGGGACAGACAAGGATTTTGGTGTTCTTGTTCATTACGTGGTAATTATGTTCACTTAAAAAAATATATATTTCTGCAAGGTTTATCAGTGTTTAAGGAAAGGTGTTTGAACACAACACTTTTGTTGTTACAGGACTGAAAGCTGGTTTTCTGCTTTTGGCCACAAAAACAAGTTCTAGAAACACAGTGGCCGAGTTCCCTGAACAGGAATCACTGCTTCCAGTTTCTGAGCAAAAATGCCTCGAAACAAAACTGATTTTCAGAAACCAGATGTATATAATTTCCTGGAAACCTCCCTGCTCCAGGCATCTTAGATGGTGTATGGCCAGAATCACTGTAAAAGGGAATAAACACAAACCTAATGCCACAACATATTGTTAATTTTTTTGTATTGGCATAGTCTGAAAGAAATCACAGCAAAGGTAGAATTAAATTTACTTATGACTTGAGAAAGGTCCACACAGAACCTTTTTCTGGTGGATAATGATAAAGCAGCATAGCTTTGAAAAAAATACACTTCATCTTCTCTCTTGATGCACTGTTGTGCCAGAATGGTATCTTCCTAAGAGATAAAGCAGTTGAACAACTCCTGTGTTACCATAAAGTAACATTTCTAACATAAACAAACACACAGTTTTTATCTGGAAATGTTATTGCCCAGAGAATGGAAAAAAGCACCCAATTAATTGTGTCCTTCTAGGCAAAGGGTGAGTTAGACATACTGTGAGGCAGTAGAGTTGAAAGAGAAGAGCTGGGCTGACATGTGGGGCTGTTCCCATCACCCCTCAACACAAAGGGTGGTCATTAAACAGCCTCCAGCTTCACAACACACCCTGTGGAGATCTTTCTATTTGGAAAAAAAAATCAACTGCATCCCACGGGTTAAATGGCATGATTTTTGTTTCCTTTCCTTCCACCCCTGCCTGCACACCCCTATGTTGCCCCAAGCCCAACAAGCTGCCCAGCCAGCCTGCTGACGTGGGAACTGGAAGCCCTTCTGCCTTATTAACCAAAATATAATTTATATAGATTATTAACAGCAAACTACCTCTACCTGTGGAGCAGGACTCTGCACAGGATCCTGACATGGGCTGTGCCTGTCCCTCACTCAGCTCCTGGGGAGCCAGCAGGGATGAGACCCCCCAGGACAGAGCCAGGGGCTGCACAGCCACCACCTGCAGCACCAGAGGAGCCACAGCCCTGCCACAGTTCATCCCTTGCCTGGGAAATAGCAGGAGAACCACTAACAGCAGAGCTGTGGTCATTACTGCTGAACCCTGGTGCTGGCACATGTCAGGGATTGCTGGAGAAAGCTGGGGAAAACAAACTGGGTTTGCCTCTGGCAGAGGGACAGGGATGCTCCTGAAAGCAGCAACCCTTTAGGCATGAGAGGACTATCATTAATTTTGTCCAGATGCTGTCAGCAGGAGCTGGGATCAGGAGGGCAGGCGAGTGAGAGCCTGTGCTGAGGGAGGGGTCAGGATGAGCCATGTTTCCCCCATTCACACTGCCTGTTACAGCCCCAGCCCCGGGCAGGTTTGATGGTGACTCCCTGTACTTTTTGTAAGAAACCCTGATTTATGAAGTAGATAAAGCAGAAGAGAAAGCATGATGTGTCCATGGATTCACAGGCAAGGTGAACCTTTTGTGAGTCAATACAAGAACTAGACTGGGCTACCCTACTCAGGCTGACACCCCTCTGGACACCTCCCGGGGGGCTGCTGAATTCCAGGGAATGACAAATGTCCAACTATATTTCATCACCTGGTCAGTTTGGGTTTGTTAAGTTGCTTCCTCACCTGGCAAGGCCTTTGCCCATTTGACCACGTAGACCAGCTGCCTCTCCCCAAGCTCATTGAGGCTGCTCAGCAGGTTGGAGAAGGAGTCTGGCTGGCTGTTGTCATGGCCAGCACACACCACGCCAGGCTCAATGGCTTCCAGGACATTGAGGAAGATGGGCTGACACTCATACCCATCAATTCGTGTCATCACCAGCTTGGGAGCTTGCTCCTCAATGGGGCTGGATGAACAGGCTGCATCCACATCATCTGGTGTCTTCAGGTTGCCCAGCTTCTTCAGCTTGCGGGCTGTGGAAATGACACATTTTAGTGTGAGCTTAAAAATAAACAAAAAATCTTGAGGCTTCTTGGCCTCCAATTCCATCGCTTACATTTGGGAGGAAAGGGGAAGAGATGCCAGCAGCAGCTGGTCCTGCAGTGACCACCACCCAAAGGGTGCCCCAGCATAAGGGCACTAAGGATAAAAGGGAGCACAGGCTGCACAAGAAAATCCATTTGCTCATTAATTTTACATAGAAAAAAACAAGCACCTTTTATATCCTCAGTCTCACATTAACTCCCACTCAGAAAGGGAGAGGAAGAACTGGCTCTTAGTTACAGATGCTCGTCTGGTAGCAAGGTACACCAGGAGCTTCAGATGTGTGACTTCAGAACTCTGTGAGAGTCAGTGCCCACCTAGCCTGGCACCTATGTGGTGATGCTCAGCACAGGCTGGTAGGCTGCTGCAGGTGGGAACAGCCTCCATCCTGTCCTGACTTCAAAAACCCTAATTACTCAGAGAAAAAAAGCTGATCATTTAATTCAAGTGGAGAATGTAACATCAAACCATTTGTCCTTGGGGCTTTGGCTCTGTCATTACATGATACTTATCTCAAATTTCCTTTCAGCCCTAATTAGAAAAATAAGCAGCGAAACATAAAAATGTCAAGTTAAAGTGCAGCTTTGTAAATCAATTCAAAATGCTGGTCTTCAAGTAGTGTACTTTGGATGATCTACCATAGGGGCAATTAATGCAGGCTGTTCTGTAAAGGAGGAGGGGAAAAGAGTACTAAAAATAAGAGAGAGCAACAGGAAAACAGGGCTGCAGATCAGTGAGAGAACCTTCATCCACGGCTGGCTGTGGGTTCACAGGGGACCACCCAGACCCCTCTCCCCCAGGGACCCACCCTGATGCTCTTGGCCCATCAGGTCCTGTGCATAAATGGAGCCAGCCTCACACTATATAGAACACACACACGCCTTGCTTTAGATGTTAATTTTTTTTTTCCTTAAACTTGAACAATCCAGTACAAAAAGATAATGAGTGACGTAAGAGGATAGCGAGCAACCAACTCTGCTGCCTCCGAGTCTGCAGCCAATTTAGTTGATAATTTTAATAGCACTGGCATAGCAAACATGTTTAAGAGATCTGAGTCAGTCTGGCCCACATGAATTAAAAAAAAAAAACCAATATAAAATCAGACAGTACTGCTGAATGATTTAAAATCACCTAGGTGATAAATCCCAAATTAATTATAGATGCTGAAACAACATCAGGTTTAGTTTCTTAAGAGGATTATTGCTTTGCTGCTGAATGTCTACCTTCATTCCAGAAAGAAAATTAACCACATCTACTATAAAAAGCCTGTGTGGCACTGCATGGGTGAGAAAACAGTAGGGAACATCAAGGCCTGGTAATAAGCTCAGTCTATGAAAGCAAAATACATTTTACTGTAAGTGGATACATGGACCATCTGAAAAGATGAGTCCTACTCAAGGAACATCAAACTCCATCCTGGGCCAACTTGTACCAAAAGCTGGTGGGCAAACAGAACAGAGGCCTGAGCTGGCAGGATGGCACTGACAGAACCCTGTGCCATGGGAAGGTGGAAAACACCATCCCACAGAGCACCAGACCCCTGCCTTAGGCACTGACACTGCTGACATGGGGAAGCTAACACAGGGAGGGGTTGGCAAACTGCAGACACTATAAGAATACTGGAGCAGAAAGAGCACACCTAGGAGCAAGGAAGTACAGAATTAGGCCCAGGTGGCCATGCAGAAGGTTAAAGAGCTATTGTCACAGCCAACAAGCACCCACTGTGGAGACACAAAGTCAATAAAAGCAGGTTTTTCAATCTAGCAAGCAAAGCAGTCATAAAGATCCAGTTGCTAGGAATCAAGGACAGACAAGATGAAAAATCAGGCACATGGAACACAAACACTGAACACAACGAACAACTGCAACTGCATGGCAGAAGTGGTCAGGATTTCCACGGCTGGAAATGCTCACAGAGATCTCAAACGCCTTTATAATGCACGAGCTCTGTTCTACCCACAACACCTGGAGCAGGACCAGGACTCACACAGGTGCATTACAGCTGCAGTAGTTTTCTAGCCCTCCCATCAATGAAATGAACTGAATTTGGGAGGTTTTTCCCCAGGACAGGACCCACACAGAGTGCAGTTGCCAGGCTGGAGCACACCCACACCAGGCAGGCTCTGGGCAGGCACCTGGACTGGCAGGAGGAGCTGGTGCTGTGGAGAGGCAGGACAGGGCACCAGCAGAACCCAGCACACAAACTGCCATTATCTTTCTCTAATTTTTTTTTTAAATATATTTTATTTTTCTTTTCCTTCTCTTTGGCTTAACAGCATTGATGGGGCAAGAAGATTTTGTTTAATGGATTTCTGCTTGCAGGTCAGAGTGATCTCAATCGATAATGAAGTGCTTCGACGTGCTGCCATTCTGTGCCAAAGCAGAGTCCTAAATAAGGTATTCACTGTGCCACCTCCTCCTCCCATTAAACACCCTGAGAGCTGCAGGTCTGCTGGTCACAGGCAGCTCTATTAGACCCTAAGAAGTGACTGGTAATTAGCAGGCAGCTAAAAAACAACTGCTGAGAGCTTGGAAACTCTTTCAAATGCTCTGCCTCTCCACTGTGGGAGAAATAACTGTAGATAAATTCATAGCATGCATGTTTTTAACAATTGCCTTTAAACCGACATTCAAAACAAATGTAAAACAGACCAGGCAGAACAGGTCAGGATGACCCAAAGGGCTTAAGAAAAAGAAAAAAAAGGTGGGAGGGGGCTATCGGAATTAGCATTACTTTTGTCAGTGTGTCCTGCAGAAGGAGGTTACACTGATGTATGTCTTCTCTTACTTGTGGAAACTGCACCAGCAAACAGCACTGAAGATGGAGAGCATGCATGGTTTGGGTGGCATTCCCAAGCCCTCCTGCTGGCTGTGGGTTTGGTTCCTCACCCCCATCCCACAGCTCTTCTTTATGAAGAAAAATGTCCTGTCCTGCCTAGGAAAAACCATCTCAAACTGGGATTGCTCTGTTTTCAGGGGCTTTGCTGAAGGTGAGAATCCAGCTTATACAGTTGTTTGCATTTTTTTCTGATTAATGAGGTTTTGAATTAAAGAGAGGAATTTCCTGAAACTCAAACCATTCAATGAAATTCACTCTTTTGGTATTAGAATCCTGCAAATGTTTCCAACAGCTCATTCAGCTCCATCAGCCTCATTTTTTCAGACATTTCCTGACTATTAGGTGCCAAGTACATTTGTTACATGCAGGATTAGCCCGGCTGCCCCAACCCCTCGCAGGGACCCAGGGGATGGTATCAGACAGTACCTCCAAGGGTCATCCCAGCCTCATAGCACTTCCGCAGGCGGCAGGAGGGGCAGTTTTTCCTTCTGAACTTGTCAATGGTGCAGTCATTCCTGCTGGCACACAGGTATTTCTGTTTCCCTGCAAACATCAGAGGGAATGGCAGGTGGATGGTGGGTACCAAGCAGATCATGTCAGTGATGGTTTCCATGTTCACCCTCAACAGAAAATTTAAGTTGAAAAGACATATCTTCATCCTCCTGCCACCACACTTACCGACAGCTTGCTAAATGCAGTCCCCAGATTTCCCTCTGCAACCATGACCCTCTTTACAGCACTTTTGGAGCCTGAATTATTTTTGTGTGCTGTTTTTGGTGTGGGCAGCTCACAGATTTTGGGGTGTGGGTGGGTTCTGCCTCCGTGGGTCTCTTGCCAGGCTGGCACCAGGCACCCAGTCCCCTGGGATGTACCACAGCCAGGAGGGAACTGGGACTGGGGAGTCCCCCCTGCAGAGGACACCCTGCACAGCAGCAGGGAGGGTTAGGGGTGGTGGCAGAAAACTCAGAAGTTACTTACTGTCAGACTGACTGGTATTTTAGACTCATTTTTCCACTTGGGCTTGAGAGTAGCCCTTAGAGCTCCCAGTTACAGCTCTTTTTTCACTGCCTCATCTGCTAGACATGCCAAGAATGAGCTTTCTGTCCTGACTCCTCATTTGTTTTCTTGTCAAGTCTGAACATGTTTAGTGGATCAGGGTTTATCTGATGTTCTTCACACTGTTCCAAACTAAACCAAGTCTCCATAAACAACCAAGCTGTGCATCTCAGACTCTGCACAAGGAGCCTACATGGGGTACCAGGCTATAGGCAGATGAACCTTTACTTACCATCCTTGCAATGTTCTTGCTTTCTATATCCTCTTAGGAATAGCCCTTTGGAGTTCTCAGAGGTTCATTAAAAGGATGAGATTGAATCTAATGCTTAATGTACCAGTTACGACAAGAAACACACTGATCTGGTGTACTGATTTAACACCTCCCCACCTCTCATACACACATCCACAACCCCTGATGGTGCTAGAATGAGAAGCAGCATGTGCAGGGGCTACACCAGAGGGCTGCAAAACACCATGGGTTTCAAAGTCTTAGAGTGGTCCCCATCAAAAGCTGATAATGGCACCACCCCCAGCACCTTGGCTGCTGACTCTGGAGACATAATGGGGTGAGAGTGCCCCCCCTGCAGCACACCACACCTCACTGAACCCTTTTAACACCATTCCCACCAGCACCTCTTCTTACCCCTTCCCCTTACTCATTACCAGTGTCAAGGGCACTTCACAACCCTCAGACACCAAACCAGAGAACACAAGCACCATCCCACCTTTCAGCAGTTCATTGAGGAGGGTGAGTGATAAACAACTTCATCTGAAACTGGGTTACCTGGGAGTTATTTTTGTGCTATGGGAAAGGAGCAGAGAGGCCACACTCCCTCCACTTGACCTCTTTACACGCAGACACCACAGGCACATGGACGCCCGACTTCCTCAGGCTGGGACCCTGATCCCCTTACTCCCGTCTCCTGACAATGCCTGGCCTTGGGAATTGGGATGGCTCCAGAACCCATCAGAACCTCCATGAGTATAAACTGTTTGGGACACCAGAACAGCTCCCAGTGGGTCCCTGGGCATGGGGCTGCTGTGAGCAGTGCTGCCCCGGGAGCAGAGCAGAGCCCTCCCGCCTGCCCATCAGCTCCAGCCCTATCTCACCTCTCTAGTCTAAACTACAGCACTTTTGCAACAATAATAGCTCAACATCTTAAAAAAGCTCAATCCTCTCCTGAGAACAGCCTCAGTAGGGGAAGGCAGCACAGCCCCTGCCCCAGCCCCAAGGACGCTGTGGGTCAGGCATGGCTCTAACTACATCACCTGCCAAGAGAACAGTCCCCTGCCCACCCCTTTCCCTCCTCAGGCTCCAGATGGGGTCCCAGCACCCAGGCCTGTCCCCCACCCTGCTCTGTCCCCATGGCAATGGAAATGTGGGAGAGGGGTTCGAGCCTGGCCCAAAGAGGCAACCGAGCTGTCCCCCCCCAGCAGCACTCGGCACCCTGCTGGGAAGGGATACGGGGGGATCCATCCCCCCAGAACACTGCACACAGCATGGGCTCATTAGAGGAGTCTCTGCAACATCAACCACTGCCTGTGGGCTCAGGTGAATGCAAGACCTTAAGTTGCAGTCAACACCTCATCCACAGTCATGGTACAGTGATTCTGCTGAAATGGTGAGGGCCTGCTTCCTGGTACACAAAATAAACATTGTGGGGCAGGAACCCATGTTCTGCTCACCGCACATGCCCAGCCTGGCACTGTTTATTTTAAGCCATTAATAAGGAAACAAATGGTCATGCAACAGATACCCACAAGCCTGCTTCTGCTCAGCATGGGAATAAGCAGCTTGCTCATCTTGCTCTAACTCCTAAGAACAGAGAAACTGCTCTTTTAATTACTGGAGAAAACTGTTGTCCTTGTCACTGCTATCACCAGCTGTGGATGTGGTTTGTGAAACTAATCCACGACCTGAGGGAGGAACCATCTCCTGTCACTGCCCCAGTGAAGCCACCCATCCTGCCGTGCCCACCCTCACCTCACCAATGGCAGGGACTCACAACAGCCACGATGCTCATCAGGGACCCCCCAGCCTGCTGGACCAGGCACCTCTGGTGGATGCACCCCCACCACTGGGACCCCCCAGGCTCGGGCTCCCTCCAGTGCCACCTCAGCCATGCAGAAAGACACTTCTGCCACCCCCAGCTCTTCCTGCTCCTCACCTGGAATGAGTGCCTGGGTAAGAGCAGTTCTCCAGTCTCAACTAAACATAAAGATTTATATTCAAAGATTAGTTGCTCAATCCAGAGAAGTTATTTAACCAAGAGCCTGTTGCCACATGAATTATTGTGCCCACAGGAGCTTCTCTCCCAGAAAGCAAAGTAATCTGTGCAAATGTCTAGAGTAAAATTTACAGTTGCGAATGTGAAAACCTGGTAAAGGCATTTTGGAAGAGAACTACATCCTTGTATTTCAATGCATAAACTGAATTATAACAGGTGGGGTATAGGGCCAAGGTTTCTAAGACAGAAAATCTTCCAGGGTCTCGTGTAACACAGGCCCTCTAGTTCTTTTCTGTAAAAACCCTGGTCACTGTCACTAGCTGTGCTGAGAGCTGAGCCTAGGCTTGGTTCTGGGACAGCCCTGAAGTTCCCACTTCAGAAACAACTTTAACCAAAGAGGGTGCAAATATGAAGCTCTTGGGAACCAATGCTAAGACACTGTTGAAAAACTATCTTTGCAAAGTAATTTTCTTAACAGTCACCTGTATATACCAGAAGACTAAAGAAAGGAAAAGGTCAGGAGGGCCTGAGCTTTCAAGGGTCTTGGTATTCCACCTTCTGCTTTTGCCACTGGTTTTTAAGGCAGATAACACACAAAGGGTAGTGAAAAACTAACCACTGCAGCAGGAGCATCATGGTGCTACAACACCACAGAAGTCTTCTGCAGTGCCAGGTCAGCCAGGGGAATGAGAAGACCTTTAACACATAGTAATGGTCTTTATAAACAGTTCACTGTAATGCATTGTCATCTTGAAAACCAGCAAGAAACTGCTGAGTAGGCCTGGAGATATTTCTCTGGTTCAAGGCTAATCCTCAGCAGGTCAGGATGTAGAACAACAGTTCATATGGAGAGTGACTGAGGGGAAAGGGAACAGACTGCACAGCAGTCAGGCTCGTAGCCCGCCAGGAAACTTGCCAAATGCTGCGTTATTTTTTCATTTAGCTTTCTGCTACTTCAAGGCACTCTGAGCAGAAACACAGCCTGAGGTACCCCAGTCCTGTGCTGCCAGGAACACCACACAGAGTGTGGCAGCTCAGAGCTGGCCAACACAGCCAGCAGAGCTCATGCAGTCTTGGAGGGATGAGGAAGGTTCTACCACATCTCAGGGTTGGATGCAGGGAACATGAAGGTGACTCCCTTCCTGGATGGGACAACAGGAACTGCTGGACTGCCAATTTCTTTGTATGTGTGTTGTGTTTAATGCATTTTTCTGTCTTGGGGACAAGTGTGGCATCATAACCCTGAAGTCTTCATCTCATCTGAGCCACTCTGACCACGCACGGTGATGCCTCACCTACTCATGTTGATCAGAAACAAAATCTCTGTTGAGGTGGATGCACTTTTTGTTTACCAGCTCTTCGTTACTGTAGGAGAAAGTGGAACCAGGAGAAGTAGGAGTGCTCATGTGCAGGCTGCCAGTGCACCAGGCAGCAGAGAAACAGCAGGACAACAGAGCTGGGAGCCCCAACCCACTGCACCCCCAGGGCAGGGACCCCAGAGTGGGGCACAGAAGAGGAGGGACCAGCCCCAGGTTTGAGCACAAAAATGAGGCTGGTCTTCTGCAAGTGAGGAAGTCCACATCAGAGCTGAAGAATCTTCAGAGACTGTTTTAAAGATGGCCTAAATATAACCTGGAGAGTCTATAAATCAGGAGACATGACAGAAAGAGATCAGGACAATGTCCAGGCTTTTTCTGTTAACCTTTCCAGCATCTTTCTAGAAGAACCAGTTGAGCTTTGCAAAAAACAAAAAAACCAAAAAAACCAAAACCAAACCCTAAACAAAACAACAACAAAAAAACCAAACAAAAAAACCAAACCAAAAAACACACACACACACACACAAAAAAACCCCCAACAACAACAATAACAAAAAAAAGCCTGTCAAACTTTTTTATCAAAACAGAAAGATCAGCTCTGCTGGAAACTACATTAACTACATTAATCACAATGTGTTTCAAAAGGGAAGAAGAATCAATGTCACAATTTTTTTTTATTCTTTTCCCTTTCTAAACCCTTAGAAGCCTGTGTATGCATGTACAATCTTCTTAAATATCCCTGAATTACTGCCAAATAGGTTCAGTATTGTGTTAGGCAAAGAATATGATAAAAGAAAAGCTACATGTTTATCTAGCCTCCATTCCCCCCAGAGGTGATCTTCTGGTGCTGCCCTCAGTTCCCAGCCCATCACAGGCTTCTGGTTCCTACCAGCAGCAGGAAGGTAGCAGAAGCAGAAGAAAAGGTTTCTCTTCCCATCAGGGACACTTGCTGATTTGCTGTTGTAAAAGTCTCCAAAGGTAAGCTATGCTTTTTGGAGATGCATTTTATGGACTTTAAAACATGAGACCACACTGAGATATCATCTTTCAATATTGGTCCTCAACTTCAATAAAGACAGGTCAGGCTGAAGAATCTCCAGGAGTTAGGATAGAAATCATCACCTACCACTACCCTGCATTCAGTATTTTAAATGAGTCTGATTTACTGTCTTTTCTCCAAAATAAAGCCTCTCTCCATGTACCTCAGGGTAAGGTGAGACCTGCCACTCAAGCAGGCCCCCCCACCCCTGCTGCTCCTCACAGCACTTTGTTCCACACTCTCATCCAGGGGAAAGGCAAAGGGCTGCTGTTGTCTGGCCCCAGTGCAACCAGACACAGCTAACCTGCTCGAGGCTTAAAAACTTAGAAGAGGCATAAAGGCCATTTAAATTAATGCTATAACACAATCAGGAGCAGGAACACCCCCACATGCTGAAGGCCTGTGCAAACAGCCTCAGCTGCCTCCCTCCCTGGCCCCAGCCCATGCTGGATGGAGCACACCCTGGTGTAAAAGCAGAACGGCTCCAGGACCCACCAGCTGACACCATCACTTCATCTGGCAGGCAGAGCCAAGGCTCCACTTACTATAAATCAACAATAACTTGCTGACTTAAACAAGCATGTTATTTGCTCTGGCTGCACGAGTCAATTCATCGGGCTTTACACAGAGCTGGTGCATAGCAGAGAAGTATCTGTAAATTATTTACTTGGGGAAAAGTGCCAAACTTATTATCTGTCGATATTATTTGACAATCTTGTTATGGCAACAGGATGCTGCTGTCCTCTGGGGCACAGCCCTGTCCTACAGCTGCCAAGTCCACTCCTGGCACGGGAGATGAATGGAGGGAAACGTGACTCACAAAGCACGCAGCTTGATGCTCTAATTGATGTAGAAGCAGTGCTCTGACCACCGCAGCCTGTGGCTACTTTCAGCACCACTGGGCTACTTTGGTAGAGAAAGCCAATGCCTAGAGGTGGGCATGATCTTCCCTCCTCTCTCTGCACACCTTACCTTCAGCTGCCCGTTTGAAGAAGACTTTGCAGCTGCCACAAGTGAGGGCTCCATAGTGGCACCCAGATGCTTCATCACCACAGATCAGGCACGTCTTCTGAGGTGGAAAGTAATAATCAATGGGCAAGACATGTTCACGGCCAGTCTCCAACCTGCAGGATAAAACAGCAAGAGGGCAGGGAAAAGGGTCAGCAGTGAGGTCAGGACCAGATGGGGGGAACCCAGCCAATGGTGCCTGGCACAACATTCATGGCAAAACCCAGAATTTTGGTGATGGGACAAGCCAAACACTGATCAGAAAGGAGGCATGCAATGAGAAAGCCAGACCCCACTGTGACCATGCAGAAGACCATGCTGGGGTCTGAAGCTTCTTCCAGGATGCCTTGCTCATCCCCACAACTACTAAAATCAGGCCTCTGGTGAAAGCATAAACCGTTTGCAGTGAATGTGTCCCAGCCTGTGCCCACGCCAGGGCTAAAAGCACTGCCTCTGTGTCCCCTGGGGACACTGCCACCAAGTTCACTGCCCTGGGATGGCCCCACAGGCTGAGCACGGCACTGCCAACCACTGAAGGGCAAAAACAAACCTCAGAGCAAGAAACAGAATTTGCAGGGCCTGCCATATCGTATTTATGATTAATTGCTGGAAGCAAAGCAGTGTGGATTATGGAGCTTCACGTGTACCACCTGCCAGCTCAGTACCCAGGAGAACCCATTCTGGGCTTCCACCCTGGGTAGCTGGAAAATAGGATGGGGATGGAAACCTGGTGTTAGGAGGGGCAGAGCACCAACTCCCATGAGGACCTGGGGACATCTTTGCCCCTTGCTGCTTTCCCCAGTTTTGACATAACCTCTTGCGAGTTCTGCTGAGGAAGCACCCAGAGCCCCCTGCAGCCCTGGCACTGCAGAGAAGGTGCCAAGCACAAGAAGAGAGGAGCAGCAGCAGCGGGGGCAGAGCTCCTCACCTCCACCCCTCTGACCACTCCCAACCAGCTCAGCTCACAGCTCACATGGTGCTGCAAACATTGGACCAGGTCATAAGAAAAATCACAGAATGATTTAAGTTGGAGAAGACCTTTCAGATCATCGAGTTCAACCACAAATCTAACAGTATCAAATCCCAGTACTCCATGTCCCTCAGCACCACATCTCCAGGGCTTGGAAACCTCCCCTGGACTCCACCCCTGCCCTGGGCACTCCGTGCCAGGCCCTGACACCCTTTCCAAGAAGAAATTGCTCCTAAGCTCCAACCTAAACCTCCCCAGGGCAGCCCCAGGAAGGTCCCCATGAGCCAGGGTGGTGGGAGAGGACTTGGCCAACCACAGCACCAAGATGCCCCAAGATCCCCTCCTCCTCTCCAGCCACATCCCTCACGCTTCCCTCCTGGCTGGTCCTGTCCTGCCCCCACGTACCCAAGTGCTTTTTGGGAGGGGTGTCAGGAGAGGTGCCTCAGGGTAGACCTCAGCACTTGGCCAGACTATGGGGAGCCACAGCATTTGAAGCTATTTGCAAAAACTGGCTTTTTGGCAAAGCAGTGGACAACTGGCTTCTGAGAGTCAGTGGGCCACCACAACTTTTTGGTCCAAATCAGATCTGCCTGGTTACCATCTTTTGCATCAGTTTTATCCTCTTTTCTTAAGAGGACATTAAGAAACATTTTGAGTGATCCCTCATCTTTTTAACAGCAGCATCCACCAATCCTGCCCCGACAGGATGAATGGACTCTGAGGGTCCCAGCTGATGGCACCCACCCTGCAGGGCCATGGGGACACCCAGGGCTGACCAACCCCAGCCCCACAGCCACAGGGAGGGCCCCAGAATTGGTGTCCACAGTGCACACAATATGTGGCAAGTGTCAGCCTGGGAGAGGAGCCTGCAGCAGGAGATAGGCAGCACAGGAGACACAACTGCCAGTGGGACGAGGGCAGAGATTCCAGCAGAGATTCCAGCTTGAAGGCCAAGGTCAGGGCTGCTCCCAGAGTAGCAGAGCAGAGCTCAGGGGGGAGAAAAAACAACCTCAGTATCTCTCTTATGGCTACAGGAGGAATTTTGCTGCCGGTTCAGGAGGGTTCTGTGAGTCTTTTGAGCTCCTGCCACATGCAAATACCCCTGCAGAGCAGGAGCCACAGTTTTGCAATGCAGGCTCTTGTTTGTCAATAGTTCATGTCACCAAACAGCCAAGATTTCACAACACACCCAGAAAACCAAGGGCAGGGGAAAGCCAACCCCTTCTCATACCCCACAGAGGAAGTTTCCATCTCAGCAACAGTTGGCATACACTACCCAAAAGGAGCCAAGGCACAGCTGCCTCCCCCTGAACCTAAGGCAGACCATGTAAAGGCACCTTGGGTGCTCCACCTGCACGTCCTCCCCAGCCCACACCTACCTCAGGATTAACTCCTTCAGTAGTTCATCGTGCTAATGCAACACAATACAGGCTCCCTGCACTCCCTCTGCTTTCCATCAGTCTTACATAACCAAACAAACTCAATTTCCACCTCCTTCATTCTTCAGTTTGCCCACATTTTCCATGTTAAAAATCTCTCCAAGAGCTGCAGCAGAGGAGCCCAGCAGACCACAGCATCACACTGGGGGCTGCTCCCTGCACAGCCTCCTCATGCCCTCAGCTCTCTGCCTGCCCTCATCTGTGCCCATCTTTGCATCTGCCAGCTTGGAATTTGTGCTGCTTCTGTGTCCAGAATTGTGCCTGCTAAAGCACAACATGCTGGATGTGTAAACATGGGGACTCAGCTGGACCAGCCTTTGGGGAATCCCGAACTGGGATCCATCCATGGAGTTTGTGGGGCTCAGGCCTGGATGAAGGTCTGTGGCTCACACTGAGGTGCAGGACCTCCATTTAGCTCAGAGCACAACTGCTCATTTTGGGCTCAAGTCCCATCTCCACCTGCACAGGCCCATTCCCCTGTCACCAGCCCCAGCTGAGCTGGATCCCCAAGCAGCAGCCACGGGGCCACACTGACCCCCATGGCCAGGCTGCACAGAAATCTTAAACCTTCCCATCTGCTAAAATGCTTTGAGCAGTTTAATCTATAAACATGCAGCCTTGTACACTGAATTTATTTCCTTTTTTCTAAATAGCCTTGAATATGTTTCTAAACTGCCCAAGCCTTGTTTTCATGTGTAGCAGGGGGAGGTGAGATTACATCCCGGAGCCTGCAGGGGGATGGGGCAGAAGGACAGTGAGGGGGACTTCATCTTCATTGCACTGAAACAAAAACTATGACAACAGGTTTTCCTAAATGTCCCTAGAGCTATCCCACCCTGCAGCCTCCACAGGCAGGCAGCATACAGAACTGAGACCAAACCTTCTGCCTAAAACCTCATCTCCAGGCAGTGAGTTCAGGAAGCAGCCTAAATTAATCAGCTCAGAGGAGACGAAACACTTGATTTCCCCAGACAGAGAAGGTATCTATGGCAAGAGACAGCATAAATGTACTGCAAGGTTACTGAGGACTAGAACTCACCTAATCATGAAGCACAAAGGGGACAAAAAACAAAACAGGAGTCACACAAGCAAGCTTCAGCCCTGAGGAGCACGCCCAAGGTCATCAGCGCTGAGCACTGCATTGTCCTGGTGACTGCAGAGTCACCTGGAGCCTCCAAGGACCAGGCCTTGGCATCCTTGCCTACTTATCCCTACTTATTTTCCAAGGGAACCATCTGTCCTGACTCATATTTTTTAAGTTAGTGTAGCCCACATCATAATCTTCCGGTTTCAAACCTCTCTCTTCTGCTGGCAAAAAGAAAATGTGCCTACAAAGAAAACCATCAATAATGAGATACTTCTGATCCCTGCATCTGATGCCCAGGGACGTGGCCATCACACCAGGCAGGGAGCACTGCTCACCATCCTCCAGAAAGCTCCCTGGCTGATCCTGCACTTGCTGGGCTACTGCAGGCTTGGACTACCACAGTCTGCTTTCACAGGGAGATATTTAACTTTCCCTCTGTGAAAACTAAGTGCAGGGACACTTTTTAAACACCTCCAAACAGAAGATGCGTGTTCCTTGGTGGCTGTTGACAAGAAGAGGAGACCAAAGCTGCTCTCTCCACACCTGCAGATCAACGTTCCTTTTGGATCTGCAGCCCACAGGTCTCCGTGCCAGCACAGCACTCATGAATCAGACAGGCAGTCCCTGCTCCTGCCCCCAGAGCTCTTCAGGATGGTACCTGATCCCAGACTTCTCCTTTCGCTGGCAGGAGGCAGGGATGAGGGGTGCCCTGTGGCACCAGCACAAACAGACCTGTGTCCAGGGGCAGCCACAGCACCATAAATGATTGGTGCCGGTAAAAAATTTGGGCCGGTTCAAGGCCACTTGATGCCCAAGGTATCCCCACAAACCATTTGGCCAGTCATCCAAGTGACATTGTGCCTCCAGCTGAAAACAACAGCCACTGCGGGAGAGATGACCCAGCACCATGGCACGGGCAGGACTGATGGCAGAGCCACATGCAGGCACCCTGCACAGCCCTCTGTTTGGGCAGGCAGAGCTCCCCTCCACCCCATGGACATCTCCTTCACCAGCCCTGGCTCTCCAGCACCCAGGGGAACCCCAGGCTGGTGTCCCTCCAGCACTGCTGGCAGAGCCCACACTGTCACCTCCATCCCATGGGCAGCAGAACCTCCACCCCCTTGTCATGACTTTCAACTTTTTCATTCTATAATTTAGAAAACATTGTATGGCACCTTTCCTATTTACGAGGTGCTGGGTTAACATTTTATGTGATATGTGTCAACTTGCATTCAAATGGATCCATTAATTCTATGGCAATGTGAAACTTTTAAATTGCTCTCCTGCTTATCAAAGCAGGCTGTATTTTGAACCAACTGACTAGTACACTCAAGCCAGGCTTATTTGTGAGCTGCAGACTCTGCTGACAGGTCCTTTTCTAAGATATCTCCAAGATTTAATAGCTCTTGGACACCACTGTCCTATGCCTCATCCTCTACAAGGGTTGGAAGAAAACTTCCCCCATTTTATGGCTTTTTCAGCACTGAGTAGATCTCCATTTCGGATACCCTGGGACTGAACTGGCTGCACAAACAGGGTTTTCCCCTCTTTCTGGAGCAGGTTTAGCAATGTAGAGAACTCTTGGTGCTGAGCCACTGCTGGGAGCCTGACCTCCTTCAAGACACCAGCAGAACATGAGAACCTCCCACCACATTGCACAGGCTCCTGGGGGCATCACAGCTCCAGCATAAGCTGCCACATTCTTCCATGAAGAGGAAGTGGGAACACAGCTCCACACCTTGCCCCACACGTGTGACAGGCACTTATTTACAAGGCCTTGCTCTTATGAGGATGAAGACCCCCAGCAGCTCCCCAGCTGGGGATGGCACCACCTCTGCTCCAGCAGGAGCCCCTGGGAACCCACCTGATCATCCCTCTCCAGATTCCTCCACTGGAGGACAAGTCAGGGCAAACGGGGGCTGCAGACCAGAGCCCCCCCTGCCCCTCTCAGCCCTCAGCCCCCCGGTACCAGAACCATCACGGGAAGGCTCCCAGCTGGGCTGCTGAGGGATGTCAGGAGTCACTGCCAGATGCAGATATTTAAAACACGTAGTATTCCCCCCCCTTCATTTGGCAGTGGAATTATTGTCAAGGAAACTGATGCCACAAAAGCTGCAACAGCAGGGGCATAAAAATGCTTTTCTTTATTGTGTCTGGAAGCAGGTATAAGCTATATCTGCAGAAATTCTCTTCAGCTCTGCTGGCAAACCACTTGTTTTCTAGAGACTTCACAACTTACGCAACAATATCATCTCCCTGTGCCCTCAAAGCAGATCGTGCTTTGAGTCATCTCATAGAGAGTAAACACACAAATTATAAGGAAGGTTTCACATATCCCTGAGCTAGCTCTGAGCTCAGCAGCAGAGGCAAAAAATCCTCAGCATCCCACAGCACCCAGCTAACAACCAGCCAGGTCCTCCCTGATGGCCAGGCATGCCCCTGGCTCAGATGCTGGGATGGGAGGGCTCTGTGCTAGTAGTAGCCCCAGCAGAGGCTCACAGCCAGCCCAGGAAACACTGCCCTGGTGCTGGTACCTTCTTCTAGTGAAGTACAGCCTGCCAGAGCTGTTGTTTTGGGGCCTGAAAGCATTTCTTGGGACATAGGAAGGGCAGAACCCTCCAGCTGCAGCAATAATTGACTGATCCCAGGGGACCGGTGTGTGTGGGAGGTTCCCCAGTGACCACAGGCACCAAAATCTGCCTAGACACCACCCCCACTGGGCAGTGATGGCCGGAGAGAGACAGGGACCTTTGGGGACTGTTTAGGAGCCCAGCACCTCACCTGCCTCACCCCTCACCCTGCCAAACAGGCAAAGAATGACAGCAGCCAGGAACTGTCTACTTTCCAGCCCTCCTGCAAAGCAAAACACAGATGCCAAATCTAATTTTAGGCCTCCCAGTCCCGAGAGTGTTCTCTGCATTGTCTGGTACGCCAGCAGCAAGGCACTCATCTCAGGACAAAGCCACCAACGTGGCCAAGTGCCCACCCTGACCCCAACTCCCGGGCAGCTGGGGGGTGTGTGGGGTCAGAGCCCCATCCTCCCCCCCAGCTCTGCCCATGCCCATGCAGAGGGAGCAAAGGGACCCCCAGACAGCTGCCAGCCCCAGCCCAGCCCGGGGGGAGGACGCTCCTCCAGCCACACTGCCCTGCTCCCTCTCCAAGCCCCTCTCTGGAAGGGCCTGGGACCAAGATCCTGGCACCAGGCAGAGGCTGTGCTGTAAACAAGGAAAAAAAAATCCCTGCACTGCTTTTTTTTTTTTTTTTTTTTTTTCCTAACTGTTTAAATATGTTCCTGGGGACTCGGGAACAGATTGGGAAGTAACAAATTTCTTTGCAAGTGGAAGATCATATCATCAGGAAAGACTTTCCTCTCCAACCACAGGGGACACAAAAACAAAGCAAGTCACAGCAAACCAGAAAGCTAAATCTGTGTGAAGGGGCTGAGCAAGTTGGGATGACCTCACACGTGCTGGAGCCTACAAGCACACAAAGGGACAAAACCTGGAGCCAGCCGAGGAGGGGACACAGTCCCCTGGGACCCACAGCTCCAGGCTTCAGACCTGAGCTGGACACATGCCACCCAGAACAGAGCCAGCACTTCCAGACAGTGGGAGAAGGGATGGGGGTGACCTGCAGGGTTAGAGAACAACCTTGTGTCTCAGCAAGGACAAGGAGCTGTGCCACTTTCTTGCAGGGCCAGGGCTGGAGGGGCATTTGGGCAAGAAAAGAATACTGATGCAAGTAGAAGATCACAAAGCTCCAGGGGAAAATGTAGATATCTGAACAATGTTTGCACATAGCAGTTCATTTTCCAGTTAACACATCTAATTGCCACCTGGATGAAAGCAATTAACCTGATCTGCACACAAATTACTTTTCTCCTCTTCTCTCCTTTACAGGAGGAAGGAGGAGCTGCTGAGATAGCCCATCCAGAGCCTCCCCAGGAGATGAGCAGATGCTGCCCGCTCCAGATAGGCAGGGAGGGGGAGGAGGCAGGAGCCTCTGAGAGCACTGATACAGAAAACTTGTGCTTGGACTCTGTTCTCAGCACACAGGCCAAGGTCAAAGCATTTTTTCTGCCATTTCTAGCCAGCAAACAAGCTAATGCAGCTGAAATATGTAACAGCAATCAAACTGCTGAAGAGTGGTGAGAAAAAAACAGAAAAAGAAGTAAAGTATCATCTTGGGAAAGAAAAGAAGCAGCTCTCCGAGGCCTTCCTGGATGGTGAGAACATGGGGGAGAGGAAACAGAGGCCAGGGTTTTCTCACCTCATCCCAGGAACTGAACATGTCCCAGGGACTCCATATATAGCATTCTAGAAAATTCAGCTCCCAGAGCTGTTGTGGAAGCAGCAGCCACCTTGCCTGCAATCTGAAGGAGCTCAGTGTGGCCCATGGCATGGTAGAGGCACCCAGCAAAACCACAGGGGGATTCTTGCTTATTTATTACCATATGCTCTGTTCTGCTTTTTGATTACACAGAAAAGCCACCAGGGTCCTGCAGAGCACTCGGGTGTAATTCACCCGGATTTGGATGGACACCCTGGATGCCTCGAGGCAGGCAGCATCCAATTCCCACCCCAGTGGAACTGCTGCCTGGGGAAAGGGCAGCAGCTATAAATACCTGTAGAGATGGGCTATATTTTAAGATTATTTCTACTACTGCAAAATCACTTAATCCAATAAATTACTCTTACCCCTTCTGAGGACATGTCAACATTTAGCTTTGGTCTCAGTTTTTAAAAAGGCCTCTCCAGACAGGGGGCTGGGGAGTTTAGAATTGCAGAGGAGTGTGGTTGGCTTTGCTCTTTTTGCCGTTGCTGAGATGGTGTGAACTAGATGGAAGTTAGAGGCAGGAGAGTCCAGCTGGCCCCCCTGCCTGACCTGTCCCTGGGCAGTGTGGAGGCTCCTGCATGGGTGCCCCAGGGTGAGCAGCTGCACTCCTGTAGCCCCTACTCCTGCAAACAGTGTCCCGGGGTTGGACAGGGTCAGGCATCCCCAAGGACAGCTCTCGGGTCTGCTCAGGTCAGCAGGACATACAGTCCAGCACACAAGTACACTTGTGAGGGACTCACTCCCAAAATTGAGGACAAGTCCCCCAGGAGCCCGGCGCCGAGGGCTGCCAGGGACCCACAGCTGCTCCTGCCAAAGCCACTGGCTGGTGACAAACCTCACGTCCCCCAGCTAGGAGGGGGAATAACTCCTGTTTTGCTACATGCACTGCTGCTCCTAAGCACCACAAAGCCCTGTTACCTGTTGTATTGTTACCACTGTCAGAGGAGACACCAAACCTCAGAACATTCATGGGAAGAGTCAGGGTTGTGATCATTATTTTAAAGCAGAAAGTGTTGCAACAACCACCAGTGCTGCCCAGAGCCTTGGTTGGTGACCTGAGCATGGCAGCACCCAGGCAATGCGGGCAGGGGGCTCCCCCCAGCTCCCCCTTCCCTGGGGGGGACTGCCCAGCTCCCCTGCCCCCCTCTGCCCCCAAGCCTGGGCAGAGGTTGAGGATGCAGCTGGACCTGGTGGAGCAGCAGAGCCAGCACCAGGGAAGAGGCAGCAGGGAAAGGGAAGATGGATGCAGCACCTCCCTCACAAGCCTCTGCCGTGGCAACTAGGTCAGTTCCTTTTTATTTTAATGAGCTGACTCACATCACTATTATTGTTTAAGAAATAAAGCCACTCATGGTCCACACGGTGTGCAGTGACTGTTGGTACCAAGGTAGAGTGAAAATCCCAGTGACCACACTGCCTTCCTGCCCCAGGAAAACCCAGGAGCCTGGCTGCCCCCCAACACTCGGGGGACACCAACCCAAGAGCCAGGAACACTCAACCACACAGACATGGCTGTCACAGCCCCTGTCCCCATCACACCCCTTTGCCCCCCTGCCAGGGAGACACTCCACCCCATGGGACTGCTGGGGTGTCCTCAGGCTGTGCCCACTCCCTGACAATGCTGGCATGAGCTCTCAGGTGCTTTTCAGACTCAACCCATCTCCCCAGCCCTATATCAGGCTGACTACACAAACTCTGCTTGCCTCGGAGCAAGAGGGATTGACTCTGCACCTTGACAGAAGAACAGATCAGCATCTCCAGCCACCCTGCAGACAGCCAGGGAAGCCCACAGTGCTTCTGGTGCAGTGGTGACACCAACAGAGCACTTCACCCCATCCAAAGGAGGATAAAATGATAAAATAGCCACTGACCACCTTCTGCTTCCCTTTGGGCCCCCTGCACAGCATCCCCAAACCTTCTGAGCGGTGCCAAGGCAGGTGGGGCCAGCAAAGCACAGCACCCCCAGCCCCACCACCACCCACCAGAGCTGAGCTGAGCTTCCTCTTGCAGCCTGTTCCTGCCAGCCCTGACTTCTCATGGCCTTGTTGTGGCAACCACCATCTCAAATACTGAAGAGGAGACCATTTCTGATAAACCCTTGAGGCAGGAAGGTTCATCTGCTACTTCTTGCTTAGGGTTACCTTCCAGCTTTTGATGTCATGCTGGGGTTTTTTTCCAAGACTGTCAGCCCCAAAAATGTTAAAGGGGAATGGGGTGGAAAATCAAGTGGAATAAGCACAGTTGATACACCTCAAGGCATTGTAGATCACCTTGCAATGTACCAAACACTAAAATCCTCCTTTAAAAACTCAGGTGCGGGTGGAGGTGCAAGGGTAACTGGGAAGCAGCTTTTCCATGTATTTCCCATGTTCAGCTCTCAGAGTTTTATAACCCCTGCATGGATGTTTGGGCTCTGCCAGAGCAGCAGCTCACAGAAAAAAAATGGGGTTTACCAGAAGTTGTAGAAAGTCTCCCACAGAATAGTTTTATTTCAGTAACTGCTCACTTGATAAAAGTATTCCAAGGGATGATAAATTAAGCTTTTTTTCATTCTTTTTAAACTTTGTAATTCTAGCCTACAATCACAAGAGGGAAGTATCCATTTCAAACCAAACAGCCCAGTGGACAGACACCGGAGAGCGTGCCAAGTACAGACCCAAAGCCAATTCAAATAACAATTGCCAATCCAGCAATGGCAAATTAGGACAGGCATTTCACAATCAGCAATTTAGAAAATATGAATGAAGCTCAGTGCTAAGATAAAAAGGTAATTAGCATGAATGACAGAAAAGTGCAAAAGACCTGAACTACTGCTCCCCACTATGAATTAATTGTGATCTGTGAAATGAAGCTGCTTTCAGCATACTAAAATCAGATGTGCCTATATGACTACAAAATATTTAATTATCTTAGGAAATCTTGGAGCTCCTTCTTGCAGGGTATGACAATGCTACCAGCCCTCCTCCCAGCTGGAAGCAGGCTTGTGAGAGCCATCCCTTCCCACCACACACATACTCCAACTTCTGACCAGCTCCTGTTTCCACTGACCAATTCCCTCCCACTGCCCACCCGGATTCACTCTCCAGGCACTGCAGGGTTATCTCCTGCTCGCCCAGGAGCACACTGCTGGAAGGTGCCAGCCTGGCACGGACACAGAGCCACCCGTTGTGTCCTGCCTGGAGCCAAGTGTGGCCTTGGAGGGTCCTGGGCAGGGTGGGGGCTGTTGTGGTCCCGGGGAGGCTGCCCAGGGCATCCAGCATTCCCGCCTGGATACAGTGTTTCTGCTGTATTCCCAGTCGGGATGGTCCCACACCTTCCCAGAGGTGCAGGGAGGGGCTGGAGGGAGAGATTTCCAGGAATCACCAGCACCGTGCTGCTGCCAGCATGGGCACCCACGAGCCTAGCAGCGGGGACACCAGCAGCACCCATCCCTGCTGCTCCTCCTGGTCATGAGGGGCTGCCCGGAGAGAGGCCTGAGCATCCCAGCAACTCGTTATCCTGCCTGAGGATCACTTGTTCCACAACCTCAGCTGAAGCCAGGACAGCCAAGTGTCACAGCCTGGCAGCTCACACCACAGTAAGACCGTGGGTACATCTGACAAAGCTGGCCAGAGGGACAGGCTTCAGACACAGCATCCCCCCACACCACCTGTCTTCAAAAGAAATATTTAAATTGTACTGCCATCCTTCCAAGCAGAAAGTTCACACTGACAGGACAGATGGAAGGGTCATCCCCTTCTCCCAGGGGCTTGGGAGTCCCACCAGTGAAGAGATGAGGGACTGGGCTCCCACACCCATCCTGGGGAAGGGAATGGGTAGAGGAGACTGGGCAGCCCAGGGAATGGGCTCCTGCCTCTTCTCATCTGTTAGGGTAATAACCCACCCTCAGTCCTCTTATCAGAATCTTATCTTCTCCCTCAGCACGCAGAAATCATGACAGGTATTATCTGTAACCAGTATCAGAATTAGAGTGCTGGCCACAAAAAGATTACAGTCATTATGCCAGGTGATGCACAAACACAGGGCACTCAGCCAAGCTGATTGCAACCCAGCCAGAGAAAGGAATCTGCAGGTAGGTGTGACCAGCAAACACAGGGACACCAAACAGGGAACAGTGGTAACAGCAAATGCCACTTAAGAAACATTAGAAACTACATGGACCACTAGATTTTTCTGAGCCAATTACCCCTGAAGTCCATCCATCACCTTTGTTTCCATTGCTTCAGTAAGAGTTACCTCTTTGATTCCATTTTAGCTTAACCCAAGCAGCCCTGCATCACTCACTCAGCCACCACTGTTTTGATTGTACAAGTCAGTTTGATGCTGTAGTTTTAGATTTAGTCTATCAATGCTGCATCTCACTCATAACCAGGCAAATGATTTAGTCACCTCACAGACTGCTGGTAATAATTATGCAGTAACTAGAGCACAAAGATAAATTGCTGAAACTCCACAGTGTAAGAAAAGCTTGGACTAATTTTCTAATTATACTTAAGTATTACTGGCACAATCAGGTACACTGTATCAAAAGCTTCAAATGAAATGAAATTGTTTTAAAGCCTACTGTGTTTCCTCTGCAGGAAACAAACCCAGCACCTCCAAACCCAAACAACCCACCTCTCCCCTCCCTCCCCATCCAAGCAAAAGGGCAGGCAGCACAGATCCACACCAGTCCCAGCAGAAAGGGAAGGAACTAGGAACAGCACACCTTAGAATGCTCCTAATTCTCCAATGAAGACTGGGCTGCACCTGCAGCTGCTGCTGCCAGCACTACAGTGATGAGGGATCCAAAGCACCTTTGTCTTCGTAAAGCTGCAGGGACGCATGGAAGGGCCCTCCCTGCTCCCAGAGAAAACGCCAAGACTGCATTTTCCAAAGATCCAATGGTAAAGCTTTCTATGCCATGCCACACCAGGCAGGAACCTAAACCTAGCATAAGGAGCCAGCCCAGGTCCAAAGCAGAGCATCCTTCAGTGAGGGAACTTGACTGTAAAGTGTTCTCACTGCCCTGTCCCTCTTTCTGTACCAGCCCTGCTGCCTGGCAAGCTGGGGCAGGACCTGCTGCCATCAGCTCTAGCTGCAGCAGAGGCTGCTCATTGCAAAGGCACTGCTCCATACCCAGGAGAAAATCAAGAGCCACAGCAATCCACGGGCAGCACATTGAAGAGTTACTGGAGATTTGGCTAAAATGAAACATAACCCTGGCACAGGAAGGGGGATAAATACTATCAGCCTCACGTTCTCTTGAAGCAGCCAGGTGTATGAGCAACAGAGTTCAAAGGACAAGACAATGGTATTTTAAAAACTCTCTGTGCTAGCTCTGACTCCACTGTTCCCTGCAGAAGTCTGCTAGTGGCAGCCCAGATCCCTGGGAGCTACTGGGCCCAGGGAAGGCGGAAGAGGGATGCAGCATGCTGAATGAAGCTACAAGGCATTGAAGGATATATCGTTTCCCACAGAAATAAAGGAAATTTCATTTAGTTCTAAACCTGCTTCCCAAGTCCAGCACCCAGGACGGTCTGGTGACCACCCTGCAAGCCCAAGGCTGTTCTCCCCGAGATATTCCCTCTCTGTGTGGGCTCCTCAGGCAGAGGCACCACAGCTCGGCCACCACCTGCCTGGCACCACCCGCCAGCAGTGCTGGGGCAGCTGAACTCCTCCAGCTTTATTCACCCCAGCTCCCTCTGCACTGATTTATCCAGATTTATCCACTGGCAGAGATTTATCCAGGCTCCAGAGGCACCTGCACAGGGTATATGTAATTCCTGCCACTGGTAGGATACTCACAGATGGACTCATTGTGATCTTTTCTTAGCTTTTTAGTTTTTTGGTTTCTGATTTTTTTTTTTTTTTTCCAAGCCCTTAACTTCCTCATAAAATACGCAAGTAAAAGCTTGTGTGGCTAATTACTGCACTGCCCAAATAAAGCTGTGAGCATTTCAAAGCAGCATAACAAGCACAGAAGAAGCCGTGATGCGTTTGCCCTGTGCTAATCTAAAGGGGAAAACTAACACCTCACGGAGTATCAGAGGGTGAGCATGTGGATGGGAAACTCCAGCCGTGCACCGACTGCGGCTGCACCAACCACCTGTGGCTGGGGTTGCCTCCGAGCCTGCAGAAAAATCCTTTTGCAGTCACGTTGTGGCTCCCGTTGCTGTCAGCTGCAGCGATTCCCCCGCGCTCTGCCGCGGTGCATCACGCCCGTGGTTGTGTACGCGTTTTACACAGACCGTTCGTCTCCTCCTTTGAGGTTAATGCAGCAGATAAAATTTTTTGAGAGTCAAAACCTTCTTCTCAAACACCCAAACCTTTCCTCCTCTGCTGCATTTCCAAGTATATTATCCCATCCCTATTTTAAAGCACATATTATACCAGTATTTAAAACAAAGCTCCAAAGCACCGGCAGCATTTCCCTGTCTCTACGCTCAGCAGTTAGCCGGCTCTGCCCCGTTTCTCTAGCTCTCAGCGGAGCGAGATGCAGGGAGATCTTTAACTCCATGCCAAGCCCGTCCTGTTCTGGCAGCGCAGCGTCCCGCTCCCCGCACGGTACCGCAGCTGAGAGCGGGGAGAAGAGACGCGAGACAAACGCATCGGGGGACGGCGGAGAACACCGTGAGTTTCCCGCAGTACTTCTAGCACCGTCTTGCCTAGCAAAGCGCAAGTGACAGCGTGTCGGTGACAGGGAAGGCTCCGGCAGCGGGGTGGTGGATCAAGTAGCTCCGGCGGGGATGGGCTCGGGGGCAGCCGGGACAGAGAGGGGCAAGACCCGCGGCGTTCGCCGGGGCAACTACGGGAGGTGGGATGCGGCATAGAGGAAGCCGGTGCCGGCAGCGTGCGGAGTGCCGGGGGATGCGCGGTGCGGGATGCAGGATGGAAGATACCGGCGAGGTGCGGGGTGCCGATACTCACCGGACATCGCCGTAGGCGCCGGCGAATCCCTCGGCCCAGGGGCCCAGCTCGCTCTTGATGCAGGCGGTGGGGGCGGCGAAGGGCGCCCGCCCCGCCGGGTACCATCCGTCAGCGGTAAACTCGGCAGTCTCAGCAGCTGGCCCGCGCCCGCAGAAGGGCCCGGGGGTCGGCTCGGCGCAGGGCCCGTAGAGCTGCCCCTCCNGCGGAGCGAAGCGGGGGCGCGGCTGCTCCCGTTCCCCCTTCCTGGAGCCGCGCAGCCCCGACGTCTTCTGCTCCCTGCCCGCCCCGGGGCGCTCAGAGCTGGCAGGGTCCCCCAGAAATCCTGCTTGGTGCTGGGCAGCTGCGCCTGTCCACGGCTCTGTCCGAGCCGCGCCCCTGTCCCCCGGGGGAGCCGGACGTCCCCTCCTCACCCAGAGGCAGCGTTTGCTCTCACCCTCCTCTGATCCGCGTCTTGCAGCGATTCCCACTCGCCACCAGCAACAAACAGCGGGTCCCTGGACCTTGTGCACACCCCCGCTCTGGGCACGAAGGAGGCTGAAAAAGCCCTACCTAGCAGATCTAATTAGTGTAGGACCGACCATTAGCAAGGCTTGAGCTCCCCTTACTGGTCCTGTCATAATGGTCCCAGAGCAGCTGCCAGTAGGCACCATTCCCAGGCAACCCGGTAACGGAATTGTACTCATCCGAGATACGTTGAGATAAAACCATTAATTTCACCCACTTTGGAGAGAAAAAGGGAGTAATTTGCTGCAAATAGAGAAGCGGAGCCAGCTGGGAAAATGAAGAATCATGTCCAGTCTTTTAAAAGCATTTTTACAAGCTATAGAAGATAAAAATAATGATTTTTTAAAAACCCAAACCAAACAAACAAACAAAAAAAGAAACAACTATAGCCAAGCAAAATTTGGCAGTTTCTTTCCACAGCTCTTGAGTGGCCAGAGAACCTGACCTCCCACCAGCAAAGCAGCTGATGGGGGAAGGCAAAGGGTTGGGAGCAAGACAAGGACAACGTTGCTGCCCCAGACTTACCTGGATTTTTTTGTAGGATTAGTACCATTAGTTCAGAGAACCTCAGTTTCCTCTCAGACACAGCTGAAGGTACAACTTCACTTTTCCCACCAGCCAGGCAGCAGCAGCAGTGGCCCAGCTTTCCTACAAAGCTGCTCTGGATTTCAGAAACGATGGCAAGAACACAGGCTCAAAACAAATTTTTTGAGCCTGTAAATCCCTGTAAATTATGCCAAAAACCCTTTTAGTCCCAGAAAATTAGCAGCATCTGTGGGGGTGGGGATTTTCCCACAGTCTGAAGGTTGCTGCCAGGGTCTGGGAGATGCTAATCACAGCAGAGGTGTGTGGAGACTGCAGAATGGTTTATGTAGTTTTGACTGATTGTCTCTGTGGTTAAGATGTATTACTTGAGAAGAAATTCGGTGATTAGATCCTCACATAAATTTGAAGAAGGTGGTAATTTTTTCTTCTTTATTTTTCTTTATTTCTTGATTTTTATTTATTTGTTTTCTGAAAAGGTATCCTGCAAGTGTTATGTTTTCCTCATATTCATGGAGGAATAAATTTCTTTTTAAAATTATTAAATGTTAATAGATTTTCTGGGTGGTACAGGTAGGGCTGTACAGGCTATTTTTAAAGGCTTCATGTATTTTAATATTCATACTAGTTTGATGAAAAACAAATCTGTACTGCTAATGCACAGTGTTTTTCTTGCTGTTACTGTCTTACAAATACTAACACATAGCTTTCTTTAGAGTTTCAAAATTGTTTTTATAGTTTCATTAAAACTGAGTGAAATCCTTTCCATGAAATCACTTCCTACAGTTTAGAAGTCAGCCACAACCTCAGCTTACATCTGAAATTCTGAGAACTGTGTTTTAACATAGTAAACTGGACTTTTTTTCAGGCAAAACCTAACCAAATGTCTCTTTTTCCTGTACACAAGGTAAGCTGTAGTTGCAATTATTAGATTAGTTTAAAAAATGAGCAGCAGTATGAGCCTCTGCACGTTTCAGAAAAGTGCCTCTCTCTTAAGTCAGCCTGTGCTTTTCTTTAGAAGGAAGTTGAAGAAGGTGTTACAGATTGTTGGCTCGGCCCTTGCACAGCTGTCAGTGGTTGGGGCTCAGGTATTCATCCATCTGATTGCCTTTTATTGCTGAACACTACGGGCCGAAAGAATTCTTTTGTGCTCTGCAATCTCACATGCCCTGAAGTGTTCTGTTTTAACATCCTAGTCCGGTTTGGGTTCAGTCATTAAATCTGAGTTTCATAATTGTAAGATGTGGTTTTCTGTTATGTAAAACAACATTAAAACCAGTAACCTGGGAGGACATCCAGGCTAAAAGTGCTGCAGTTTGAACCAGGTAAATACGGAGTGATGTACAGATGTGCTGATGGTTTTGATGGGGGCTGCCAGCACAGGGATCCCTGCACCTCTCTCCATCTTCCCTCAGGTGCTTTTTAACTGGGTAATGCACCCTTTGGGTTAAAAATCAGCCCTCAGTGAAAAGAGGTATTTTTTCACAAGCCAGTTCCATCCCAACCGAGGCAGGTGTGGCTTCTATTATAACATAGTGACTCAAAGACAAACCCAGCACCATGGGCTTATCTGGATCCTGGGCAGTGTGTGTTACTTCAGGCCCCCATGGCTCCCTGACAGGATGGTGTTGCTGCCCACCCTACCTCAGCACCGGGGGTATTTTAATTCCAAGGTTCTAAGCATGCTTTATCCAGACCACCCCTGCACTTCCCAGTGTCCCCGTGGCTTGCAGCACCGCGTGCTGTACAGGTTTGCCTCTGGCATTACAGAGTCCTTGGGTGGAGCTGCCAGAATTATTCTGAAACTCAGGTTTGTGAGAACCTCCCCAGGTTCTCCCCATGCCTTCCCCTCTCCAAGCCAGGGCTCCTTCTCCCCGCTCCCAGCACTCTGCTCCCATGAAAAAGAAGCAAACAACTTTTCTCTTTCCATTTCCATGCTTTTTAGTGTGGCAACCTCAAGAGGAAATTGAAAAAACACCACCATTATGTTAAAACCAAAATCGTGACAATATTTTATACCAATACCATACATCACTGCCCTTTCAGCCCCTGAAATATTGGTCTTTGTCTCAGCAGCTATGGTGCTGTGACTGCTCCCCAAGCTGCAGCTGCCCCAGAGAAGCCACGGCAGGACAAAGAGGTCACTGTCTGGGGAAGTGGGATACTGGGGGAAAATCACCAGAGGAGGATGGATTCTTACCCCAGGGAGACAGAAGCCAGTCAGACCTGATTACCTGCCACTGCTCATTGGTGTGACAGCACAAATGTCTCTGTGAAGACTTGATTTTACTCGTCGGGAGCTTACACCTTCTCTTGAAAGTCAGAGGAGGTGATTCTCCACAGAGGCTTTTCTTTTCAATCAGCTGAATTATATTTAGAGTTTTGTCAACAGAATAAAATGCTCTCTGGAGACATACAATTGCTCATCCCTAGAAAGATTAAGGAGACATTGCCTTTTCAGCACACAAGGAAAGGAACGGCCCAGGCGCTGGCAGCAGCTTGGTACATGTTGGGTGTTGCAAGGGGAACGACTGCACCAGAGGATTGCAGAAACGTGGGGAAGGTGCAGTTTGCAACTGAGGCACAGGCTTTGTGAATCTCAACTAGATCTCATCCTTGAGAGAACTGCCCTAGAGGCAAAATAAAACCCTGGGACAAGGGCTGTAAGAGGCAGCACATACTGACAAGAGGGGCTTCCCTGTACCTGTGTATGTTCTCATGCACGGAGCTAACTACACGCTGCAATTGCTTCAGGAATAAAATCCTTTGGGCTGCCTTTTCTAACTAGGAGGTTTTATCTTATTAGCCTTTCCCTTTTCTGTGAGTTAAACATGTCAGAATATGATTTGGCAGCAGTCTTATTGCCCAGGAGGCGAGAGTTAGAGGCTGAGTACCTACACTGTAGGCACTTACTCTGAGGAGGTGCTTGCAGGGCTGCTCAGTGCAAGCCCTTGGTTCAGTGTGTTCATGTGCTGTAGGTACAATAGGAAAACAGCTACAAATACTCTTCAGGCTGTACTAAAAGACAACAACTAATAAATGGAGGTACACCTCTTGAACACAGCTGCCATTGGAAATGTGACAATTTCTTCTGGCTCTCCAACCACAGGCAGAAAATTTTATTGTACGCAGTTTTCAGTTTCTTTCTCCTGTGAAGCCACAGATCTCCAGCAAGCTGATTGTGCCTGCCTACAGCATACAAAAATGCTTTTAAAGCTTGTGCTTTTAGCCCAATTGCAAGAAATTTGTTCAAACCTTGACTGTAAACATTTTATTTCAGCTTAAGAACTGAAATAATTCTTGTTCTAATATTTTAGCTTTGATCAACAAGATTTCAGGAACTGAAAAATTGCAGTAGCCATCTCATTTCTTTAGGCCCTGGTATAGCAAACAGCCACTAGTTCTTGCAGCCTTTTCTCTTTCTTGTCCTCTGGCTCCAAGCTTTTTCCCTGTGTGACTTATTGTAAATCAGTCGTGGTAGGAAAGTTATCATCTCTCTGGGTATTTCATGTTTCTTCTCTCTCAGAAAGTCCCAGAACCAGCTTGCTTGATAAACAGAGCATGATTCTTCCAATCCACAGGACTGTCAGGCCAAAGAAGGATAAAAAAACCCTCAGCTCTTTTCTCCCATATTCCCAACCCTTGCTAAGAGAGACGGAAAGCAGAGTTCAGAAGCCTGCCTTGCTCTACCCGTGGTGGCCCCTCTGCTTTCCAGAAGGCAGAGGAGAAACCTGCTGGGCTGCCCAGCAGAAGAGGCAAAAAAAATACCTTGGGAACAGCACGAAAAAGAACTGGTACTTTGCCCTCCCTCTGCTTGAGGCACTGTGCAATGTTTTGGAGATGGCCTATTCTCCATTTAAATTTGGTACGGCTTGTAATTTTATTTGCCTGTTCTCTCAACAGCATGTATTGAGGTAATTTGTATCTGAAAAGATTATTTTAAAGGATGAATTTTAAAGTCCCCTGCAGATATTTATAAGGGACCTTCAATGAGGCTTAGATTTGATCTGTGAACATCACTGAGAGTTTTGTCTGCATTTAAATGCACAAGGAGGGGGAAAAAAAGATGATGGATATGATTCTGCATTATTGAACAGGCATTTTGTCTGACTCCATCGTGAGCAGAACAGGATCTGATTAGGGGCATGAGGAGATAGTGAGGAGACCTGATCCAGCAGAACACTTCAACACATTCTTATCTTTAACTATATAAATAGTCCCACCAGGACCTAGGAAATACTCATGTGCTTAATGTTAAGTAATCACTTAAGTGCTTTGCTGGTTCAGTACCAGAATTATTATTTACAAAGTACTGTCAAATACATCAGACACAGAGAAAATACTTTTTCTGATAAAATCCTTTGGCTCAGAGTATCCTATGTAACTGCTCAGAACTGCAGCAAATAACATTTTTCAGATAGTCAGGGGACATTGCAGTTAAAATTTTCTCTCTAGACTCAAAATTAACAGCTGTTCCTTTGTTTTGTTTCCTGAAGAAAAAAAAAATCAACCCCAGATGATCTTTAAGAGCACAAATCTACAGCCAATGGGAGCTCAAATGTTATCGTACTCCCATGGAGCTTGCCAGGAGCAGAATCAATCATTTTTTTGCCATTAATCTCTAGCCCAACAGTTTTGCTTCCACTTGTTCAAGGTGAGTTGCAGGCATAACCCTTTACCAGTTGTTTACAGTATTACCTTGATTGTACTACTTCAGTTGTGCAACTCCAGCTATGAAGTCATTAACCTATTTAGGATACAGATGCAGAAGTCCTGCCTTATTAATTGTCCATAAATGTTGAAATAATGAAATCCTTTCCAACCACAATAGCCTGTGTGGGAAAATTAAGCTTCATTCTTGCAGTGCAATTATAATAATGGCAAATACTCAAAAACAATCTAGAGCATGAGTGGCATCCTGCTCTCCAGCCTGATTATCTACAGGCTCTTCCAACCTGAGTCTGAGGGCTCCAGCGTGTGTATTTTAACTTGCCCCTCTCCTCACTTAATTATGACAGCAAAGAGAGAGGACTCAGCAGCAGTGGTGGGAAGAAACATGCAAGGAGGTGAGAGGGATCTTATTGGTACCTCTTGTATCTGCTGCCACAAGGTGAGCTGAGGGGTGATGAGACTGCAGAGCTCTGGTGGAGCAGACAGACCAAAACCGCCTCCCACCAGCCAGCACCTACAGACAGCTTCCTTACTTCCACCACCCACAGCTTTCCCTCATTATTTGATTCAGTCTGTTGTTCTTAGACTGCCTAGTGCTACACAGAAGTAGCATATCTCTTAACATTTTGAATGTTTTGGCCATCTGTATCAGTCTTGGACTGCTAACTTCACCTTGTCTTGTCAGACAGGTGTGTGAGCTCATGTGGGTGAGTTCAGAGGCTTTAAAAATTGTCTTTGCAGATGGGGGCAGAAGATGATTTCACGTCTATTTCAATTCTGAATGGTAAGAAAGTCTCCTATCTCTAGTTGCTCAATATGTGGCACCCTTCTGACTGAGGACTATAACTCTCCCCTGGACCTCTCTTTGATGCCCAAACCACTCGTGTTCCTGGAGAGGAATTGGCTGGCTCCTGGCGGCTGCCTTCAGGGAGTTCTGATCACACTTATGGCACAGGCTGCTGAGAGGATCCTGCTCTGTTCATCACTCACCCTACCTGTCCTGTCCCAGAGAGGTGGGAGAATTGATGGAGCCTCATTGCCTCTCAAGAAGCAAACACTTAGGAGAGGATGAGTTTGATCAGTTCCAAGCATGCAGCAGGATCCCCAGCAGGTCCCTGCCTGGGAGGGGCACCAAGCCAGCACCAGGTTGCTCAGCAACCTGCAGGATCCTCGCACAGGAAGCAGAAAGGCTTTCAAAGGCCTTTGTTTACATGTTTTGAAACACATCTTGCTTTAAATACAGGACTAAGCAGATGTCTTAGGTAATATTTCTGGAGCAGTCACAACCACCTGAAATGTTATTCTTCTCTTTTCCCAAAGTCATCCCTATCACCTCCAGAGAATCACTAACGTATTTTCTTTCTCTTACAAATTGGAGACAGACCTTCAGAACAGCCTGTTCATGCACCTTGATGAAATGGCTGAAGTGCTTGGTCTCCTTGATCAAAGGCAATCCTCATGGTGCTGAGAACTTTTAGAAACTTCATCCCTAACACAACACACATTTGTTCCATTTATCCTGCCTTACACAATTGGGTTTTGGGCAGCCTGAAGTTTCTCAGGAGCTGGGGGAGGCAACACATGCATTTGTGGTTCTTCGTGGAATCTGGTCCAAGGCAACTATGCTAAGAGATCTGTTTTTCCAGTGTACAGCTGGCAGAAGCCTAGGGTAAAGCCACTTCCATTGCCAGACAAGGATGACCACCTCAAAGGAGATACCAGAGGCTGATGAAGTCACCATATGTGTCACCCATTTGTGCCCTCCTTGAGGAGCTGCCCTGACCCTCTGAAACAAGGCAGAAGCATGCTTGTGTAAGGAATTAAAATGAAAACTAGAATACTGCATCTCCAGGGGAGACAGCAGAGATGCAAAGTATTTGGCAAGGGAGACCTCACTCAGATGACCTGGAAAAGAAAGCCCTAAATAGCAAAATGGTTGTAACACAAAGGTGTGGAGGCTTGTCTATCTCTCCCTCCTTTGTTTCTTTACAACTGCTAAGCACAATGATAGGAAAAATGGCAGCAAGTCTGCAGGAGAGCTATTTACACACAGTACAGACATATCTGGGCAAATCTTAACAGGGTCTCACCCTGCCTGTTCTGAAAGGACATCCCACTGAGGGTGATGTGACAGCAAAGCCCAACACAGCTGGTCCAGATCCAGATTCTTTGTGCAGATAGTTAAAATTATGGTGGATGTTGGTTAGACCTACTTGTGAGGAAGGGTTCGTATGGGGAGTCTCTTCACCATGAGAATTCCCAGTTGTCTGTCTCTGTTGTCCAGGAGTGGGTGGTCATAATCACAGATCTCACCTGCAGATTGGATAGAAAACAAAGTGCTGATTTGGGATTGATACTGCAGAGAGAATCCAGAAAAGTGACAACAACAAAGATCAGGGAGTGAAGCTGTGGAATGATTGTCCTAAAGAGATGTGATAGATTTGTGAAACCTCTGGGAAGGCTTTAGCAGGCAAAAGCAACCTTCTCAAATCAAAGTCTTCAGTGCTAGCTTTGCATTTGAATGGCTGCAGACTTTTCCCATGCTGGGAATGGAGATAAGGAAAGCTGTCAGTGGCTACAACCCTCTTCTCACCAGCATCTCACATTTATTGGGGGAAAATAATATGTTTATAAACATAACTGGAACACCATTTCCTAAAGCCTCCTTTTTTGAGTGGATTATTGTTCATCATGTGATGTTCTGGGTCCTTCCATTAACAGTTGCTGCAGGTTCACTTCAGGAATCCTTTTGTGCTTGTAAATAATCAGCAGATCTCTCCTTTTTCTGAAATATCAAGGAACTGGCAGCTTGTTGTTGTTAACTGTAGCTCCCTTCAGTACTTGCGTATATTTGTATTCTGTTGGTTTTCAAATTTTCCCTTGAGGAACCTGGCCTTTTGTTACCAAACCCTGGTTTGAAAGCAGAGACTAAAGATGCCATCTCTATCCAGACAGGCTTTGAAATCCTGACCTATCTTTGCTATGGAGATAACTTTGTGCAGACTTTGGTAGCCTGGTGGCCACCTCACCCCAGCCAGCCCTGCTCCTCAGCAGGTTTGTGCTGTGATTGCCACCCCAGTGACCAGACTGCTGCTGAGTCCTTTGCAGAGGCTGAAGGGAGGCCTGATGGTATCATTTCTTGTTCCTGTGCTTCAAGAACCAGGTTTCATTTGTGGTTTATGGTCTCCTCTCCTTCTCCTGAACCTGGGACTGTTTTGGCCACCACCAGATGGAAGGAGGGTGGTGGGTAAACCCTGTCTCCCAGCTCGTAGCTCCTGCAGAGTTTATTTCTGTGAATTTTGTTTCATGGTTTCATTTTTGTTCCACCCGGATACAATTTTAACCTTTCAGAAATAAAAGTGTTATTCTGTCAGCCTGAAATACAAACTTTCTGGTCTTGTTGCACCAAACAGGGAACTGTCACTGAGCCGCAGAGACCATCAAGCTGTGGTCAGAAAAAGCAGTTCAGCACAAACTTGTAACAAAGCTGCTCCAGCACAGCAACACACACCCAACATTTCTTTCAAGCTGGTACATCCGTGATCCCTTGAAGCACAGGCTCTCCAGCATCCATCAGTTTCACTGCAAGCAAAGCCCAGATGAGTTACAAATGTGAAGCCAGATACCTGGATCTGAAGAGCTGCTGTGCTGGAGGATGAACATTGTCTTTGTAAATCAGCAGCAGAAAGCTCGGCAAAACATCTCTGTTCTAGAAAACTCAGACTGAAAGGTAAAGGCAATTCCTTTGTGTTGGAATTGCTGTCAGGGGCCTGACAGATACGTTTATCCTGTTTTCTGGGAAGCCAAGAGCTCCAACCAATTTTTTAGTGCTTCCTTCCCCTTAACTAGTGCTGCTCACAGCAGCTCATCGGGTCTTCTGCTCCATTACACAAAATCCTGTTTGTGTTAACAAAACACAGCAAGGCAGAGACAAACTGATTGAGCAGTCCATTTCAAATTGATCACCACCATCCAGGTCCTGCCTCACAACTGGCCCTGCAGTGCCTCAGACCTGCACTGGCTGCTGAACATGGCCTGGACTGAGCTGGTCTCCACGTGGTAACAAAAAAAAAAAACAAACCAAAAACCAAACCACAACAAAACAACAAAACCACACAAAACATTGTCAGCATTTTCAGACTGGGAGTTTAGAAGAAATGCAAAAGGGGATGTCCCAAAGAATGCAGTAGAGCCAAGCAGCTGATTTTCCCCTGTGATGCCTATGGATTCACCCCAGGACAAGAGGAAGGCAAGTTTTTTAGCAGCAGAAGAACAGAGAGATAAGCCAACAGGCCACTCTTGTTGTTTTAATGGTGCTTAATCCTTCCTTTTCCTTTTCTGGTCCTCCTACAACACTGCCTGAAGTCTGTAGTCTCTCAATGACCTCTGCCTCTTCAGGGCACTGAGCTCTTAGTAAGGAGACAGCTCTGCAGAGTTATCCCCTGGGAGCCATTCAGCTGCTGTCCCTGTCCCCTGCACTGGGCTCAACTGTCAGACCTCAGGTCTCACAGGCACAGAAGTGTAATCATCCCACCACATTCCATGCAGCTCCTCAGCTTCTCCAGCCCTAACACTTACTTGTCAGAAAACTGGAGGAGAGTGCAATGGGAAAACTGATCTGAGCAAAGACAAGTGAAGCTGCTTTACGTGCAAATAATCCTGTTAGACCTGGCAGTACAAACACATCTAGTATTAGATCAATGAGCCACATGGCAAACAACAGGGAAATCTGAATTTGCTGGGTTTACTCTGAAGTGTGACCAACATGCAGAGAGACAACAAGGCACAGGATGAGAAGTCTGAGAAAAAGGTTGTTGCTTGTTGTTGAGCCTCCAAAAATTTTGGGGCTCTGAGGTTTGTTTAGAGTCAAAACCATCTGTACACATTGGCAGAATCTAGCCAGGCCTGAAAAATAAGACACCTGATTTAAAGCAGGAGCAATCTGAGTGTGCAATAGTGCTGCAGAAAATATTAAAGTCTTATCAGTGATCTTTTAGGGGAAATGATTTAAGAGCTCAGGAAAACAATGAGCCAAAAGGAATCAGTTCCTATCACTAGTGCAAGAGCAAATATTTCAAGTCCCATTGGAAAATCCCAGTGGTTTTAATGGCACTGAGGTAGTGGGCCTGTGTAGTATTTTCAATTAATCTTTTTCTCTGCAAAGAAAGCCTCTGTTCAACAAATTATCTGCTCTTGTTCCAAGCCTCAGTAATGATACTGCAAATCCCTGCTAGCTGCTTATTGGGCAACAGGGGACAAGCTGCCTCCATACTGCTTTATCTACCTCTCCATCTGCAAGTAGGTGCCAGGTCCTGCCTCGTGTTTACTGACAGATTGCTGCCTTTATTGTGTCAACTCACTTGGCAGAGCAATATGCAGCTCCTCATCCAGCACTGCACTGATGCTGCTTCCAGCCCGTGAGTACTGGGTGGAGAACCTGTCTGGGAATCCATCCACGGCAGCACCTGCAGGTCCAGGAGAGCTTCCTGTGTCTCTGGAGCCAGGCAGCTGGCAGTCTGTGTGCAGGGGCCCCGAGATGGTAGGTCTGACTCCACAATCTGTTTATTTTCTGTTTCTGGCACTTGAAATGGAAATGTTATAGTTCATTTCCCTTTTTACTTTGTTTCAGCCTCCCAAGATGTTTGCGCTCTTCATGCTGGCAAGTGCAAGTGGTTCAGCAGTCAGCCTTCACTGCCTTCTGAAATGGTTTGGGAGGTGTCCTCTGCCCAGCTGAAGGAGATGGCCTTGAAGCTCCTCTCTGTATGCTTTTTATGACATCTTCCTATGGCTCCTTCAGTGACTCAGCATGACTGCAGTGCCTGTCCTGTGCCAGTGAAGACAATCTCACTATCTGGTTGGTTTCCTTTTCAACTGAACTTCTATTTGGTGATTATTTCTTTGGTTTCCTTTTCAACTGAACTTCTATTTGGTGATTATTTCTGAGGACTACTAAGTTGATGTCAATCTTATTTTCATCTTTCATTTTTCCCTAAAGCATAAGCTCATTTACCATGGCTCAGTTTAAATTAAGATTCAAGTCTTAGGCACTGTTTGCACAGTATCCTTGGGAGTCCAAATGGTAATTACCCATCAGCCTGAACAATTAAGGATCGACATGGTGGAAGCAAATGTTATAAGGCTGACACTCTCTGGTAGCCCCCTGACCTACAGAGAGATGGTACCCAGAAACTGGAAACTGAGTTGTTTTCCTGTACTGTTCCCATTCCTTTCTTGTGTTGAAACCATTCACGTTCCTCCCAGTAAGTTAGCAAGAAATATTTTATGGCTTTCTTAGCTCAGCTGTGGCCTCCCATAAATTTTCTTATCAGGCGTACCTCTTAGCACCTTCTACATGCAGAGCACTATGAAAATAAACCCTAATTCCATGTGCAAAACCTGCTTTCTGATCCTTCATCTGTCCATGGTGAAGTTCTCTGTTTTCTCCAAGCTCACAAAAAAGTCAATGCCAGAATCAAGGTTAAAACTCAGCAATCCTTAGCTCCTGTTCCTAGGACCTGACCTTGCTCCTTGGGCAGAAAAACCTCCCCATTCACTGTGCAACTGGCACAGGACATGTTCCACCCCTGCCCAGATCCACAACCACCAGGAGCCTTTAACTCCTTCCTGCTCCCCTCGCAGCAAGGAGGGGGCTGCAGGTCAGCAATGTGGTACAGACCATTCCTGCCTGAATGCCAGAGGGAGCTTTCCAGCTCAGTATGAAGCATCCTTCCTTAATTTTACATGCTCTGGAGAGAGTATCTCCTGCCTGCACTGTGAGTCAGTAAAACTGCCCTCCCTGTAAACAGAGGATTTAGCACACTGAGGGGAGTTTACTTAACTTTGGCCATGGCAGATTTATAGTTTTCAAATGGAATGCTAGAAACTTGCTGGCACTTAAGGAATCCTGGTTTGTTATTTCGTAATCACATACTTATGGTTCCCACAGCATATTGTTATTGTCTTGCTGTTCATTTATTGCAGGTCTATTAAGTTGTCACTGCTTAGCTTCGAGGCACTGTACTGTAATTCTATCCATCACTGTGACTGTACTTTCATTCTTCTGGGACTGTTTTGATGGAGATCAATATCAGTGCTGTGGGGAATATATAAGTAGCATGTTCTGCCCTATGAAGCAGGCACAGAAAAATCGAGGACTGTGAATGGGCTATTGTCTGAGGAGCACGCTCCTTAGGAGAAGGACTAATTATCAGCAAGCCCAGGTGTTGGTTCTTTGAGTGTATTGGCTGATGAACAGGATCCCCTGTCTCAGGACACACCTGCATAGGTAGCTCCTATTCTTGTTGGTAATTTTAGCAGAGAAACCAGGGTTAAAGAAGGTCATTGATATTTAGCTCCCCTGGGAAAAAAAATACCACTTGGACACCCTTGTGCATTTCTGTTCTGCTCCAGGATTTTGCAGCTTGTTCTTGCCCTTGATTCTTCTCTAATGGATGCTTTCATTCTTCATTTCAGAAAAGTAAAAAGTTTCAGAAAAGCCTGGTGGTTCCTGCACAGATAAAGTTGAACCAGAGCCCTGTTCTGGGCTCCTTGCTGCGTGGGAAATCACCTACTTGAGTGTGGAGCAAGACTCTGCTTAATAAATGGTTCTGTGTGTGTGATGGTGAACCAGAGGGACCTGAAGCAGGGAGTGCTCCAGGGGCAGCTCTGTGCAGGCAGCAGTGCAGGTGGAGGTGTTGGTGGCACCATCTCCTGACAGGGCACTGCAGATGGGACGTGTGGCAGTGACCACACAGCTCCAGCGTGCTCACAGGGCTTCTTTGGCGCAGGAGCTGTGGTCAGAAGGGTGGTGAAGGGGCCAATTCTTCACCTTTTGGTGCCTGAACCTGAGCCCGCAGGCTCTGGGCTGCCACGCTGGACTCTGGAGGTGCTGCAGAGCCCTTGCCAGGAGCCAGCAGCCCCTTGCACCACTGCTTTATATGCAGAAACCTCACAACCTTCCTCACCCACCACTGCCAGCACGTGTTCAGAGCTACCCTTTTACCCTCCCTCCAGCTCTTAGGTCTTTCAGTCCAAACTGGCAAGTCTCAGTTGTCATAGCTTTTTCTGCTGCTAATTCATCTCTCCCTGCCTGTCTCTCTTTCCCACTGTTCTCTCCCTCTCCCCTTCCATCAAGGTCTGGGGTGTCTGCGAAGCATTGCTGGAACACCCAACCCCAGAACACTGTGCTGCCAGACCATGTTCTGAGCAAGCTTTCCCATCTGCTCTCCTTCTCTGGGCTCTGCCCTTCCCAGGGGCTGCAGCCAGCCTGAACACCAGCATGGCTCTGGCACTTCCCAAACCAACTCTCTCCTCATGAGCTCCTTGCTCATCAGACCCTACATATCTATCTGCCATACAGAACTGACCCTCCCCCTCTTCCCTTTCTGTTGGAGCGTTTCTGCTGCCTTCTAATCCCCTTAGGTGAATGCTCTGGCTCCTCTGTCCCCCTCACAGGGCTGCCTGGCTGCCCTGCTCTCTAGATCTCGTTTCATATTCCTCCCTTCTCACACCAGGCATGCCCTCAGCCTTGTGCCCTTTGCCAGCCCCTTCACCTGCTTTCTGCACCTTTTCTCTTCCTTGTCCATGTCTCTTCCTCAGTCCAGTATCTATATATGTATACACATACAGAAAAATACCCACAGTGAGTAAATCTATGAGCATTTGGTTTTGGGGTTTTTAGCATTAGACCCCATTGCTGCTGTCTTAAAATGCCCATTTAGAAACCCCGAGTGTCTGGTGTGTGAGCACCCTGTGAATCAGACAGGGTGACACAGTGAGAGAAAGGTTCTATCCTTAAAAAAACACAACCATTTTAAAGAGCAATCTTCTGCTCCCTCCTTTGAATAACTACAAGGCACAGTCACAGCAGTGTCCCCCTGCATACAGCAGCATTATTTTCCACACTGAAGTGAGGAAGAAGTTCAGGACTTTGACCAGCATGAACACAGGTGTAGATCATATAATTGCCTTAATATACATCACTTAGGAATACCAGCCCCTTCAACCTCATCTGGAATAACAACCACATCACACACATCAAGAGGAAACCAGACATCACTGCTCCTGGTTCTGGGGTAATTGCTCTGCTGATTTCATAGGATACAAATGGTACCTCAGGGTTGTACAAACCAGTACAGGAAATGCAAACTTCATCTTTTCAACACATATTCCACAGGAGTCCATATTACAGAATGTAAATATTAGAGTGTTTTAATTGCTTATACATGCAGATATTTCAAACCTTCAAACAAGTCCACAGGCAGTCACTCTGAGGGGGACAATCTCTAGAGTGGAATAAGGCTGAGGGAGACACTGAGTCATGTCCCTAAGTCTAATAGCCCTCAGGAAATAATTGACCCAGCGTGTAACAAACCCTCACTTAGGAGCAAAATCATGCACATAATCCATCCAATCACTTAAGTTGAAGCAAAGCTATCGGTAAAAATATCATTTATCTGCATGCAGCTGAGAAAATAAGGTTTAAATGGAGTCCTAGCTTTGTGATTTATTGTGACAGTATGACTTTAACGTTGCCACCCTATGATGACGGTGTGTGATTGTTTATGGATTGCCTGGTATGAATTTGTGTCATGTAAATCACATGAGCATGGTGGGAAGCTGTTTCTGCAAGGGGCATTGACAAATTCCAGTGACAAGCAAGGTGAAAGGCATGCAGATAGATCCCACCAGGGAGGATGAAACTGGTAACAGAGAAATTCTGTCCCATTAGCTTCTGCCACAGAGTGATGAATTACTCGTCTACCACAAAATATCTCTCTTCAGGACATAAAAATCTTAAATAGGCAGCATTATCAGCAGCATTAGTTGGACTGTTTAAATCCTTATCTGGACAAACATCGTCTGTTTTGTCTGAGGCCTCCATTTCCCACCTCCATGAAAGGGAAAGACTAAATCAGCAATAGAGGACTGTTTTACAGCTGAGAAATGAGGAAAGAGGCTTGAAAGTATCTAGTTGAAGTCCTATGAAGTCTACTCTGTTCTAAATAGATGTTAACCTCTTTCAAACTAACTGGTACTTTTTCATTCATGTTTCTCAAGACCTTTCTGAACAGATGAAATATTCATCCCAAATCCTCTGTGTGGGGATGTTCCACCAATACCTATGCTCAGACTTCCTCCTGCCCTTCTGCACAGGTTCATCACAATTCACAGCTTATGCTGAGGATCAGGATCACAACTATGAATTCTGTTTCCAGTTTAAAAAAAAAAAGTGTCGTCTTATACACACTGACTTTCATACCTCAGTTCTTTGATTCAGGTTTGACATGCAACCAGAAAATGTTACCAATACATATAGAATTTTATAATGATAAACCCAGCTGCACATCTGATATAAATTTAGGAAAAGTTGTTGGTTTAACAGGAACCAAAACCCTGTTCCTCGATTTTCCATTGGCCTGGGAAAAGCTGTTTTCTGTTGCTCTTATTCTCCAGTTTGTAACCTTTCTTGTCTCTGACAGCTGACTGCTCAGTAGAAATCCTGTGCACAGGTACATCTCTGCTGGAGTCTAAACTCTGCTGGAATGCCAACAGCTGCAGTCTGCATGCTCAGCATATCAGAGAGCACTGCTGCTGCAGTCTGCTCTCCTCTGGTACAGCGAAGGGAGGGAAAAACAAGCCAGAGTTCATTTGCCACTTCTCTAAAAAGGAATGTCTGGGGGCCACTGTCCTGACTATCTGAGTAGAAAGGAGGATTAATCACAGTCCAGGATTACATTCAAAGTAAAAAAGCCCTTATTGTCTGTTACACTGCTAAATTATTCAGCAGTTACCATTTTCCCCATAAAAAACTGAGTGAAGAAACTAAACAAGGTAGTGCTGTCAAAGGTACCCTCCCCCAAGAGCAATGTAAAGCCTCCACGTTCTGAGGTGCAGGTCAGTTCCTTTATGATCCCTCCATCCCTACAAGAGAATTTAGAAAGCAGAAACCTTGTCTAAATAAAGACAACCTTGGCAAAGCACATTGTTCCAGGCAGTGCTTTCTGTCAAGGCAGCCTGCGGTCACAGCAAGGCCGTGCAGCAGGAACAAAGAGCAAAGCATCAAGAAAGACATTTTTGTTGAAATAAACAAGAGAGAAAAGGCAGCCCAACAGCAAGAAACACGTTCAACTGCTGCAGGGAATGCCTCGTTACTGTGTCTGAAGGGAAGACCCACTGAACATTTATTTCCAGACAGGCTCCTCTCTCGAGCAGGGGTTTGCAGCCCGTGGCCTCCACAGCCTTTCCAGAGCCCGGGGCTGCCTCTGAGCAGCTGATATAAACAGAAGGGAAGCAGCACAAGTTCTGCACATATCCCGTGTGATGGTGCAGGAGGAGACACGTGCATGTTTCTTCTTCTCCAGAAACATGGGTTTTCCTACCTACATAAAGGGAAGACAAGTGTCAGTGGGGTGGTGGAGAACAGGGATCTCACACAGTCCCTGCAGACAGACAACATCCTCTCAGAGCTACCGCCCTACCCTGCAGCTCACCAGACATCCACGTGGCCTCCAGCCTGTTCCACAGACATGCATGATTCTTCAGATATGCATAGGCCTCTGAAAACTTGGTTTTCCACCTACTAGAAAGTGCTAAAATTAAAAATTAAAATAATTTACATCTTTCCTGTTGTTGAAGGCATAGGAAGTTCTATCCATAACTTCCCCCTCCAAAGAAAGGATTTTAGATATGTCAAGATATATTTTAAGAATTCTCTTTGACTTTATTCAGTAATCATGCGGAACTCCTGAGAAACAGAGATTTAAAATATCCAGAACTTGGAGTATTTTGTTCTCCTAATGATAACCCTTAAATTCCTAGCCTTCAAGATCAGAAGGGATATTCTGTATATCCTATCCTACTGAGTTCATCAACTCATATTTGATGAAAAACTATACCCTAGTTTAGTCCAGAAAGATTTTGGTCCAGAAAGAATCATAGAGAGAAAATGGCATCAAGAATAAAAATTAATTCATTGACATTGTCTGTTCCACAGCCGGATCACTTTGTTGATAAAAATGAGCCCTATTTTCTTATTTAAGCCTCTCTACCTTTGGAGTTGCTGCCTGACATTGTTTCTTTTTTTTGTCCCCATCAGACTAGGCAGGAGCAGGCCATATCAGCTGCACAAAGAAGGGCTTATGATTTTTTTTTTCTCCTTCCTCTTTGGTCTTTTTTTGTTTAAGAAATGAATTGATTACAACTTTAAGAGCATGTTCCTTTGCAGAGGTTGTAATGTATAATACAAATTTCTCCTGACTCTTCTAAAACTATCTGCTATACAACAGTTTTGTTAAACCTAGAGTTGTGACATAACCATGACTTCCTACAGAAGCCCCATGTGACTGTCAGTGGGAATAACACATTGGGCAGCAGAGTGTAGATCAAGCAGCCTTTCTCTTCCCTCCCACAGGATATCATCTTTCTTGTGTATTACAAAGATGTTCTGAAGACAAAATCCTCAAGGGGTTTTGATTCTCAGATGCCTGACCCAGCACTGGTATTAAAATGCTGAGTGAGAAAGCAAGGTAGCAAGGTCATATACTTCATGCTGTCCTATTGAGACTGAGAAGATGGTCCCAGGGGCACTGGGAGGTAAATGCAATTACAGAGGAAAACAGAAACATTTTCTTTCTTTGGTCAGATGGGTTTTGTGGCTGTTGTTCTTAGATGAGAAATACAATTATGTTCAGGGAAATGAGGTAAATGGAATCCAGTTGCTGGTTTTGTAATGGATACCCACTTAAACTTCTGAAAGGGACAACAAAAATATCCAGCCCAGGCTCAGGAATGAATCCTGTAATTTTTCTGGGTTGCAGTTGCTACTGAATTCAACAGGATAAGTAAAATTTGATAGTTTGGTTCACGTTTTGGAACACTGGCAACAGACACCTTGTGAAGAAGAGTGAGCCTTCCAAGCGCTTAGAGGATGGGAGCTGTGTAGAGGTTCTGGAGCTGCTGACCAACATAAACAGGCTGTAAATTTAGTAGGCAATAGTGCAAGTCAGAGAAAACAGGGAGAGAAAAGAAAACATATGGTCATAGTCTGAAAAGTGGATGAAAGCACGAGCTGGAAAAACAAATCCAGTCATTCAAACAGGGAAATACTTGCTCCTGCTTACGAATAGCCAATAGATCATGTTGAGATTAAGTATGACATTATTTGCAAGCAAACTGTTTGAGAAAGACTCAGATGGAAAACTGAATTCTGGATGCCTCTAAATGTAATGGTTTTTTGTAAATTTGCAAATTTACAGATCTACCTCTGTATTAAGTACCAAGTAGGCACTTGCCTTGAACTCTGAAGAAGTTCAGCTGGCTACCTCCTAACAAACCACAACCCTTAGGCTGCTCTGGAGTTAGCTCTATTATCTGATGAAAGCTGACAAACTCAGTAACTGCACGCAGATGTTAAAAAGTTTGGAAATGAAGTTTTTCTGTTCAAGACCTTAACCAACATTGAAGCATGATGGAAAGTGTGTAGTGTTGTAAAGACATGCTCCTCTTCAGCTGATAAAATGGCTGATACCACGCCCAAAAGGTTTCACACCAAAAAATTTCTGTCAGGCAGGCAGCATGTTATAGAAACCCTTTTATTTTTTGCATGTTACCTGGTGAGCCATGACTTCTGTGGAGGACAGTTTGCACCCCAACATCATTTATTTTTGGTCTTTAGGACTACTAACTTCTGAAGTGAATGGGAGGACCTGTCCAAAAGCAATCCAACGTTGTAGGTATTGACAAACGCTTGTTCTACTCTGCATAACAAGGACACACATTGAGCACTATCACACACACCTCTAGTTGGTGTTCCTTGGCTTTTAAGAGAGCAATATTTGAGACTCTCTCTTCTGCCCTCCAACCATCCAACTGGGGATGCCCAGTTCTGAAGGCTCATGCTAAATGGCCAGGCATGGTGGCCACTGGGGCTACTGTGACTGGAAGCAAGGGACATGCTGCATTTCTTCAAGTGCTTACCCAGCAGTAGAGTGTTCCTCAGGCAGTACCATGAAAGCATCTGGTTATGCTGATCTGAAGGAACCAAGCTGTATCTCCTAAGGCCAAGTTGCAAGGAAAAGAAGGGATAAATGTAGAACAGTGATTTACACACTGACAGCCAAGTTCCCAGGTAGGTAGAAGGGGCAGTTGAGATCAGCATTTGGGAGAGTCAATGCTGGCAGCAGTTAAGAAGATATCAGAGTAAGGAATTCAGCTTGGAGTAAGCTTTTTTTGGGAAGAACTACCTGTATTTGCAGCCACAGTGTGTGTTGATTGTCCCCAGATGTCGACAAAGGCTGAAGTATGGACCTACCTCCTGCCTGAGAAAAGTCACGGTCTTGGAAAGTGCATGTGCTGGCCAGCAAGCAAAGAAACCTCTCGTGGATGGAACTAGGTGGCACAGCCACAAACACAGACCAGAATCCACAACTCATTGTTACCTTTTGTCCTTATTACTTTGCCTTTAAACAGACATAATAAGTGCTGTTCGTTACTCAGATTTATTCTGAAGGAATCTAAACGTCTCCAGCTCACTCTTTAATCATTCTCTGGCTTGCACTTTTGTGGTTCCTTCCAAAATGCTAATAATAAATAAAGCTGTTGAAATGGTCACAGCACTGTGGCAAGCCTGTCAACCAACACATCTTTTTTTTTTTTTTTTTAACTGATATGCAGCCTCTGTTCCTCTTAATTTCAGAGACTTGAGAAGTTCAATAACTTTTTACATTCTGCCCCAGAAGATGCCTGCTGCAATATCTGCTAAGAACTTGTCTCTAACATTAGTATCAATGACAGTCAAATAAGAAAAAGAAGCTGCTTGATGCTTTAGCCAAAGGACAAGAAGTCAGGGAAATGTGCTGCTTATTTGTCTTCATCATGTGTTCCAGAACCAAACGTGAAGAGAAGGCATCTGCTTACATCTGATATAGACATGGGGTACAAACTAAAATATATTCAAACTAAGTAAAAAATTATTTACTGTGAAGATGATCAAACACTGGAACAGGTTGCCCTGGGAGGCTGTAAAATCTCCATCTCTGGACGTATTCAAAACCTGCTGGGACACAGTCCTGGGCAGCCTGCTTGATCCTGCTTTCAGCTGGGCAGGAGTGGACTAGATAATCTCCCTTCCAACCCCAACCATTTTGGGATACTTTAATGTCTTCCTTGTGAAATATTAAAACAATGCTGTGTGCCCTTGCTTTGATACATTATTTTCTAATCTGTAAAACAGCCATTACATATCCCTTCACTCTGGTAGTGACTGAGAGCTTACAAGCTTTTGTGGGTTTTGGATGGAAGCTAGCAGAAAATTTCAAATTACCTGGCTGCTGGTTGTCTGAATCTTTAACGAATTTGTCTATCAGATGGTGTCACCTGCAGTCACACAGACAGATGCAAAACAAACTCAAGACTTTCCATCTCAGTGAAGGTAAGTAGGGCACTGTCACAACAATTTCAGAAGCCCAGCACATCTTCCTCTAAGCATATGATCCAGAAGATAATGAGAATTAGTTCCACTGAGAACTCTGACTCCTGTCTGGGGAGTTTTACCAGCAGATAATAAACAGTGCTGCCTTGTTCCCATTTGCAGTTTCCTATTCTGCACTTGTACAGATGACCTCCACCCTGCTCAGGTGAGACAGAAGGAATTGGCAAGCACCATACTATGCAGCTTCATTTGCTGGATATTTCTGAAGTTATTTATGTTGTGAATCATATACCCAAACTCACAGTTTTGAAAACAGAATACCATCATTATTAGTGGGTGTCACAGCTCTCTGTGTATGCCTGCAGGCATTTGTTATCCCAGCAGCTCTCAGACACCAGCTGACCATGCAAGGATCTGTTTTTTTTCTTTTCTTCAGGTAAATCTGTCATATTTTTTATGCCGAAGCACACAAAGTAAAGGGGATTGCACATAATTCCAAAACAGTAACTGAGACACCTACACCCAAGAAATTATGATAGTCACAGAACAGCTAGTATATGAGTAAGATTGGAAAAAATGCTGTAACATATAGATAAATGATCACTACTGTGAATTCTCTCTTCTACAAAGCAAGAAAACAATGCTGGTACCAAAAAATATCTGGATGCCTACGTGGAACAGGAAATAACACTTCAGTGGCAACATGGGGTAACAGCATCCATTCATCAACCAGATTCCCAAGATTTTTGTTGGTCAGGAAAACTGAAGGTTGGAAAGGCTGCCAAAATCACCTAAGATTATCTCAGGCAAAATACAGAACAAAGAGACTTGATTAATAACCTCCTCCTTGAACCTCTGGAATGATGGATCCATGAGTAATTCATCACTGTGTTGAGTTTCCCTGATAGTGCCAGCTGCACTGCTTGCCATGGGTGGAGTTCAATCATATGCATGAGAAAACGGTAAAGAAATTCAATGATGATGGGGAATTAAAGCTTTTAAGTTATTTAGATTACTGGGAAAGAGTTATTGTGTACAGTGGTGCTTCTTCCAAGCTGTGCTTTTCAGTCAAGGAACTCTGTTGTCACAGAGTCACAGAAAGTCAGGGGTTGAAAGAGACCATGAAAAATCACTGAGTCCACCCCCTTGCCAGAGCAGGGCTACCTACGGGAGGTCAGGAAGGAACACATCCAGGCGACTCCACAACCTGCCTGGGCAACCTGTGCCAGGGCAACCTGTGCCAGGGCTCTATCACCCTCACAGTAAAAAAAAATTTTCTCAGGTTTATATGGAACCTCCTATGCTCCTCCTCCTCCTATGTTGTCTCATTTTTCTGGGTTGAGAGCATTAATCAATCAAAAAATAACACTGATCTGGGGAAGTACTGATGGCAAACTACACCCTTGGGGAGGGAGAAATTCACTGAAGCCTGCTATAGAGTGTTTTTATTTATTAAGAGATAGCAGGAGTTCCAAGACCAAAGAGCAAATAAAGCATTAATGATGCCTGTACCAAATAAAAACTTCTCTGATCTTGCTACTTCTATCTTTATTTATTCTACAAATTTCATGGCTGGAACAAGTCTAATTATAAACAAAACTTCCTCTGCTGTCCATCCACACAGACTAGATAGGTGGTTTCCAGGAAAAGTGCTGACATTGTTAAAAAAAACCTGCAGGATGAAAATCCAGCATTTTTCAATCTTTCCTAAATTCACATTCAAATACTGTGAATTGGGATAAAACCTTCAGCCCACTAAATAATGTGCTCATCATTCTCTGACATTCTCCTGAGGGCTCTCAGAGGGCTCCTTCTGGGGCTCTCTCAGTCTGGGAATGCAAGCAGAGCAGATGGTTTTACATCCAGATAGAAGACACATTTCTTCTAGAGGAGGCTGTCAAGACTGAATGCCCAGAAACCTTTCATAGCAGTTTGGTTTTAAGACAGTGGAATTATCTTGTTTTGAAAGCAATTAAAAAATCCTCCCAGCAGCCTTTCAGAAGCAAACATCACAGTGTTATCTCCAGATAGGCAGCAGACAGGTGAATGGATGATTTCATGGGTTCTTTGCATTTTCAGACTGTAATTCTGCTTCTGTCTCTGCCAGAGTGCAACATTTGCCAGCCCAAACTCCAAATACAGCCAAGCAGAAAATGCATCAAGGAAGGAGTTCTTAAAAGTCACTGAAAAATGGCTCCAAAAATAGATAAACATGAGTGCAGTGATCTAGGCAGTGAAATACTGGGAAAGACTTCTGGTCTATTGCTGTCAGATAGTTTTTGAGAAGGACTAATGTGCTACTTCCACTCCAAAACATGCAGATGCAAATCAATACACATGAAAAGGGGAACTTCTGCTGTTCCCAATGATATTAGCTGAAGACTGTGACATTTGTAATTCCCAATTTCTATCTAGGCATTAATGACCTGTACATGTGGTTGACTCACCAGCCATGCCTGACCCCAGAAAGGCTGCACAGTTTCTTTTCCTCTAACACAGAAAGAAAGAAATTTGAGTCACCTGGGTCATCATGGTCCTCTGAGGCTCCTCAGAGTGTCACCATAGTCAATATCCTTAGTAAACAGTAAAACACAAGGTAAATTTCATCAAATTGATGGAACTTTGTCAAAACAAAACCAAACCAAAAAAACCCACAAACATGTGGGAAGGAATATTTCAATATCTAGCCATCATAATTTTCTATCTACATGTCACCATAATCTTCTTCTATGCTGCATAATTAACATAATGGCAAAAGAGCCATTAATGCTCTTTTACAGGAACCAAAATCTATTGTGAATGTTCCATGAGGATATGCTAACTGGCTTTGTTTATTCACACAGCTATATTAGCTACAGCAAGTCCATTATCATATTCTCTAAAAACACCTTACAACGGTGACGAAAACCTGTGTTTTAAGAGAACAGTCATTGCACAAAAAAGTAGACCTTTGCATTTTGCCTCTCCCACCTCTTTCCTGTGTCCAAGTCTAAAGGAGGCCACTATGAGTATCACACCTGATTTGCCCTGTAACCCCTGAAATGAGGGATAAATGTTAATGGAACTAGGCAATACAAAAAGCTTCCAGACTTGATTCACTTAGCTGAAAATTAACAATCTCCAATGGCTGCCCACCCCACTATGAAAAATCCATGTTGTGTTCCTGAAATGCATTTTCCTAACTTGAGTTTTCAGCCCTTATATTCCCTTATGCTTTTACTAGGCATAACAAATGGTACAGGCTGTTCTTTCCAGGATTCTCTCTAGTGATACCTCTCTGAGATATGAGTTTCATTTGCTTCAGGCAAGAACTATGGCAAAAGCTTATTCTTTTCCAGCTCAGATTCCTGAGCACTACACTGCACTTGGTGCAGAGATGTGAGCTCCAGCTTAGTTTCCAACCCTTCTTTAACACTTGCCTGTCACACACACACACAGACACCAAGTGAATCCCACAGGCCCAGTGCTGTTGTACCCAGTGTCCCACTCCTGGCACTGTTGCACTCAGACAGTTATCCTTTAACAGGAGTTCTTGTATCCTAGGGCTAATCCACCCAATTCTATCCACTTCCAGCTTTGGCTAACCATGCACTATATCTGCCAGTTTCTTTTCATCCTTCTGTGGGAAGAAACAATTGACAAAAAAAAGAACTGAAACCCTGACAAGAATATGTGTATCTGGGGGACACGTTGAGTGCTGAGGGAGGAAAGGAAGAGTTACCATTGCTTTGCATTCTTCTCTTAAACAGCTTGCACTGCATTTGCATGTCTCTACTCTACAGTCTTTGCTTTTCTTTTATGCCTTTTAAAAGTGGACAGCCTCTGTTTCAAGGCTTTCACAACTAGAACAGAAGCACAGACTAGCAGCACAAACTCCTAGGAAGAAAGGACACTAGAGATACTACAAGTCATTAGGTACAGTTCTTCATATCACATTATTCCATTCAGAAATTCACACAACACAATGGTAAAAAGTAATTGGGTTGTTTTTCCTCCACCTTTCTGTTCCTTCCAGAAGAGGACACATGCATAGACAGAGTTTTCTTTCTTCTAGTCCTCAAGATATGAGTTTAAAGATAACTCAAATACCTCAAGCCCATATGGCAGCCTGCATTTGGGTATGACTCTCATGTCTCTGTATACGGCTCCTTGTTTTTCTAGCATTCTAAATTCTTTCTCTTCACCTGCTCTAGTTTGAATTTTAATTACTAAATCTAATTCTAAGATAAACATGTTGGAAAAACAGCAGAAGAGAGAGTTGAGACAACATTTAATCCCCTTTCGAATCTCCCTTCTTATACAATTCACTAGGGCTTAACACTGAGAAATTCTCATATGGGATATTTGAAAGGCAAACCTCAAAAGCATATCAAAGAAATGGGGAAAAGCCCCCAAAACAAAACCCTGATATCCATCTACTTCTTCCTCCTCAGCTTCTTGGGCTACAGAATTATCAGTTCCCATCAGACCTCACACAAATATCTACCCAGTCTGTAGGCTGTAACATAACTTTCTGCTGAGGACACGGTGACAAACAACAGCTTTGATCAACTAACCACTGCAAACTTGTATTTATTTCTTTTTTTTTCCTTGGCAGGCACAGTTTTACAACCAAAGGTCATTCCAGTTAAGCAATTTGGCCAGTGCCCAGGGCAGCAATGCTTACCACAGTACACCCCGTTCAACTGCATTGGTGCTAGAAATATCTGCCCTGTGTCTATCAGGGGGTTTATTACCATTACTATTATTTAGATTTGTGGCTGTGTTATTTTTTACTTCAGCTTTTGGAATGGGATGGAATAAGCCTTTGCCTGCAAAGTGCCTTTTACATGCTTATTATCCTGGTGCCTGTTTTACCGACCATATAACTTCAGTGTCTATTTAATTTGATTTCTTTTTTGGCTGTTTTGGTTTTGCTTTTGTTTGGTGTGGGGTTTTTTTGTTTTGTTTTGTTTTTAATTTCAAATCCATGAATAAACAAGCAATGCAGATAACTATGACACTGGAACTGGACGGATGGAGTAGTGTAGCTGTGTTTGGAGAGAGGTCTGCCACAGGCAACAGAACTAGAACAGTGCTCATGCCCATTCTTATCCTACAAATCTGCTCCCAGTGTGGGCTCGGAGTTCCACTTGTTTCCTTGAAGGGAAATAATAACCCTGGTCAGCTTCCCAGGCAGCTCGGGAAGAGTCTCTTCCCTTAGGCACTGCCTCCATGGAGCTGTTGGTTCCATTTCAATGAGGAGTTTCTCTGCAAATTAGAGGGTTGACTGAGGTGTCACTACCGTGTGAACCCCTCAGTGCTGTAACCAGGTGCTCAGCAATTGCAGACAAAGGCAAAAACACACAGGATTCTGAGGTTTCATAAAGACATCGAGGCTATGCTATTTCTGTTGTGCCTAGAACATCTTACCCATGAACTCAAGAGATCTCTGATAACTTAGTTGGAAACTCATTAATCTCCATTCTCAGCCATGGGGTTTGTAAACAATGACAGCACACACTTGGCAGCACTGTGCCGGGCAGAGGAAGGAGTTCACACTCCTTACTGAGTCTCCTCGGGCAGAGAAGGGAACTCCTCTGACAGGAGACAAACAACAGCATCACAGGCAGCAGCAGGGGCCCCAGGGAACAGACAATCCATCTTTCCTCTGGCACATCCAACCTGTTCTTAAAGACCACCGGCTCGGGGGACTTCACCACAGCCCCAGACAATCTCCTCTAGTGATCAGTCCTCAGTGTCCCTTGCCAATACTTTTTGCTCTGTATCTTGCTTCAGTCACTTTTGCTGCAGTTTACACACATTATTTCTTGCCTTATCCAGCGTGAGCCCAAAGAACAGATTATTCCCCTCTGTGCAACAGCATTTTACATATTTGCAGACAGTTATTTGTGTTTATAGCTTACAAAGACAAGTTTTACAGTCTCTGATGATTTTTTTGTAATTTTGTCTGTGTTTTTTTTGTCTCCAGACAGCTCATATCTTCTTTGGAGAGTAAGTAGCTCCAACTAAGTGTTTTATTTGAGGCTTTACCAAAAACTAGATGAGCCACAAAATTACTTCACCTGTTTTGCTAGCTGTACTCCTAATTAAACATCATTTCATCAGTCTTTTTAAAAATAGTATGGCTTTGTGTTCAGTTTGTGATCCACATTCTTCCCTGGACATCTATTCTCTCCACATCTTGGATCCTGGCACCTGGCCACCCTTTCCCAACCACATTTGGTCAACACCTGTGTTTAGTTGTGTAATTACCCCATGTCATCTTTTCATGTGATGAAATAAATACATCATGATTGTGTTGTCCTAAAAAAGCTAATGTTACTTTCCTCCCCCATCATCAAAGTCCTGAATTCATATGTTGCTCGAATAGACAAAGAATATCAGACTGCTCAAAGATTCACTTGAAATTTCTGCTGCTGAACTATCCAAAATGGGTAACAAAAACTTGTCTGCTAGGATAGGATCTCAGTTTCAAGGATAGGTTTCAGTCTTCATCCAACAAGTAATTTTGACTAAGGGCCAATTTCCTGGTTGGTCACTCTTTTCTCATGGATGACTCAGGAAATATGCAACAAAAAAAAGTTACATTCCTTCATTTGGAATTCAATTCAAAGATAGAATAAACCTTCTATGTCCCGAAGTGGTCAGGGAGTAACAGCACCAACAAATCTAATGCTGCTGAGTTTTAATCATGCTCCTCACTGACAGATGCTGACCATTTATTTAACTTACAAATTCTGTATGTAAATAATTGCCTCTAAGCAACACCATTCTTTTCCTTACTCCATTGCATACATGAAGATAGATCAAACTCTGAGCTAGGAATGAGTTCATGGATATTATGCTCAGTTTAGCGTATCCACCATGTAAGGTACAGATACAGCTTGCTTCTTCAGTTCATGGACACGTCCCACACTCCCTTAAGGGACAAATGTTATTGATGTTTTGAGTAGTGATGCATTTTTGATGTCAATAAGACCTGTGTGGTAGAGGACACCATAATGCCCCTTATTAAGAGCAGTTCTGCTGTATCTGACTGAAATAAAAAGCACCCTTAAGAACATCCTGCATACTCTCCCAAATGATGAGCCTATCAGGGCCAGACAAACTGTGCTTCCCCGATGAAGTCTGTATCACAAAGAGCTCTAGATTCTGCTTTGAAAGGCTGCTTTGTTTCTGCAGTATTTGTACACAGTTCAGGAATTAAATAAATGTTTGTTTGTAAATGAGGACAGCAACCATTTATAGACAATCTCTTGACCTCTCTGTGCTAGCTGAAGCTGGTTCAGCACCATCCACAACGTCATGGTCTCTGCTCTCCCAGTTTCACCACTGGAGCCCTGCACTAACCTAACATGTTGTGTCTACAAGAGAGTACTGGCATGATCCCATCTGCCAACAGAGCTGTGAGGGTGGAAACTTCCAGCCTGCGAGTGGGGCTGAGCAGCTGGGACAGGGCTGTCTTCAGGCAGCACAGCTGCTTGCAAAAAAATAATGTCTTCTTGTGGTCTTCCAGAACAGGCCACAAAAGAACACAAGGCTAGTCATCTAAAATCAAATAGCAGAAGAGACTGTGAGCAGGCACAACTGCAACTTGCTGCTCCCATGAAATGTCTACAGAGAGAAGGGATTACAAAAGCTCATTTCACTGCTACCAGCTGCACTGGTGAATCTGACAAATGAGATGACAAATGAAGCAGAGTGGAATGAAGTCCAGGCCTGCAATCCCACAAAGCCCCTGAAGAGCATTGCACAACTCCAGAGTCTACCTCTGATTGCAGAGGGCTGTGCAACTTCTTTGGCCAAGGGCAGCATCTTCTGTGGGCCCACAAGAGAACTAGAGTGCTCTGAGAGAGAAAGAAGCTCACAGTCTTCAAGAAATCCATGAAGCAGTTCTTACTATCCCTCCCTTTTATGTAAATAAAATAATTATTTTTTCTCCTGGAAAACTCTGATTGCTCCTTAAGGTGTAGTTTGCCAACTGTCACCTGTCTCCTTAAAAAACCTTTCAAGAAACTCCAACAAATCTTAAACTACAGGAGTCAAAACCAAACTGGATCCCCAAAAGATCTGATACACACAGTACTCATACACACTAGATTATACTCTTCCCTCTAAAACCTGACTTTACATTTTGTAATGTAAAGAGAGAAAAGATGAACCCACACCTGCTATGCTGACTAGTAGGTCAATTGGCTAGGTGAATAGGCTAGCAAATTTTCTTTGGGCAAAGGTTAAAAGCAAATTAATGTAATGGGGGGAAAAACCAAACATCACAGAGTACAGTTAGTTTTAAAGTTCTAAAGTTCACACTGCAGATCACTTCTGTTTTACCTGATAAACTACAACAGACACCATCAAGCATCTTCTGGAGAGACAAAAGAGAAGGTAACACCCCCCAAAAAAAAAATATCTGAAAAAGCCGCCAACAATTTCCACTGTTAGGATCACTTTCAGTAGTCCTTCAGTAATCCTGATTTTAGACCATTTTCTACTAAACCTTGCAAATTCTGTAGTTTAGCAGTAAAGTTATTTCATCCAGCATAACAGCAAATGATTTCTTTGCTATTTCCCCACTTTGTTTTTGCACTGGAGCATCTTTCTAGAAATGCTGCACTTAATTTGCACACTTGACTGGGGGTGATCTGCTTGCTGCATTGAGAAGAAAGTCCAGATCAGAGATTAGAAATGTTGTAGATGGGCAAAACAGCTACATGGTGTCTCGTTTCTTTTCCTTTTGGGAACAATGAAGAAAGCATTTAGCTAAAGCCTTGCACAGGTTGCCTTCTGATTTCTGTTCCAAATTGGCAACTGAATGTATTTTATGCATGAAATATGGAACACAAATACTGCTCCATCAAGAGGGAAACATTATTGAAGTGGAGAGTTCAAAAAGAAGTGGGGACCATAGGGCCATTAAGTCTCTTGCACTGGTTCTAATAGCAGTACCTCTCCAGTGCTCCTGCATACTGATGCGCTGACGCCTTTCACCTCGGATTTTAAGCGCAGACTCTGGGACGGCTGAAGAGGAGGAACACAGCAGTAAATTATACAGAAAAAAATGAAAAAAAAAAAAAAGCTAAATCTTAGGACTGTTAGTTCCACCCTCAGCAAGCTGAGGCGCCTCACAGGAGGGCTCAGGCATCGCTTCAACCCGTAGAGTCAGGACTCCGAATCTCAGAGCCACGGAGGAGGATTTTTACCTCCGCTGTGGAAAAAGAATCGCTGGGAGGTGCTTGCTGACCGTCCCCTGATGAAGCGGGGGGTGTGCTGTCCCTTCCCCAACGCATCCCGAAGGCTTAAAATCCCCTGGCCCCGCCGCACCGCCCCACCGCTGCCCTCACAGCCCCAGCGAACGGCGCCGCGTGTGCCCGCTCCTCCCGCCTCAGGCGCCCCCGCCCGGGGAGCGTGAGGGAGAGCGGCGCCATCTTGTGCCGAGGTGCCTTCTGCCTGCTCCTGGTGGATTCTGAGATCACTGTGAAGGCTTCGGCTGGAAATTAAAAAAAAAAAAAAAAAAAAAAAAAAAAATTAACATTCCTGTCTCCTTGATTGCCTTCTCATGTGTTGGAATTTGTTAGGAACTCGAGAAGCAAGTCAGTCATCAAGTTCTCTTGCTTTCAGCTCTTCAGATCTGGTTCTTCTCTTTTCCTCATAGATGTAACACGACCTTCTGTTACCTTCTGCTTCTCAGTCACCAACGTGCTTGTCCGCTTTTGGGTGTAATCTCCACTGGTTCTACATTTCAGCTTTGCAAGGGGGCCTGCAGGAAAGCAGAGGAGGGACTTTTTACAAGGGCACATAGCAATAGGACAAGGGGTAATGGTTTTAAACTGGAAGAGTTTAGACATGAGAAAGAAATTCTTCATTGTGAGGGTGGTGAGGCCCCGAGAATCTGTGGCTGCCCCATTTCTACAAATGCTGAAAGGCAGTCTGGAAGGGGCTGGGAGCAGGCTTCAAGGTCTCTTCTAACCAAAACCATTCCATGATTCTGTGACCTAAAGTCAGGGTATCTGTTATCTGTGACTCGTGTGCATGTTCCAGCACTCAACTTCAGAGCATAAGGGTCCTTTTTTTTTTTTTTTTTTGAAAATAAGTCATTTTTTCACTTCACTGTTTCTCTGGTCATGTAACTGTGATAGGCGTGTTCCACTGAGCAGTAAAGCCTCGCACACCTCCGTAAAAACAGTGGAATCACAATTTAAGTGTGCCTTTATGTTGGAAAAGAGATTTTATAGTGAAAGATACTAATAATGGTTAGTAATCCCATCTTGCTTGGGGGGATGGAAACTGAAGTCCTTGATAAAGCTGCCTCTTGGCTACCTCTCATCCTGATGAATGGAAGATGTCTTCAGGCACACTTCTGCAGCAGCATGAACAGCAGAACAGTGCCCGAGTTGACACGTTGCTTTGCAGCTCCCAAACAAGAAGTAACTGTAGCGAAATGAGTTGTTTTTCTGGGAAACTGGGTACCAGTGCTTGTGGGACATTGCAGCTTTGCCTGGCTTTGTGTTGCAGGCAAAAAGCAATTGGAAAGCCGGAGAACTCTTAAGAGTTTGAATAAAAAGAGTGCTTCAGGGCACAGTACTGGCTAGAAAAGCCAGCATGGCCAGCATGGAAACTGCTGGCATGGAAAACTCTAGCTATTGCTGACCTTTACCATGTTTACAGAAACAGAACTTTTGACACCTGTAAATAGGGAGGAATTAACTGGGAAAAAAAAAAAAAAAAAAAAAAAAGAATTAAAAAAAAAAATCTGGCTCAAATCATCATTTTCACCTCTAAACAGAACCAATTCCAGAAGGCTTCAGGTACTAGCCATGTGTAGCAGGAGACAACATCCCTTGAAAACAAGCTGATTTCTGAGCACTGCCCCCTGATTCCATGTCCAGTGCTCATTCCACATCCATCTCTCCCAGCAGCATCCTAACACTTTCTGGTGCCTAATGCATTTCTGCCCCTTCATCCCCCTGGCTGCCCCCATTCTCCCGGCTGCCAGCAGCACCCAAATGCCAGGGAAGGCCGTGCCTGAGCTCACACTGTAGCCTTTCCTCTCCCCAGCACATCTCTTGGGATCCCTGTCACCTATCCGGGGCACCACTGGGGACACAACTTGTATCGACTTGGTTTCTGCTAAACCTTGGCTGTTGAGCCACATCTGTGTGAAGCTGGCAGACTTCAAATGGTAACAAGGAGGTTATTAACAGATAGCTGGAGGGACAAAAAGGCAATATAGGCAGATAAACCTGACTCACTTAGGAAGCCAGGTTAAAAAGAGACACTGCTGACACACAGTTGCTGCTGGCAGTTTTTTTTTCAGGGAAGATGAACAGTAATGCTGTTTTGCAGTCTACCAGAACTGTAGGTGAGACTCTAAAATACCAGGAGATGGTGCTTCAAAATAATTCTTTATTAATATTTCTAAAAAGAGAACTGTGGAGAAAAAGAAAATGAATTGGTTTTAAACTTTCAGACCACTTTCTGGCTATCCTGTACAACTGTCAGGGCTTTGCTTTTAAATTCTGTTTTCAAAACATCCAAACAATGAGGCTGATGTTTGAATGTAGTCATCTAGCACTGCAAGCTGAAGCGATAAACTATGGAGGCTGCATGATTAATGATGAAATTCTGGGTGTTGGCAATATGGAGTGGGTGACAATCCTGCTGAAATCCAAGTTTCTCCCTATATGCTTCCCTCATCTCTTGAAGAAACTCAGTATTTTCTTCTGTTTCTGCAAAACAGTTAACGGAATCTTATCTCTGTACAAAACAATTTGTGATACTTGGTAAGAAGAAAGTTCATTGAAAATAACCTTTGGAATATTCATTAACATCTCATTGCTACCAGAATAGGGGTTTGGGTTTTTTCCCCTTCTTCAGAGTTTATTCTATATTAAGTTATAGCTGTGACTCTGTAGAGAAAATGCAACTAAAATTTGTGGAATGATGATAATGTGACTATTTATCTACATTAATGCTAGACGGGGATGTTTTGGAATATTTATGGCTGAGCCAGTGTTAAGCCATCCATAGCAGGGAGAAATATGGGTACAATATTTTTTGTTTGTGCACTTTTAATGAGCAAATGGAAATGAGCACATAATTCTTATGCTCTATACCTCCCATCATTATCGATTTTTTGTAGAAATAACTTTTAAATACTGAAATAATTGTTTGAAACACAGGATGCACACTTTTCATGCTGTTATAACTTTTTATTTCAAAGTGTTACTGTGACTCACAAGTCACAGTTAAACCATTCCCTTTGATAGAATGAGGCAATGATGAGGCTCATTTAATGATGAGACTCAGTTATTTCTGCATTTTTCTGGTGAAAGAGGTGATAGAGAAGGCTGACACAGAACTCATCTTGGTTATACACACATCCGCATGCTGAGAAGCCAAGACAATCCTCCTTTATCAGTCAAATAAGAAATTAATCTTAGCAAGGTGAACGTTACTTAATTTTTTCCTTGCTATTTAAAGGATATAAACAAGGTTCAGCTCATTCCTGCGCTGTCCAGCTGAGCTACTCCATGTGTCCAGGTTGGGTCCCCAGTTCCCTCCAGCACCACAGACAGTCAGTGCAGAGGGAGGGAGGCAGAGCTGAAGGCTTTAGAGGTGCCAAAGCTAGAAGAGGAATCTCACGTGTTCACTCTCAGCTTTACACCATGCCCAGACACGCTCTTTTTATTTAAAAGCATATAAATAAATAGGTGTGTGAAATCTACCCCCACGCATACCTTTTTTGTGTTTTTTTGTTCACTGCATAGTGTTTGGATTAACCCTTATGGTACACAGCAATCGTCCTTAAAGAAAAAGAAGTTTGCTCAGCATGACTTTCTAGACAAGTAACTTCTCTCCCGGGTGATGTTTTGTGGAACAAGAGTGAGGGAGTCTTGCTGGAGGTGGAGGAGAGGGCAGTGAGGAGGGGAGACTTTACTGCCCTGCACAGTGCTGCTTTCCCCTGTCTCTGGAATGTGACCTCTCCCTCTAAAGGCTGCTCATTAGACCAAGTTGTTTTGTTAATTTATGACCACTGGAAGCCTTGAGTACTCAGTGCCTCTATAGACATAGAACTGAAATCTCAGCCCCACCGGAACCACTGCATCCAAGGTGAAAGTACAACTTCTGTCTTTTTGATCAGTGAAATAACCTGGCTGGCCTGAGCCCTGCCACAGGGCGTGTAATGGCATCCAGTGTTCAGTCTGTTGTTAGCTTTGAATGTGTACCATTCCCTGAACACCTACGAGTTACCCTTTGATCATCTCTGCTTATTGAAAAACACTATTATCTGATAGGGCTCTGCTGAACATCTTGGAACTGCTGATATCTCATGCTTCAATAAAGGGCCAGAAATGTTAATGCAGAAGGTTTGGTCAGCAGAAAGTATCTTCTGCACGATAATCTCCCAAGTGTCTAGTCCCTTACTGCACTCACTAAAGATACACACTTCCTCCAGTGGGCTTTTTGGAAAGTGCTGGGAGCACCTCCTCTCAGACTGCTCCTTCCACTCCCTCCACTGCACACAAGCAGCAAAGACCACAATAAGGTCTGCTGCCATTTGAGAATATTCTGCAAGGACAGGCAGACACACTGGCTAATGCAGAAATGGTTTAGTAACTGGGACCTGATTTATTGCGTGTGTTTTTAATTGGGTCAACTGCCAGAATGTACATCTAATGCAAGAGGCTTTGGCAGTGTTGGTAATAAATCATGGCAGTTGCATGCCCAGTCCACTCCAGGATTACCCTCAGTAATTTTGGAATTATGCTCGCAATAATTAACAAGTTTGAACTGGTGCTATCTGTAAAAGGCTTCCCTTTTGTGTGGACTTTTTGTTCACAACAGGCACCTCTGTAGCTGTCTCAGCCTCTTAAATGAATCATTCCTTCACTGAGACAGTTATTAGGCTCTTGTTTGCTGGTTCTCTTCAGAAGCAGCAAAATTTTGAAAGCTACATTCTTAAGTTGGCCCTAAGCTACTTTAATTCCTCAAGTTTCTACCTATATGTCCAAAATCATTAATGCCTGGGGATAAAAAAGCACAATGAAGCTTTGATGGATGACCTTCCTACAGATTGTTTTATTAAGATGGCCATAGGCATCTCCAAGTAACATTGGTGTCACACAATGTATCTTGGAATTCAAGTGAAAATTATTTCTTGCTGTGTTTTAGCACTTCCTGCTTCCATCTGGGTCACAGACATATGCAGACAGGCTGCCTTCCAATGTTTTCATACTTTCATTTATCATTTGTGCCAGAAATACTAAGAAAAACAGTATTTAACTATAACAATTTGCCAGAGTCCCAGTTCAGCTTTCATGCAGGTGAAAAGTAAAACAGAAAGCGAGGGAATAGATTTTATTATTCACTGGTGATTCGAGTTAAAAGTTTCAGCAGGAGGCACTATCTGATGTGACAAACTGATGAAGTCTTACGTCTCTGTTCTTAGTGCATCTTGTGTCACATAACAAATATTTTACAAGAAGCAGTTTTAAACATTTATTGATCAATAAGAGATTCTTAATCTATACATACATGCAAAATGTAAAATACAACATTAACCCTCACTGTAAGCAGTTAAATATATTGTGCGTTACTTGGAAGATGTTAGAAGTGTCGTTTCAAGCATCTTAATTTCCTTCTGCCTCTTCTTAGTTTTTTATAACAGAGGAGGATAGTGTGCAAGACTATTTCAGTCCTTCCTTTGTGCAAGACTGCGGCTTGCATGTTCCTGAACCTGTGACCAATGCACGCAGCTCCCATGGTCTGGCAGAGATATTCACAGTTTTTAAACTTCAAGGCACATCTGAATCCTGCTGCTCTCATTATCCACTCAGCACTTGAATAAATGTGGACATGAGTTTTCTGTGCATAGTGTTGGAGCCTGGAGTGGATTCCCAAGAGTGTGCAGGGGCTTCACCAGCAGGAGGTAAATGGAGGTTTAATTTCATGCTGCAGCCTTCATCTGCAGCTACTTGCCTCCACAAGCCTGCCAGCTTTCATCCAAGCTGGGCTGGCATCTGTGCTAGGAGGGATGGTAGCTGGCAGCCCAGTGCTGTTCAGAAGAAGCTCATGGTATTTTCTGGAAGCCAAGGGATCTATCAATTGCTCCAGTTACTGAGTAAGATAAACAGTAACCCAGTCTGGTTAGAATTCAAGTTCCATATCCTCTCTTAATGTCTTTTCAACAAGAGCCCAGCAGCATGCTTCAGTGCCTTGGCCAGGAGAGGTTGCCATTTGCTTTTCCCTGGATAATGAGTGCCTTTGTTCTCCATGAAGAAGGCACATGACTGGAGCAGGTGGTGTTGACTTGATTCTGAGACTTGAGGAGGTTAAAACTTGCTCACACGTTGTGATTGCCCGTGGAGCAGTGCTGCAATATCCTGTTACATTTGATTGGGCTGATTTCTGATTTTGTTATCACCGTCTTGTCTGTGGTGTTATCAGACCATCTTCATGCTTGGGAACTTTCCCTTTGTTGTCATCCAGGCTGCACAGTGATCCCTTGACTGTGCTCTCCACAGATGAGCTCCAGTGAAGCCAGGGTTTGTTTGCTTCCCTGTGAAGTCGCAGGTGCAGCTGGCCATGGGGGTCAGGCACGGTTTCCTCTGCTGGACTGATGGAAAAAACAATTCTGAGCAACACAGAGAGTTGTTGCTGTGAAACATTTTCTGTTTTGAAGAACTAGGAGAACCACAATCAGCCACCTCACAAACTTCTGCAGTGTTGATTGCACATGAAATGAAAAAAAAGAAGTAGTGATTTTTACGATAATCTATTTCTGCCACCCCTTTCTTTAATGTCATGAACTGATGTCCTGCAGTGACACCAGGCTGACACTTGGATCTTCAGCAGCAGTGCATATTGCTTCTCTCTGTACTTCTGTGCAGCGTGGCCACTTGTGCCTTGCAGTAAGAAAATGTCATCACATGTGCTGCAGCAGGTAGAAGGCAGTAGTTGTGCCACCAAAGCTGGGACTGAAATGGGGAAAGAGCTGTACAGGAAGCAGATGTGAAATATTCCTATAATGTGCATATAAAACCCCAGTTTAAAGCTTGAAGCAGCAGGTTTTACATCCTTCTCTAAACAGTTATTTTTGTAGTGTCTGTTACCATAGATAAAAGCAGTATCTGCTATCATTTCTGTTTGCACTCAGTTCTGTATGTGACTGACTTTTTTTTCCATGGAATCCTCCTTTTGCTTCTGTGTGACTGGGGATGAAGTACAGAATGAAAGGGAAGGAGAACCACTCCTGTCCGAAGTTTGTCTCATTGTTTGATTGTTTGATATTACAGTCTGTTCTCATCTGGACTCTGATTCCAAAACTGACACGCCTTTAAAAACATATGATGAACTTGTAGAAGAGTGTTATTTTAAGCTAAAGGACATCTAATTAAGCATTAACACTGGTGCTTTCAGTTGGAAAACAAACAAACAACCAACCCAGGAGCAATCGTGTTAATTAAGTGGTGTTAAGAAAGAGAAGAAGGGATAGAAAGTTGCATAGAAGCTCCAGTCCCATGAGAGGGCATTCTGTGCCAGTCTCTCACATGAACATACTGACATCTGAATAGCTCTGACTTTCCTGATACTTATCTGTGTAATTTGCACTTTCTCTTCCTTAATAAGGAAACATGCCACTAGCTGAATACTTGAGCCAAATTCTACTTGTCAATTTAATTTTTTCTGGCTACAACCTGAAGATTAAAACACACAAGTGAAATGGTGAATAAAAGAATAGGCTGATCACAAAAGTGATCTGAATGCACAGACAGAAACCAAGCATCTCTTGTAAAACCCACCACTGGGATCATTTAAAACTGTCCACAGAAGGCACACTGACATCATCAGGCTCAAATATGTGACCAAAAAAGGATTTCTTATTAAATACACCCCCTGATTTGTTCATTTAATGCATTTTGATGTGAGTAATGCTTCCTTCTTTTGTATATTTTCTTACCTTACTGTTGCCAGTAATTTCTATATGTTAGAGGGGTTGTGAGAAGGGAAAAATACTGAGGTGATTGCTCTGTATCTTCATGATGACTGCCACATAAGGAGGCAAAGAAAAATTTAGCTTAGTCTCCCATTAAAGGAAACATCACTTATTCTCAAAGAGAGCCTGACGAGAATAAGAAGGCTAAAATTTGGGCCATTCTTTATATTTTTTATATAACCAAGCTTAGGATAAAAGTCTCCATCAGGTGAAATAGTTTTAGATGTATCCTGTGGCAGAGGAAGATGGATGGCTTGGAGAAATGTCTCCTTTGCTGCCTCCTCTGCTGATTTCCAGTTATTATATTATGATAAAAAGAGATAGTAGCATACTTATTATGGAAAACAGCTGATAATTTTCCATACTTTTAAGTGATTTTATTTTTTTTATTAAAAAAATGGGTAGTGTTTACCTTAGAACAGTTTGCAGTATTGTGCTATAACTTTTCTGCAGTATATTCTGCCAATTTTTCTTTGAAAATATTTTCTTTTCAGAATTCATAATTGCATATATTATTTTACCAGCTTGCAAAGAAAAAAAGTAATACTCTAAACATGGGAGTATTATTTGGGTTTTTTTTAAAGACAAAACACCTCATTAAGATTTGGATTCAAGAACATTTCTGGAAAGAAAGTAATTTTATGGGAAACTAGTGAATGGTCCCTTTTTGAGGGTAGCGTGCCCTCAGCAGTGAAAGAAATCCCAACACGTATTATCCTCCAAAAGTAATTGCCTCATTTCTCATCTGGCTAGTGAGCTCCTCTGATGCTATTTCCCAGTGTAGAAAATAGCTGCAGTTCTCTGGAATGATGAGAGGGTCCCACTGGGAGGGAAACTGTGCCCAGAATCACAAAAGGGAGGAGATGTGTCCACAAAAATATCCATGCAGTAAAGCACAAGTACTTTGGAGGTTGTCTGTCCAACAAGCCAAAAATTACAGCAAATTTCATAGTCAGAATTGTTTCCTCACCATCTCTTACTTTCTCCTCTGTTTCTTAGGGGCATTTATTCTGAGCCTCCTTCAGATGTTGTTCTCCAGCAGCTGCTGAGGAGAAGGTGCCCACGTGTCCTCCTCTGCCGTGCCTGCTGCCCAGGCTGCTGTGCGCTGCTCTCTGGGTGCAGCCTGGCCACGGGCTCTCTTTGGTTTCCTTCTTGTAGCGCACAGAGGAAATGTGCAGAATGAAACCCCAGAATAAATGCAGCACAGACACTGCTCTGCCTACATCCCCTGAGCTACCTCACCAGTGTGGTTCTCCTTGAGTGGAAAGGAAGGCTGTGAAGAGCCAGGAGTGCTTCTCAGACACGAGTGCTGGTTGGGGCTGCCTTTTCCTGACGGGGGTTTTATGCAGAGGGAATCATCTGAGGGGCAAGGAGGTGCATCTATCACTGAACAGATGTCACACAGTGACTCCCTGTCATGACTCACTTGTTGCCAAAGGTCAGACCAAGCTGGAAAACCTTGAACTGAAGCTGAGACAGAGTCAAGGGACATTGACCAGCTGCCTCAGAGATGCTGCTGACTCTTGGCAGGGGTCTTGGCCAAGACTGGAGCCAAGAGTGTTACATGTGAGCGAGCAGCTACAAAAGAAAAATGTAATTAAGAACTGAAGTCATAAATCTGGGAAACCATGGCTTTATTTGATATTTGCTTCAAAAAGATCAACAGAGTCAAGGGCAAAACTGGCCATAATGAACAAAGTGATAGATTCATCTATTGTTTTCTCCTGTGCCAGCAGGGCCCTGAGTCATGCAAGAAGCTACGAAGGGTTGGCTTCTTCCACACCACTGGAGATGAGCTGGGCACCAGGGTCTTGGGTCAGTCTCCTCTGTGTGTCCAATTAGAAGTTCCTGACTCTCCTCACAGTGCCCGCTGGGCTCTGCTGAGCTGGACTGGACCAAGGCCTCCTGAGTCTTTGAAGTTTTGCTTGTCCCTGGACACGTTTCATCCTCTGGGAAAAGTAGAGAATTTGGAAAAGCTGAAGTCTGCAGTTAGGTGAAAAAAATAAGAGCTGTGTCAAAAGTGCTGAAATTCAAGTTTGCCAGGGAAGAGGCTGAAGCAGAAGGAAAAGGTCATTGGTTTGCTCCTATCTTCCAAAAGAAAATGAGCCTGGGAAGAAGCATATGAAACTGTGACATTGCCTGGATTCTTAGTCAGCTTTCCTGGGAGCTCCAGCAGCCTGGGACAAGAAATATTTGAAGCTCTGGGTGTGCTAGGTCCTGGTGCAAGTGCCTCCACACAACCCTCAGAGAAGATTCACACCCTGACCACTTCCTCCCTGAAGTATATTGAGAGAAATGGTGTTCCAGGTCCATCTTTAAGCAGCTTTCTGTTTTTGCAGACCTACATCACCAACATACATGGCAGTTCTGGAGCTGCCTGCCCCACAGCAGGCCAGCAGAGAAGCCCTGGCAGGCAGCCTGCCCAGTGTTTGTGACCACTGTACTGTGAAAATGACCTGGAATATGCTCATGGACATGGCTTCTCATTTGTCTTACAGCAGAAAAGTCATTGTCACAGCCAAAAAAAAGACAAAAGGCCACCAAACAATAACACAGCCATAAATGAAGGCTCTAAATATGGAGATGGATGGAAGATAACTACAGGCTTTCTCTCTTATACATGGCATCCAGCTTGGAACATGTCCTGTAGGTCTAACTGTGACTTGTTTGATGGGACAGAGGAGCTGGTCCCAGTAGGCTGTCCACACATACAACCCTCTGACAACAGCTGTCATTTTCAATTTCTGTGTCTCATTTCTGGAAACCTTGATCCATTCCTGCTCAAAGGCCAAAATGATGCAAGGTCTGTCCACCTCTGCTACTTCTGATGGCCGTCTACCCACATCACCCATCTGGCTTGGTTCTGGCCACCAACCCTTCCTCAGGCTGACATCCTGGAGTGATGTGACCATCCCTCACATTTCCTAAAGCCTTTCTTCAGCTGTGGCTCCCCAACACTCCAACTCTGGCAGAGCCACGGTGTGTCCCAGCAGCTGAGGGTACAGGACAGCAGAGCAGAGCTGCTGTCAAGGCTGGAAAGGGTCTCTGCATGTTGGTGTGGCCATACATGGATCATGACACTGGGAGAAGCAGGAAAAGGCTTCCCTCTTGCATTCCTGTTGTCCCTTAAGTGCAGTGCTACCTCCAGGCATTCTGCATATTGGTTTTGGTTGTCCTCCAGCAATTGCATGTGGACTGGAATGTGCTGGAGCTGAGAAACTTGTAGTAAAAAGTCCATTCTGAATCCTAAACTAAAATCTCTCCAGAGTTTTTGTGACAGTATGTTGTGCTGAAATGTCTCTGTTAGAGGGAAAAGCAAATAGGCAGTGATTGAGTTGGAATCCACCTTTCACTTAAAGACAGCACATCAGAAAGTTGATAAAAACTCCTCCTAAATTAGTATGATTCCCAACAGTATTTTATGTTAATAAAACCATACTTTAAAAAAAAATATTACCTCTTGAATACTCTCAGCAGCCAGTGCATTTGAACTCAGATGGCAGTGCTCAGTTGTGTCTAAAGAACAGCCCACTCCTGCCTTCAGCTGTGTCAGGGGAAACAAAAAACTGTCTTCCTCTCATGCACATGAAACCAGCTGAATACTTTAGGAAGAGAGAAGCAGAATCTGCTTTTTAACAAAGGTATCAGACCTTCTAGCCCTGACCTCTGGACACTCCTGAAATATGGGCAGCACTGGTTCACCAACATACTGTAAACAAGTCTGGCTCTATCCCTAGAAGAAAGGTATATTAGCTAGTGCTCACAACATTCTTTTATTTGGCAAAAAAACTTGCCCTTTCTGACCAGAATTTTTTTAATGATTGGGAAAAAATGAATCTGCTCTTCTTAGCTTCCATGGGTCAACATTAAGATGCAAGGTCAGGGCTCAAGTTTTAGTGGAAAACAGAAGTAATGCCTGGAGCCCCTGAACACCACAAGACTTGTGGAGAGGAAGCTTTCTTACAGATTTGGAAGGAAGTCTGAAAAATGAATTCAAAGACTATAAACAACTGACATAGGATGAGGCTGTGGGCACAAGTGAGAGGAAAAGGTTGTTCAGAGATTCTGGTGTGTTAAAAAAATCTCACTTATTTACGTTGACTTCATGCTATGGATGCCCTTCTGAGAGTTATTTGCAACTCTCCTTTGCCAAAGGCTGACTTGTTGTTTAGTTGTTCTGTAACACTGAAGCTGTGTAACAGCCCGAGTTATTGCTGGGTGTTATGAACAGTCAGTTTGCATTAATGTCTACAAAAGTCCTTTATGCAGCAGGGTGCTACAGCCATTGATGAATCTCTGCTTAATTATTTATTCTGGACTGCCAGCTGACATCTAATGTCTAGACACATTCAAGGTTGACTTCTGTTCATCTGCAAATGGAGTATTGAAGATCTTGAAGTCAGGGGAGTTACAGATCTGCAAAATCAGATGGACTCCGTGGCAACAAGTGAAATCCTTCCTTGCAGAAATCTGAAGCTCTTTACTGTGAGCAGACTGGAAGGTGTGTGTAGGAAACAGTGTTGTTTTTGCAGCTGCTCTCTAGCAGCACCATATGCAAGCAAAAAGAATAAACGAATAAAGGATAAACAGTTAGGGCCAGGCTGCAGTGTACCTGGAGAACCCAGCTCTTCTTCCATGCTCCTCAGCTTGGTCAGGATGCCCAGGAACAGATTGCTCATTTCCCTCCTTAATGCAAAAACCAGAGGTTGTCAAACAAGCTCCATCTGGGTGTCTGCTTCCAGAAGAGGAAGGCACAGGAATGCTCATCCCACTGACCATGCCCTGGTGCACCCTGCATCCCACAGGGACCCAGCCCTGCTGTGAGGGCTGGCTTGGGGCTGCTCGGGCAGTTGTGCCATCTTCATTCTTTTTGGGAGTGACACCAGCTTGTCCTTAGCAAAGTTGGTAAGTCAGTAAAAAACAAGCATTACAATAGCCAAATACCTTTTCTTGTGTGTGTGGGTTTTGTTTGTTTGCTTTTGTGGTTTTTTTTAACTAGGGAGCAACAATCAATCAGCACATACTTGCTATTTTTCACAAATATGCAAACATTAAAAGTACATAACAACAATGTGCTTGCTGGTTATCTCAGGACTGCCAGCAATATTGTCAGTAACTTTCTACCAGCCCTGACAAAGGAAACTCCCGAAGTACACTGTACTGCCCTCTAAATGCAGCAGGGGAAAGATGTGTGCAAACAATTTCTATCTTCTCTGGTTTTACTTTCATTCATGCTGAAAGAACAGATTGCCAAAAATTAATGTCCTGAAAAGCACTAGGGCTTATGCACAACCCTTTTCATACCACAAGTGAAATTTTCCTGCTAAATGCCTCTGGTTCCGTAAGTTTTTTGTTCAAGTGCTGGAAGGATATATAACTGAGAAGAGAAGGTGTCCTTCTTTTGGATGGTGAACCTGCTCCATGGCCAGGATTTTCCCTCCTGTTTTTTTTTCCGTGCTGCTCAACTGGGCTGAGGGAAGCAGGCAGCTGGAACACATTAACCAGCTGACAGTCAACTTTCTGGAGCAGTTTCCTTCTGCAAAAGAAAGCAAAGCATCCAGACAGTTGTTCCAGAAGGAAGGAAAAGTAAAATGAAATCGGCGCTGGTGGTGGTTGCATGACCTTCCTAAACAATGCTTGGGGACATGAAGGGGGTTTGCTGGGGTAACCTGTCCTGTGGCCTCCAATTGAGCATCAGTGCCCTGCTGCAGCCCATCCACCTCCCACCCAGGCAGCTCCACAGACCCAGAGCAAGTGTCTGAGCCTTTAATTCCTCTGGCAGTGAGAAAAATCAACAGCTCCCTGTGGGGAACTGCTGATCCCAGCTGGCCTGGCCCTCCCCACAGCTCCTGCCCGTGCCTGTCCTTGTCCCCACACCTGCCAGCACACAGGAGCCCCCGTGACTCAGCCCCACGGGATGCCCCAGGAGAACCATCCTGTGTGAGAGGGAGAAGGGCCAGGCTGGCACAGCCAGGAGGCCAAGGAAACCAGCTTTCAGGCACAGGCATGAGGCTGTTATTTTCAAGTGTGAAGATGATCAGATTGGGAACATTTTTAACTGTTAATAACCTGGAAAGGTTTGTGGTGGCTACTATAGCTCCCAGTAAGGACTTCAGGCATTGGCAGGTGACATGCTGTGGCATTAACTTTCAGAGGCCCACACCCAAGAGCAAATAAATGCTTCTGAGAGTGGCATGAAATGCTAAATCATTGTCAAGACAGGGCAGCTGGATGAGTTAGGAGGCAGAGGTCTCTCTTTCAGTGGTTTATAGTCTTTTGATCATCTGAACCTGGATTTAAGTGGAACCTGAAAACTTCTCTGTGGGCTGCAGGTCCCAGGCAGCATCCAGCTCACATTGAGACTTGCAGCCCACAGGCTTACACCAGGGGGAACATGCCACAAGCACAGGAACACACACTCCTGTCTTGGGAAAGGCTTGCCTAACTTCCTGCCTCAAGCCCTGGAGAACCACAAGAGTATGTCAGAGAAGCCAAGTGCCTCTTAAATACCTTTACAAAAAAGACAGCAACAAATCCCAACTGACATGTAGAGAAGAGTCATAGCATGCATGGGGTGATCATGTGAAAAACCTGATTTATATAATAGGCCTCGACAGAAACCATTCTTGCTGAGCTAGATGTATAGGTGCAGCAAATTCCATATGGAATAATGTTCCCCTGAACATATGCCCTATAATTTTGATCACTGTAAGTGGAGAGGGCACTGAATCAAAGAACAAGTGAGTCACAAATCCCCTCAGAACTCTACTGTTCAGCTGTATCTTGGGCAATCACAGGAAATTTCTCATAGGGAAAATGCAGATCTCAGCCCAAAGCAGCTTTTTACAAGATGAGCAACAAAGGTGGCTCTGGGGAGGTGGTCTGCCATGAAGCAAGAGGTAAAGTTGGTAAAACATCAGCCTGGCAGGGATGAGACTTGAGCTGAGTGTCTTGCCTGGCTGAGCAGCAGGCACACATGGAGCACCTCCAGCAGGTCTCACCTGGGGGCCAGATGCACCACAGCATCTGCAGAGGGGAATCCCACCTCTGCAAACCTCCCCAACGGGCTCCCATACGGTTTTGTATGGGATGGGCAGAGCTCCTTCAGTGGGAATGGGCAGAGCTCAGGTCTGGAATGGGGGGGAGGCGGAAGGTGCCCAACTGCCCGCACAAGTGTGACTTCATCACCTCGGTGTGTGCACCCGTGTCAGTGAAGAGTATTTGTGTGTGTGTGTGTTTGTGTCCGTGTGTCTGTGTGTGTGTGCCGGTGGCATGCTCACAGTCTGCTTGATCCCTACCTTAAGATTCTTGCCTGGACTTGGTGCCCTCTGGTGTTGTGAACACTCCAGTACATAAGAAAAAAACCCAAAAATTCTCTGCTACGGAGTTCACGGGTTTGCTAACTGTTAATGCAGTAGTTTTGTTAATTGTGCTCCCTAGTTACAACTGAATGGAGAGAATGTGACCCTGAGCATATCTTGTATGATGGCAGAGACACTTCCCATCACCTCGGCAGCGCCGAGCACCCAGCTGGACCACCATGGGCACCAGGGGCTTGGGGCAGCTCTGCCAGCACCCATCCACCCACCCACCTGCCAGCCAGATGCTCTGCTGAAAATCTTTTCCCCTTATTTAATCTGTTTGTTAGAAGAAAATAACCCTATCGACGACCTCTGCTGACATACTTTTGCTCAGTTACACAACTCTTACATCAGCTTCTGAAGTGCTTCTGAAGCTGGTGTTGGTGTCCCTGGCAGCCCCTCACCCGTCTGCATGATGCAAGAGGGGCTGCAGCATCACAGGGCAGGATGGTTGCATCAGACACTCACCCACCAGAGCCAAACTGCCCCATGAGAAGGATCATCTTCTCCCTCGGGCTGAGCCTTTTGCCTGTGGAGATTGCATCATAAATCTGTCAGGAGCTCTGAGCTGTGAAAAATCAGGCAGTTTGGTGAGAAAACAGTGTGGAAGCTGACTGAATTTCATAACAAATCCTCCCAGTTACTCCAGTCTGACAGCCACCAGAAGGTGTCACACCATGATTGTGTGGAACTCACAGGACTTCTCAAAAGGAGAGGGATTGCTTGAATTTTGAAAAGAGGAATGGAGAAAATGTCCCAAAAATAGCAGGTTTAAAAGCTAACACAGTGCAGATACACATCCTTGTGCAACAGCTGCTACTGAGAGCTACCCCAAAATTCAGCAGCACTAACTCTATCTACCCTTCACCTCCCAAAACTCGGGAAGGCAGTAAGAGCTCACAACTGACCAGGCAGATTAAAACTTACGAGGTAACTAGTTTGGCAGCACAACAAACTGAGCAGACAATGCCAAGATCAGCACTTCAGGGAAAATAAACTCCCTCCTGGACAAGAAAGTGAGATTTGGTAAATACTGGGATGGAGTAAGTCTTTTGCACAATAAACCTGGGGTACCTCCAGAATAACTTCCCCAAACCACCACAAAGATTCATGCGAGGAGTCACACTAAGTGCATGGCTGGATGTTTAATTCTGAGCGTGAGAGAAGCCCCCAGCCATGGTGATCTGGGGCTGCCTGCTGCTCAGTGCATGTGCCCGGTGTGACAGAGCCACAGACTGCCTGTATCCTACCATCTGTATTTACTGCCGGTGAGGGGGCTCAGGTGCTGGACAGGGGTGGTGGAACAGGGATGGTCAAACAGGGGTGATGGACAGGAGCTTGACCTGCATCCACGAGCCTGTAGGTGGGAAGACAAACAAATCCAGATCTTCGGGACCCGAATCCTCGCCGGGGGTTCCCGGCTGCCTTCCTCCCGTCCCCCCGCGCCACCTCTGCTGCCGACTGTCGGTCCCACACGCACACGAGTGTCCCGAGGGTTTCTCTCTGGTCGCACCGCGGTCGGTACCAGAGGGACGCCCCGTCGTTGCTCTGCCCGGACACGGCGTGGCGCTGCGGGGCTGCCAAACCGCCGCTCCTGGGGCCTGTGTCTGCCGGTCCCGCCCGGTCCCGGTTCCGGTCCCGCTCCCCAAGTCCTCTCCTCTCATTTCCATATCCCCGCCCCACCGGCGGCGCCCACCAATGGGAGGCGGGGACCGACGGTGAGCTCCCCACTGCCCGGGAGCTGCATGCGGGAGGTGGCGGAGATTCCCCGGGCTCCGACCCGGTCCCAGCACCCGGTCCCGCTCCCGGTCCCGCTCCCGGTCCGCACCTTTCCGCCGGTGCCTGTTGCACTCCCTATCTGTACCGTCCTGCCTGCGCTGCCCGGCCCGCCCACACCGTCCTGCCGGCACCGGGACACAGGTAACGACGGGGTCCCCGCATCTGCCCTCCCGCCCGCCCTCCCGCGGCACCGGTCCCGATCCGGTCCTTTCCGGTGCCGGTGTCGGTGTCACCGTCGGGTGGGGACTGAGGCGGGGNGGCGCCGGGCCGCGCACCCCCACGCACCTCCCCCACCCACGCGTAGGACCCGCCCCGCACCCGGCCCGGGCCCGCAGCCGGTGCCGGGTCTCGGTGAGCCCTTCAGCAGCGGTCAGCTCCGGTGCTGTGCCTGCCCCGTGACAAGGCTGTGGGTGTCTCCACCTGTCGAAAGGTGTCAAGCATTTTAAGGGCTTGCTACACTTAAGTAGCTCGGTTTGAGTACTGGTTGTAAATTCTTTTATTCGTAGCAGTCATTTTTCAAATTTCCTGATGTTTTCCCCTTCTCGGTGTAATGTGTGAGTTTCTTTGTGACGGTGTTTAAGCACTGAAGAAAAAAACAAGCACTTCATAGAGACAGAATTCAATCCAAAGAGGCTGAGTAACTATTGCAAGCAAAGCAGTGACATTTGCAAAGTAGGTGTGGGTAAAAAAAAACAGGTAGAGATCCAAGGTTTTATGACAAAAAATAGATGTTTTGAGAGTTCTGCTTTAGATAACTAATAAGGAAGAGTGGGAATCCACAAGGTCGACAGCCAGAACTCAGCAAGCATAGTGGTGGTCCCAACCCATAGTGATGTATCACATTATTTTGCAGTGAATAGGGGAATAGCGCCCTGTAGGCATGACCCTGGGGTCCCCAGAGCTGCTCCTGTGGGTGCATGGCACCAAGACAGCCCTTTGGTCAGGGATAAACCATTGTCCTGGTGGGTGCCTTGTAGGACTCTGCAAACCTGAATGGGAGCAGCAGCAAAACCAGGAGGCATGTGTTCTGTCCTGTGTTGGAGGGAGGGAAAGGGGTTAGTTGGCAGTGTTTCAGATCCCTCCCCATGCATCCTGCCTGAGGTTGGGGTGCCAGCCACTCCAAATGAAACAATTTGTAGGCTATCTTGTTATCAGAGTTTCCAAATACATTGGGAAATGTGCTGATTTCCAAGCCACATGAAAAATGTTCAGATTCAGCCTCTCCCCCCACATTTATACTTCCTTGAGCAGTCCTTCATCTCCAAGGCATCCTTCAGGGGAGGCAGAGTCAATCCCAGCACATGGGGATGCTGTCCAGACAAACCCAAGGCAGACTAATGAGCAGGAGCAGAGGAATGACTGAGCAAGAGGCTGAGGCTGAACACAGCCATACACAAGGCATGCAGTAATATTTTCCAGATAACATTTAATTTTTCCCCTCTCTGCTTTTCACTTGCAGTTCTTTTTTAGGATTTCAGCTCTCTGGTTTTGTGTTCCAGTGTAAAAAATTGTCTCATTTGAGCCTGGTGGGGCTGGTCTGTGAAACCTCCTGTGATGTCCTGCCAGCTCTGGTGGTGATGCAGAGAGGCTGCCTCTGGTGTGTGGGTGTTAGAGCCCCTGCAGATGGGTCTCAGCACACCCTGTCCCAGACAATCAGAGATCCACAGCTCAATGGACTAGGCCAGCTCATCCCCTGCCTACCTTTCCCATGGTCAGACAAGGAGAACCAGAAGCACTGACACTCTTACTGACGAGTTTTTGGGTGTCCTTTCCCTTACTGACATCCTTGCCCTTTTTTTCCTACCAGAATCCATTAGTGGGACACAAAATAGATTTATAAATGGTTTAGGTTCCTAGATAGTCTATTTTTTTAATGACATTTTCAGAAGAAAAAGAAAGTGACAGAGCTACAGCATTGTCACAGAGATGAAACACCTTTTATTTCATGCAGGGAAACTCATTCAGCAACTGATGTTTTTCCTGTCTTGAGTAATAACACAGTGGGGAGCACACTGCTCACCCTGCTCAGGCATGTTGTCCCATTAAGACAACAAAAGAGACCTTTAAGAAATTATGGTGTTTTTAAGTTAGTTAGTAGTTAAGTTGCATCTCAAAACAATGGCAGTACATTCTGCTTCCCCCCAGCTTGAGAGTGCATTGATACTGTGTCTTGCCGATATTTCTGCTTGGCAAATAAGATCTGTTGCTCTGGCTGTCACCTTGAGCCCCAGTGTAGATTCCATACCCAAGCAGGGCTGTGCTGTTGGGTTTTGCTTTTCACTTTTGTCTAATTAGGACCAGTTGTTTTAGTGCCTCATTAGACTATCAGAAGTTACTGCTTTGCCAGGGCAGTTCCATGTGGTTTGGATATATGCTCCACTTACAAATTAAATGTCTTGGTTCTCATTTTGTTAAAATAAGAAGTTTTAAACAAAGAAATTTTAAAATCCCACGGCTTTGAATTTCATACCAGACATTCAACAAAGTGTTTGCTCCTTGTTTGGTTGTGTTGAGGCTCGAGGAGCAGCTCCATGCCTCCTCTTTCTGCTGGCATGGTTGGGGTGCCCCAGTTCCCCGCCATCCCCGCAGTGATACCGGTGTTCTGGCAGATGTCCCAGACCAAGAGCTGAGCTGGATCCAGGTCCCTTTTGCTGTGTAACTATTTGGGAAACTGGTTTAAGCTGTGCCTCTCCTGTGGAGATGGGCTGTGGGAGATGTATCTGTCTGAAGCGCAGAGAAGTCTGTGGATACCTGAGAGAAAGTGGTTACGTTGTGTTTGCAGGACAGTTTCACCGAAAAGACTGCAGGTTTGGGAGCTTTGGGTGGGTTGTCTTTTTTCTTCACCACTACTTCTTTCTTGAGTTATAATGGGACTTTGGGCACCCAGTGAAAGTCAGTCCCTTTGTTCTCCTGACTCTCTGTCTTGGCTCCTTTCCTGTTGCCTGCAACTCGGTTTCATACATCTTAATGCTCTTGTGACAGTGAAAGCCTGAATTTGAAAGCCTGAATTTGAGCTCTGGAGTGGAGCATCAGCAGCACTGCCCCGCTGCTCTGGGCAGAGGCACTGGCTGGTGCTGGGGGTGAGGATCAGGCCATGCCAGCCCTTTGCTGTGTGTCACCCCTGCTAGCCTGGCTTCCCCCCTTTTTAAATTTTTCTTCCTGCTTTCAGCTGAACCCTTGCACTAAACCCTGTGCTTCTCCTGGGGCACTGCCACCCAGCTGCCTCTTCTCCACCTTCTGAGATGGTGACAAATCTCCTTAATTCATTCGGTAGTGTCAGTAACCTTTATGCTATTTATAGGCTGTGAGCATGCCCCTCCCGAGACGTTTGCCAGACAAATTTAGCTCCCTCAGCTTCACATCGCTGGTCCTGCCTCCTTTCCTTGCAAGCCGGCCGCGGCGAGGGGTGACTCACGTTCTGTGCTCGTCCGGGACAGACCTCATCTCCAATGAATCTCGGTCCCTCAGAGCCTGGGGAGCCTGTCCAAGCCCCCGCTGCCAAGAGGCAGCCTGCGAGGGAGTGGTGGGGGATTAAGCAGAGGAAGCCTGCGGAGGAATGCTGGCGGGACCCGGGCACGGGGGGCTGGGAGGGGAAGGGGCTGTGGTCCACTCCCCCCTGCACTGGCAGGGTCAGGTATCCAGGCTGAGCCTTCCGTCCTGCCCAGGGAGCTGCTCTGGAGCACGATGACTGTGGTTGACAGGCCAGGTTTTCCCAAGTGGCTCAGGCTGTTCAGGAGCATTTCCAGGTGTTCTCTACTCCTGGTGGGTGCTTGGGTGTTAAGGGGTTTTGCTCTCAAGGATGGTTGAACACTATTTCCCTCCTGACTTGCTGTACAAAATGAAGGTCAGTCTAGTGAGGGTGGATTTTATTCCAGTTCTGTCATCACAGTATGAACCCACCTAGAATATGCAGAAATGAGCAGACAGCCCCAAAAGTCCAATGAAATTTCTCAGTTTTGTAGCTTCAGTCTGAATTGGATGGTGTTTTCCATGAGGTGTTGGGGTTTCCAGGTCTTCTGGGGTCCTGCAGCTGAGCCCCCACTCAGCTAGAATGTGTGTGGAACAGGAGCTGGGGCAGCTGACAGGGCTCTGGGCTGGCCCAGAAGAGCCACAGGAGTGTGTCCTCTCATACTGGGGACACAGCCAGCCACCAGTATCTGATCATGTCAGACCAGCTCAGCCAGGCTGGTCAGAGATGGGACTTTGCTGGGACTGAGCTCTCTGCCTACAGCCCAGGGTGCCCAGACCCACTGCCAGGCTGGCAAAGTCCTCTGGGTTCCTGCAAATCCTCACCTGATCCATCAGTGTGTCAGGTCTTTTACTGGAAATGAAATCTCATTTGCTCCATCCTGAGGGTTGTGAGGAGACAGCAGAGTGGGGCAGTTCATCCCCCACCCTCCTCCTGCTACAGTGACATCCATGATGCACAAGAAAACAGAGCAGAAACTTCTGCCCAGAGAAGGGCACACTGCTTGTCTGGAGTGTGCTGGGGCATCTGTGACCTCTCTGCCCTCTCCTTTTCTCCTCCTCAGGCTCCTGGCACCTCTCTGACCCCCATGGCTTGCCAAGAGAGTGAGTACCTGGATGAGCATGGGAAATGCACCCCCTGCAGAAACTGCATGCCTGGGCAGGAGCTTTCCAAGGTAAATCTGCTGCCCTGGAAGGACCAGAAATGATCCAGCACTGAGGCTTTTAGAGTGCCAGGGGAATCCTCTCCCAGCCTTCCTGTGGAAGGGTAATCTTGGGTTCTGGCACTTTGGGAAGAACTGGGGCTTGGTGGGAAGGGACAGTGAACAGGTTTTTTTCCATGGTGGTAATAACAGTGGGAAGGGATTCCAGGTTGCTGCTTCTCCCTTTTTGCTGATGGAAACCTGACTTTCCTCCTGATTGCCCCAGCCAGGCAGCACTCAGCATCCCTGTGGGTCTCCATCAGAGCTGCTGTGGTAGAATCTTCCCTCAGCTGGGTCCTGAACTCCCTGAGCAGTGACCCCTTGTCCCCAAGAAAGGACATAATTCCCCTGTATACTGGTTTGGGTACTACAGCCACGCACTCCTCTGGTGTCCTGCAGGACTGTGGTGATGGCAGCGGGGGGGACGCTCAGTGCATCGCCTGCCCTCCCAGGAAGTTCAAGGACAGTTGGGGTCACCATGGCTGCAAGCCCTGCCTGTCCTGTGCCCTCATCAACCGCCTCCAGAAGTCCAACTGCACGGCAACAACCAACTCAGTCTGTGGGGAGTGTCTGCCAGGGTGAGTGGGACCACAGCTGCGAGTGTGCAGGGAGGGGATGGATGGGGGGATTTATGGAGCAGTGGAAGAAAGCTCTTTCTGGGCCTGCGTTATTTCTGTGGACACCAGGGTGGCTAAGCCCTGGAAAATGAGTGGCTGTGGACCACTGCAACTGGTGGTCCCCAGCGAAGAGGGCAGATGGGTTTAAGGAGCTGCTGAAATGAAGGTTGCTGTGAAGAGCCCAGGAGCTGCAGACCCTGTGCTGGCCAACAGTGTGGCTCCTGAGAGAGGAGCCACATGGCTCTGGTTTAGAGCCAGACATGGCTCTAGGCTGGGTGTTTCTGTGGCTTCATGGAGCTGTTGATCACTGTCACCCAGTGAGGAGACCCTCTGCTCTCTTGGCAGGTTCTACCGGAAGGCACGGATCAGTGGGCAGCTGGACTGGGAGTGCATCCCTTGCACCAAGCAGACGCCTACCTCCGAGCCTCAGTGTACGTGCTGTCCCTCACTGGTGGGGGCTGAGGCTTCTAGGGTCAGGGGAGGTGGGGAGGACATGGCAGAGCAGGTCCATGGTGCATGCCAAGTCATAGTAACCATGTCAAGGACATGCACCATCCTTTCACCTCTCCTGCTTGGTGGCCACAGCGCCAGCCACTGTCCCACAGACCTGCTGGGGAAGGCATGGTTATCACTCATGAAGAGGGATGGGCAGGGAGGAGGTGCCCAAGCCTCAGGATTAGGCTCCAACATTTTGTGGCTGGTGTGTTTGCAGGTCGGTCCAGAGTAAACCTGGTGAAGGTAGCTGTCCCCACCGTACCACCACAGGACACTGCTCTCCTTGCCTTGACCAGCAGTGCCCTGGTCATCATCATGCTGGTGCTTCTGGCCCTCTCCATCATCTACTGCAAGCGGTTTTGGAAGAGCCAATGCCAGCGAGGTGAGCCAATGCCTGCAAAGCTTCTCTTCCTTCTCCCTTTGCTGTTCACACCAGCCTGTGGCCCCATCTCACCATGTTGTCCCAGTGCTGCTGCCTTTGCAGCATACAATGACCCAAATGTTCCTTTTGCAGTCCCAGCTGTCTGTCCTCTCCCCTGGGTCTTCTGGGGGCAGGCTGAGGTTCAGCAGCTCTCCTCTGGGACTGGTGAGGGAGGAGGGCAGCAGGTTTTGTGGCTGGGGTTGGGGCAGGCTGGCATTCAGCTGGCAGACATACTGCAGGGTGGACAATGTGCTGGGGAAGCCAGCCAAGCCTTCGCTCAGGCTGCTTATCCTCTATCCTCCAAGTCTTCCTGAGGACTCAGAATTTCTCAGGCCAGCGAGCGATGTTCCCGACTGCGGCGACGCCCGGCAGATTCCTGTGTGAGGAGCAGATGTCTGGTCCCTGCTGTCTGGGCGTGAAGAACCTGAGCCCCTGCTACAGGCAGGCAGAAGGTACCTTCTCCTGCTGCCCTCCCTGGGGGAGGGAGGGGGTTGGTGCTGAGCTACAGCTTGCAGGGTACTAGGGTGTACCAAGATGCCCTTTAGGCAGGAAGGATGGTGTCTGAGTCCCACCAGCATGAAATTTGGAACCTCTTAACAAATACTTGCAGACCTTGTACCTGGAACCTCATGTGGAGCCCCTGCAGCTCCCGATCCCTGTAGCCCTTTCCTGCTCTCCCTGCCACCCTGGGATCAGCCCTGCACAAAACTTGTTAGGAAGGCAGAGAAGTAGCTTTGTCCCGTGGTGGAGCAGGGCACAAGGCTCTGGATGCTCTGGGCTTTGCTGACCCCTGCCCGTGTCTGTTTCAGGCCCCGTGGAAGCAGTACAGTTCATCTCAGATGGGGAAGCTGTGGGTCTCCAGCTCCCCTCTCTCCAGCCAGACATGGATGTGCCGCCGGCTGTGGCGGTCGGCACTGCCTCCAAAGCCCACCTGGGCAGGAGCCTTCTGGAGAGCCAGCCCCTCATCCGAGCCTCAGGCCGCGGGGACTGCCTGGCGGGGGTCCTGCCGCCCGCTGCCCCCCGGCAGGCCCAGCCAGAGGCCCTGGTGCCCCTCTCCTCCTGCGCCTCCGAGATGCAGCACAAGTGGCCACACGCCCCGGTGGAGTGCACCGAGCTGGACCTCCAGAAGTTCTCCAGCCAGGTGGAGTTTGTGGGCAGCGAGCGGCCAGAGGAGGCGGCAAGCCGGGCAGTGCAGAGGATTCCGGCAGAGAGTGGGGGGCTGGGGCGGGACGGGGACCGGTGCCCACCCCCCACCTTCCCCAGCCCCACTGCCGAGAGCCGGGAGCAGCCGGTAAGTTCCTCCAGACCCATCTCTCCTCCAAACTGCTGCAGGACATGCAGGGCTTGGGCACAGGGTGCTGGGCTCACTGGTGGCTTAGGGACATAGGCTAAGATTCATTCATTTCTGGCACTAACTGGTAATTACCAAAAAGTATTTGCCAGATGTTTAGTGATGTGTCAATCAACAGACCATGGAGGCATGACCTGCTGGGATGGTTTCAAACACCCAAAAGGCTATAGTCAGCTCATTGGATGTATAAGCGTCCTCTGTCCTCCTTTAACCATCCTCCATCCTGTCTTTAACTGATTTTCTCTGGAGCGGATCTCTGACCTGGCAGCCAGGGGCTGGTTCCTCCTCCCTCTCTGCCGAGCTCATAGTGAACTCAGCAACTAACATCACTGAGCCTCAGTGATGCCTCAGTCTGGCAGTGAGATTTCTTAAACAGCTTCACTCCAGGTCACTGTTTAGGGGAGCAGTTTACTGGAAGGCCCTGGGGCATCCCAAGGGGGTCACTGGCTCTGTGGGATGGAAGTGCTGGAAGGATAAGCGCCTTTCCTTCCTGATGGCCCTGGGAGTAGTGACAGGCATTGCTGTTCTCACCAGACTGCCACCAGCCTTAAGGTCTTTATCTTGCCAGGTGGATGATGCCCAGAGCCTCGTGACTCAGATCAGCAGCACGGCCAAGGGTAAGTGTCTTTCCAGCCTCAGTCTTTGTTCTCCAAGTACTAGGGTAGCAGAGAAAGGGTGATTTTCTGAAGCGAGCTCCTTCAGAAGCCCACCATGGCTGCATGGAGGTGGCTTTCACAGCTTTTGGTGCTAGTTTATAGGGTAGATTTTCTGTCATATTGCCTTGAATGGCCTGCAGGTGGACGCCCAGTTGTCACCTCCCTGAGACTGAGCCAGCTGCATGCTGCTGAGCTCTGAAGGTGATGTTGGAGGAGATACATGCCCTAGTAGAGTGGCATTTCACCAACTCAGCAGGGACAGGGCTGGAGCCTGGCTGCTCTGTTTATCTTTAACCCAGGCAGACAGGCATGTTTCTAACCCTGCTTTGCTGTGCTGCTGCCCCCAGGTCTCCCAGTAGCAGAGCTGCCCCATTCCCTGGTGCAGTCACTCGCCTTCTTGTTGGACCCTTCCTTGAATGGTGTGAAGAACTTCAGCCACGTGGCGCTGGAGCTGGGGGTGGCACCCCAACTGCTGGGACGGATAACGGGATTTGAGCAGCTGGTTGCTCACTTCATCTGCTCTGGAGAGGCGGTCACCATCCCACTCCTGGCCCAAGCTCTGCAGCGGCTCCAGCGCTTCGATGCTTTGCTGCTGCTCTGTGACCACCTGGCACTCAGCCAGGCCCAGGGCCGCCAGCGCTAGCAAGGGATGGAGGAAACTCCAGGCACTGTGGTACAGGAGAGGCTCAAGCAGCCCTGCAGTCACACAATCTCTGGGGTGCACGTGGGGAACACGTGGAGATGGACTTTGCGTCATGGAGAAGGAGGATGCGAGGGGGAGCATCCATCCATCCATCCATCCCTCCCTCCATCCCTCCCTGGGGGGCTGCAGCTGTGCCTCCTCCCAGCCTCTGTGCAGGAGGTTTGCTCAAGCCCCTCTTTAGGCCATTTCTGTCTGGCTGTGGTGGCCCCTGTGTCTCAGAGGGGTGCCATGGGTGCCACCCACGCTCTCGGTCTGTGGTGTCCCTGCCTTCCCCTCACTCTTGGTGTGAGGCCCCTCGGCCATGGGGCTCGGTCTCCACAGGCAGCCACCCCCTTATGGGCCCAGCCATTACCTGCCTCCCATTCCATCTTTCTCATCTTTGGCCTGTCCCATGCTCTGCTTTCTCAGGTGCTACTTTCCCAGTTTACTTTTTACTTTTATCCGTGAGGACACAGGAGGCAGAGGCAGGGAGCTCTACTGCTCTCCCTCGGGGTACAGTTGGGGCTGTGCCAGCACTGGGTGTCAGAGCCAGCTTCTTTTAAATTCATCTTCTTTCTTACCCTGCCCCCCAAGTGGCCTAATCCTCTCATTTCTGGGAGTAGTTGCTGGGGAGGGGAGCATCCTTCTGCTTTTAATTTCTTCCAGGAGGATTTGTCAGAGCTTGCAGCAGTCCTGCCTGCGCCGGGTTTCCCGATTTTGGGTGTTGTGTCCCAGGGCTGGTGGCTGCGAGTTGGTAAACTGTTCTCCAGACTCTGTCCCCATCCTGGGGGGACATTTTGCCAGTGGCCACACAGATGGGGCTGTGGAGCCTGTGCCGGAGCCGGGCCCCTCGCAGGCTGGCAGCGTGCCGGGGCGCGGGGGCGGCCGGGCGTGTGGGGAGCTGCCCCGGCTGGGCGTGGGGCCAGGGCCGTGGATGGAGGCAGGGATGGAGGGAGGGATGGGTGGGTGGCTGGCTGCCAGCTGTGGATGCCGTTCCTGCTGAGGTCATGGGCAGAGCAGCAGCCGGTGACCGCAGCCCCCACCACCAGCGGCTCAACACCAGGCGCCTTTTTGGTGACATCCCAGAAGTGTCACCCCAGCTTGTCCCAGGACCCTGAGCCAGTGGCACTCGTTGCAGCTCTTTTTCCCTCAGGGCTATGGCAGGGTCTGGCCAGTGCTTTGTCTTTGTCCCTGTCCCCAGCCCTGGCCGTGCCGGTCTCCAGCAAGCGGCACTGTTACCCTGCCTCCCCGGCTCAGCGCACGGGTTTTGCATTTTATCTGACTGCAGTACTGGGAAACGCCGGCGACCTTCTGGGAAGGCAGCAGCTCCTCAGACCTGCCCGGAGCGGGTATTAATAGCTGCTGCTCTTTTTCCTTTTCCCCATCAAACACTGTTAAGATTTGAACGTGCTCGGGATGTGGTTAGATAACGGGACATGGGCAGTTTCAGCTCGAGTCAACAGTTTCTCTCCCCCCACTGTTTCTTCCAGAGTCAAGGTCGTTTTATTGCTCTTTACTCCCAGAAGTATTAGAGCTTGTACCCATTTCAGGCCGGGGTTAGTCAGACTCTTGTTGCATTCTTGGGCTGTTACGGAGCAGTCAGGAAAAGGATTGCTAAAGCAAGCACAGCCTGGGGCCAGGGTTTGTTTTATTTTGTTGTTTGAGGTTTATCCGCAGCAGGGAGAGAGTGTTTGGATTAATCACCTAATGAAATCAAATAAATATTTAATCCTTCTGTGGACACAGTCACTTCCAGCAGGAATTAAGATAAATTCACCTACAGCCTCTGAGTAAGGGCATTTGTGTGGCTCAACTCTCCGGCTCTGGCTTTGAAGCTGGAGCCACACTGGGTGGTTTGTCCTGTGTGTCCCTCTGTGTCACCCTGTGCCCCTGTGGTCACTCAGGGTGCCCAGAGCCATGGCAGCCAGGCAGGATGGCATTGCCCACATCCCCCTTCCCCACAGCAGTGTCAGGAGCCAGGGGCTGGCAGGACGGGCTGTTCAATTAACACAGTCAGTAATGAGGATGTTGTGCTGCAGGTCCTCCTGTTTGTGCCTTGGGTTTGTTCCTTCCATGCGTGCTGAGCAATTCTGCTGCTGGGCTTCCCACTGGATGGATTATTTTCACTCCTTTTTCTCCCTTCCTTAAGGAAATCAACCCCATTTCCATCAGGGTTTTCAGGGTAAATTCTTATTTTTCATCTGTTTGATGGCTGAGCTATGTTATTCATGGTCAAAACTTGAACCCTGCCTGGAGGCTGGGGGGTGGCACACAGGATGGATGTGTGCTGTGCCAGGTACACTGTGTTAGGGGGGGCCCTACCTGGCCCCCACCATGCCTCCTGGGCAGGCAGGAGCTGGCAGTGCCAGGCTGGAGTGGTTTTGGTGTGTTTTAACTGTTCTTGGTCCCATGCAGAGCCCCATATGTGGTCTGGGTGCAAGTGGATGTGGTTGGTGCTCCTGGAAGGTTGCCCCCCACAAGAGCCTTGCAGGGTGGACCCTGCACAAGAGACACCCCCCTCCCCAGGGCTATTCCCCACCCCACTGTGTCCCCACCCTCCTTCAGCTGTGGTGGCACAATCAGCTGCAGTGACAAGGGCCCTACTTGTACAGGTGGCCTTGAGCTTCCACTCAGGACCCCTTGGCCACAAGCCCAACTGAAACCCTGGGGAGCCACCAGAGTCTGAAAAAATGGGGCATAAGGCTGGGGGCTGGGCACAAGGAACACCAGCAGTCCCTGGGCAGTGCATTTCTTTAGCTGGGAGCCATTGGACTTGATACTTGACTTTTTTGCTGTTTAACAGTATTTTCTGCACAGTACATGGGGTAAGGGAAGGAAGTTCCCATGGCTGGATCTCACATTGCAGCCTCAGGAAACTGTTCGTGCCAAGCTGGCATGGCTCAAAAAGAGTGGAAAGAAATCAAATAATTCTGAATCTGTGCAAACTTTAGCTGAGGCAGAACAATGGAAATACTCTTCTGCAGCAGGGTTGTTTTTTTACAAGCAATTGTTTCTGACACTGCTCTTGTCTGGAAGTCTGATTTGCAGAGGAATTTATTTGATAAGTTTAAATCCAACCCTGTTCTGGAAAGCTCTTAAGTGTAGACTTAAAATAGGCACATACTTAAATCCTGTTCAAGTGTTTGTTTAAATGAACAACTAGTACATCCCTGGGTGCTTTTCTCAAACAGGGTGCTTATCAGAATTGTACCTTCGATATGCTCCTACAGGAGCAGGCAATACTGAAGGAAACTCAGTTTTAGTGATCTGGGCACACTTCTCAAAAAGTCTGCAAGTGTTGGGGAGATATGCCCTGTATCTTCTGGATTACTTAGTAATGCAGACTGATGCTTTTGTAAAACAAGAAGTACATTTCTGTAGCCACGGTTTTCCTATGGGAATACATGGTAATTTTTGTGGTGGATGTTATTTTTCTTTAAGGTTACGAATGGGTTATTTATATTTTTGTAAATTCTGTGTCATTACCATTGTAGTTGTGAAGTACGGTTGTTCCTGTTGTTTTTGGGGTGATGTCTGTATTCAAATGAAGCAGTAGCTGGAGCTTCTGCCCTTGTTAAACCAGGGAGCTATGTGTGCCCCATGTTCCTCCCAGACCTGGTACTCTCCCATCCTGTTTGTAGTTCAATAAATTTCAGACCTGGAGGTGTTGATGCTCTGCAAGTTTTGATTCCTCCCCCCTCCCACCCCTGGGTCTGTCTGTGGGGCAGGAGGGTGCAGACCCCAAGCCCCCTGCCCTCGAGGTGCCTGCCCCCTCCAGGGCCTCAGCTGCATTTTGTTGTGCAGGTTTAATCTTCCTCAGAAGGCTCTAGTTCCAGGCAGGGATCATTGCATGTCCTGGGGACAGGGAGGAGGCAGAGACCCCAGAAACAATGCCCAAGGAGTTCCTGTTCCTGAAGCTTCAGTTGTTCTTCTAGATCAGTAATTACAGTACTTGTTAAGTCTATTCATGCCCTTATACTTGATCTGTTCTTTGAAATAATTACTGGAGTGAAGGATGGGATGATTTTCTTCTGTAATTAAAGTTATTACACTTGTCTCTCAGGGTTTATAGGTGCTGCTGCAGCTCATTCCTGGCTTGCGGAGCACCCGTGGGCAATGCTGTTGCGTGCGGTCCTGTGCCTCTGTCCTCACCACAGAGCAGTGGGTGTGGGTAAAGAAACCTCTGAGATGAAGGCCCAGAAGAACCAGTCATTCACCCCTGAATCCACATGGGCAGAGGTATTCAGCAGCGTGGTTTCCAAAGGGGAGGTGTGTGCACATGTAGGTGGGTTTGGCCCTACCTCAAGGGTCTGTTCTTCAGGAGAAGTCCCTGGGGTGACCACTCCCATGCAAAGCAGATGCTTACACCCAAACCAGGAGCTCCCTGTGAGCAGGTTTACTCCCCACTCTGCTCCTTGCCTCAGAGTATTTGTGTTGTCTGGTCTCGCCCTGTTTTTGGCTGATGCACAAGGAGCCTGCTCTCCTCAAAGTACTCGAGGGTCTTGTTCTCAGCACTGTGATAAAGGGTAGGCATCTGTGGAGCAGAGCTGGCAGAGGGAGCATATGTACTCCATGGAACCAGAGGAGTGTGGGGATGGAAACCAGCTCCAAGAACAAGGCTGAGCCCTACCTTTCCAGAGCCTGGTGCTTCAGCAGCCAATTCACAGAGAGCCTGGCATCATATCCAGGGTCCTCACCTCAGCTGCCTCCAGGAGGAGCATCTGCAGCTGGGATGCAAAGCTGTACCAAGGCATGTGAAGCACACGGGCTGCCTGCTTGCCCAGCCACGGGTCCCAGGCCAGCAAATGCCACTCTGCCCATAGGAGGCACGTGCACAGGGCGTTCTCCTGGAGCTCTTCCTGGAGCAGGAATGCAGGCATGTGTCCTGCCCTTCACAGCAGCCACATCTTGCAACCAGCCATCCTGCCAAGCCAAATATTCCTGACCACTGGGTTTTTTGCTTTAAAGAACTTGGCTGAAATGCATGGGGTGAACCGTGCCCTGCACCCCTGAGGCAGCAATGCAGCGGCTGCCTGCAGCCGAGGGTCTGGCTCTGCTCCCCAGCCTCCCCATGCATGGCCACTGCCAGGGGGGAAGAGCAGGAGCCCCAGGGTTAACAATGGCAGGGAGAGCAGGGGAGGCACAGGGGTGAGCCCAAAGAGAAAGACAGTAATTAAACTGCAGCTCATTTTCATTTCAGGAGAGACAGGCACAGGTCATGCTCAGCTCCTTTGTGTTCTGCTACTGCTCCTCACATGGGAATTGTTCATCTCTGTTGGCATCAGTCTCACTTAGTGCTGAAAGAAATTACTTCTCCTGCTGGGCTCGTCTTGCTGAGTCCTACACCCCCGTGCAGTCCTTGACAGAGTAATTGAGGCATTGAGCCTTTTAGATCCGCTCTGTGCTGGCTCCCGAGTGCTCTCATCCCCCCTGCCTGGAGCTCAGGCAATTAAATATTGGTTGCTAAACATGAAGACTTGAATCCATTAGAGACCACTGAGTTTCCAGTCCCAAGTTACTTCTTCACTTTCCTGTCTTTCCCACTTGATGATTTTTTTTATTGTTTCTTCTCTGATTTTTCCATTTTGTGTTTTCCACAAGCTTTCCCCTGCCTGCATGGTTCTCATGTTGCTGCTGCTCTGCAGGATGCAAGGGCAATTCCAAGTGAATTAAAACACATACTTTGCAGCACATTATTGAATTACTGAATATGTTTAGCAGGTGACAGAAAGGTATTTTTTTCTTCTCCCTTCCCAGCTCACCTGTCAGACCTGTGGGCTGGCTCCCAGGTACTCCCCAGGTGCCAGGGCGTGTGTTTGGGTGCCAGTGTCACAGAGCCCACCCAGGCCCAGGGACTGTCTCTGCCATTAGTTTCTTTCCAAATTTGAAGGAGAAACTCTCCCTGCCTTGGACTGTGTTGAGCAGACAGAGGGCTGGGGAGTGGACAGGGTGTTTAGAGGATTGGGGGGGTGGGGGTTGGGGGCATTAATGAGAGCAAACTCTCCCAGCTGGAACCAAAGTGGGAGCAAAACAAAAAACAGAAACAAACAAACAAACAAACAGGATCCTTATCCCTTTATTGGCAGCAGATGTTCATTTTTAAGGGAAAATATTGCAGCTCCAATCAGAAAGCCTTTCTGATGAAAAACAAACACTCTTTGTCTTCAGGGGCACTCTGATGCCAGTAATTATTACTATCCGTCAAAAATACATTATTATCCCAGTGAAATTCCTGTATTCCTTCCCTGAGTCCTGGTGGTAAATGAGGTTGTTTTGAACCCAGCCAGCCTATTTCTGTGTGACAATTAGTATGTTAACAGGAGCCAATAAACTGGATAATGGGCTGATTTTGGATTTGAATACAGACTCATTGGGGAACAAGAGTTTCAGCAAAAGAATAAAGCATTTTTGCAACCCATTCAGTACCTCTTCAAACTCCCCCTCACATCTGAGATGGTTTTAACAAATTAATTGGATTACAGATAAATACTCCAATCAAATACAAACCCAGTAGGGCCAATGTTCATAATTCCCTACCTCCTGCAGTTACTTGAAAGCAAGGAGGAGTGAGGAGCACACGGCACCTCGGGGTCTCGATGACCCCAACACAACCTCTGGATGAGCTGGACCCAAGCCAGAGCTCAGTCCCTGCCCTGGCCTGATGTTGCTCATCTCTTTGCCACCATTACTCCAGAGAGAGAGAGAGACACAAGGTGCCATGAGCACCTCTTCCCAGCAACGAGCTCTGGTTTCCATCACCATCCACTTTGCCTCCCATAAAGTAACTGCCATGGATTTTTACTGTACGCTGTCTGCTGCAGATTAATCATGTTCTTATAGGAAAACTCCAGGTTGCAGAATTAAGCTTTCCCCAGCCATGAGGTTAGTGGAAAACATGTTTTATGCACCCACCCAAGTGCAGGATCCCATTAATGGCATCGGGCTGGTCCAATGCTGAAGGGCAGGACCTGTACATGGGCACAGAACACCTGTTTCTGTGGGACACTTCCATTGCCTCTTTGTTTTGTCTTTGATTTGCCAACTCCCGTGTCCTTTACAGCCACATTTTAGAATGTTTTGGAGTAGAATACGTAAGTAAACCCCAGAATAGCTTCCTCGAGCCTTTTGCCTTGTCCTACAGGCCAGGGGACACCCCTCCCACACCACACCTCACTTGCTGGCACCAGGCACTGCAGTGTCCCCCACCTTGCTCCCCTGGAGAGCAGCTCCCAGAGGATCTCAGCACCTTTTACAAGCAGGAACCAGGCTGCCATCAAAGGCTGTCACCCTTTTAGCTCCCAGGCCCTTGGCACCAAACAAGGCCTCCCTGTGCAGGGGGATGAGGGACAAAGCCCCCAGTGCCATCTTTACCCAACCCGCTGTCCCCGCAGCTGCCTGCATGGATGAACGGGGCTCTGTTTGGGCCCAGCTGCCTGGATAATGCCCTCCTGTGAGCACACCCTGGTGTAAAGCATCCCTTCCCTCTGCCTTTCCTCCTCCTAGTTCCCCAGCTTTGTCCACAGCTGCTTTTATTTCCTATTCTGTTAATTTGCTGCTATGCCAATGGTCCAAGATAATGAAAAACTGTCAGTGTTTTTTGCTTGCCAAACATTATGCCTTGCCATGGTAAGTGCTCAACAGTGCAAATAGATGAAAGGTTGTGAAACAGAACTCTTAAAGTTCCTAAGAGAGCTTGAGTTTTTCCAAGAATAGGGAGGAAAAAAATGGAAATCTACATGATACTTGGGCTTTCTTCATCCCCAGTCACATCATAAATGAAATTTTAAAATTTGTCCTTAAAATAGAATTGATGCCCCCACAGCTAAACATAAACCAAGGCACTAAACCTCCTGTTTTCAAAGTACAGTTTGAAGATACAATCCTCCAGCTCCTCACCAAAAGTATTTCCCAAATCAATAAAAGTTGCTCATGCCAGACTCTGCTGGAAGAAGGACAGGCTGGTGAATGCTGGAGATCAGACAAGCCTAAGGTTTGTTTCCAACCTAGTCTTGCTTATAGCTGAGACATCTAAACATATTGCTAGATATTCATGGTCTTTATTAGCTATGTTAATCATTACAGTTAACCTAGAGCAAGAATGTGGGGTTTTTTCCCTGCAAGCTGTGAAGGACAACAGAACACTTAAATTCCACTATCTAGAAGGCAAGGTAATACAACTTAATATGGTTCTTTTACTTAGAAAACGGGGTAATATAAGCTGACTTATATTCAAGTCAGCTTTAGCTTTAGGTTTCTTAAAACTAACCTTCAAACTGGATAATGGGGGGAAAAAATCTATAGCCTGCAATAGAAATGTGAAGATAAAGAATGGATATTGGACTAAGGTATTTGCTTGGAGCTACAGCTATTGCCATCTCCATGCAGAGACCTGTCAGCATCATTCACTGCTCATAAGCAAGAGCCACTGGTGCGGCTAATTCAAGGACAAGGTGTAAAATGAAGATATTCTGTGAAATACCTGACCTGTAGAGGCAGATTGAGGACAGACAATCCTAGAAATACTGTAATGGCAAAACCCAAAACAGAAGCAGGGCAAAAAGTTCTTTTACCTTGATATCTGGGAAGACACCAGTCCCACCCCTGCACAGACACCTGGAAAGTGCCTCTGATGTGCCCGTGGGAAGGAACCCTCAGGACCAGCACTGGAAGGGTGATTGCTGGCAGTGTCCATTCCAGGGGTGCCCTCCATATCCTGGCCTCCCGGGGCCAGGGTCTGGCTTTTCCTCCCTCTTCTTTCCTGGTCTGGCAGGGACCCAACCTGTTGATTTATAGCCCAGAACAACAGGATGGTCCCATGGCTGGGTGGGGATTAAACTGAGGACATTTCCACCCGTTCCTTCAGCAGCTCCTTGGTACTGTTTTCCACTTGAAGGGCTAACTGATGATAATTTTATTCTCTTTCTCCTTCCTGAGCTAATTTTCTGACTCACTGAGGGTTTTTTTTTCCTGCTTGCTTTTTGTTAATCTAGTTGGCATTTTGTGGTTTCTTTGTTCATTATGGGATGGGGCTATATAAGGGGATTTGTCTCTGGAATTCAGGTATCCCCTGCACTGTGTTCTCTGTTATCGTCTCCATCAGCAACTATGCTGAAGGCAGTCAGATGCATTTGGCATGAGCTAACCTTAATAAATCTGGGTTGTTAATCACTCAGACATGTCTCTGCTCAATCTTTGCATGCTGATTTATGCGTGCTCAAATAGTTTCTCTGGAGTCGACTTCTGATAACTCAGTGCTTCAATAACACCATCTTCTGCCCCTCAGTCACTGCCTTGCCCAAACCAAACTGTGCAGCTGGGTTTGTCTTCTCCACAACGTTGTGTGTTCTGTCATTTGCCTGAGTGCCACTGAGGGAGTGCTTCTGTGCCAGCCAGGGCAGCCTCAAGTGAGACAAGAGCCTCAAGGAAAGGGGCAAGGCATGGGAGGTTTTGCATCGCCATCAGGCATTGATAATTGTGTGTCTAGATAGCTGAGCCAGTACAAGATGCAATACAGCCAGCTCTTACATCATGCCCATTTAGGGGAGAAAAATCCAGCAATGCAAAGATGCTAGGATCTACAGATCCAGGGAAAACTAGCCAGGTTATTTTCTGCAGCAAAAGATAGCTAACCACATGGGTTAGCTAGATAGAGATCAAGGGAGTATGAAGAGAGACCCACTTCTTTGGCATGAGCTCTTTGGTTCCTCCAGAAAAAGATTATGAAGCCATTTAAAGAAAGGAAGGAACCTCAGAAATATTATAGGTGGGCTCACACAAGGTTAAGAGACACCCACACCCATGTCACCCGTGTCCTCCAGTAGAAGGGCTGATGAGCAGCTGTGTCTCCAAGGTGTGCTTGCTTCTTACCAGAGCTTTGGCTGCTTCTGAGGACTCCAGATTCAGACTGTACCAGCATTCTTGGACAAACATCTCAAGAAACTACTGAAGATGTATAGTGACATGTCTTTCACTGTAAAACAGCCAGGGGGATGAGATTTAATCCTTAGCTTGTGCCTCAGAATTTGACAACAGCAAGGTGGATTCCATTTGAGAACCACAGTGAGAGCCATGGCTAAATATTCCTCATGGCAGATAGCAGTGGCAGGGCTGTTGCTATGGTTCTTTCCTAAAAGCCCAAGTGCTAATGTGTACATTAAAAGAAAATACAGAAATCTCTCTTGATAAACAGTATGCGTGTTGTGTGCACCGCCCAGCAGCCAGGGGACAGGCACATGGAGGTCACCACACTGCACCTGGACTGGGTGCCCAAGGGTGCTGGGGTACCCACAGCTCCCCATGGGATGTGCTTCCAGCTTGGGGGAGTTTAATGGCCCAGATCAAAAATTTTTTTTTTCTATTGTGAGTGCACTAATTCAGGAGATAAACAAAGGGCCACAAAGTATTTCATAAGGGCTGTAATATTCTCGATGCACTACATTTATCCCCCTGAGTGCCATCTGAGCCACTCCTAGGGTGAGTCCCCGTTCCCTCCAGCCGAGTGGGTTTGGGCTCCTGGCTCTGTAGCTCCAAGATGGCATGATCCAGAGCAGAAGGAGAAGCTGAAGGGTAATTGCTGTGGACTGACCCTTGACTCTGCTGGGAGGCTTTGGTAGAAATTATCCAGTGAACACTCCATATGGATGGAGTCAATCTGGATGTCCACGTCCTCCCATCAAACACGGGTTCTATCCTGAGGCTCTGCAAGCCCCCATCTGCTGGCACATCAGGACCTCTGAGACCAGCCAGTGACTGGGGACAGCCCAAGCACTGCTGGAACCCTGGGTCCTGCTCCTTCTGCTAGTGACCAGGTGGGAAACCCCAGAAGAAATACCCCTGTCCTTGTCCCTTCATGTCCCCCGCTCCCAGGGCCAGCAGAGCTATGGGCTCCTGCTGCACCAAGCCAAGAGGTGCTGAGATCCTACAAGCCCAGAATCAGCAGCAAAACTCCAGAGAAGCAACATCCCTTCCTGAGGAGAAAAGGGGAGTCGGTCTTTGGTGTCCACTACATCCAGGACACTCACCTCAGCTCCTGGGCTCACAGGTCCATCTTGGCCATCTGGATGTTGGCAGTGGAGCAAAGGGTCTGTGAGGAAGGTCCCTTCCTGCACCTGGCCTGCTCCATCCATGCCTCGCGGCAGGAGGTGGGCCCAGGCAGCAGCTCCTGGTCCTGGGTCTGGGATACCCTCTGGCAGATGGACAGCAGGGCCTTGAGCTCTGAGCGGAAGCTCTCATTCAGCCAGCAGTAGATGAAAGGGTTGTAGCAGGTGCTGCTCATGGCAAACCAGTGCAGGGCAAAGTAGAGGGAGTTCTTTGTCTTGATGCCCAGGCTGGAGATGAGCACCACATAGCAGTTGAGAGGGAACCAGCAGACAGCAAAGACCACCACCACCAGCATCAACATCTTGATGCTCTTCTTCTTGTTGCGGTGGTGGGTGACGTACTGCTGAGTGGTGATGTCTCCTATGGCATTACGGAGCCACAGCTTCTTGGCCAGGCGTGTGTAGGTGATAGTAATGATGAGCAGAGGCAGGAGGTAAAGAAGCAGAAAGGTAGACAGGTCCAGATATTTCCATACCAGCTCGGTGGGCTCAGGAAAATCGGGGAGGCACAAACTCCGGACTGTGCCTTCCCTTGAAAAACAAAGAAACACACATCTAGGGTGAGGGCATGGCTGTGCTGCTAATGTGGCAAACCACAGTGGGACAAACCACCACCCACAACCAGCTTCTGGTGGATGTCTAACTAAAGAGCTGAGTTTAACTCTGTGTGAGTGGAGTTCTCATCACTCCAGCCTGCCAGCTCCCAGCCCCGATCACGTTTCCCGCTGGCCACAGAGCACACTCTGTGGGGCACCATGAGTCCCCCTGCTCCCTGCATCAGGTGGCTGGAAGTGAGGAAACCTCAGGGGAAAGGAGCACTCACACGTATTTCTGGTCGATGTTTTCCTTCTTTCCCCTCTTCCGCTTTTTTCCATTCTGCTATTCTGTCCTCAGCTCTGCTCCTCAGCTACCTCATATTTAGTGCAGATTTAGTCCCCATCAAGCTGCATTATTTGATGCACTAGTGATTAATATCTTTAATATCCTGTTTTCAACCCCTGAAGTAGGCTTTTGTGCCACAAATAGAAAGTTGCTTGAGAACAGAGGGCTGGGAGTGGGGTCTGTGTGGCTTGTGTGGGGAGGGGAGAGAGCCCATCCAAGAGCAGCCACCAACAACCCTGGAGATGTCTGTCAAGAGGGGAACTGATGCAGAAGGGAAAAAATCATCTTTTGTGAACTGATCTGTTCCTCCCCAGGATGTGGCTCACTGATGGCAGAGGTGAGGCCAGCCCTGCCTGTTCCTCCCCAGGATGTGGCTCACGGATGGCAGAGGTGAGGCCAGCCCTGCCTGCTGCCTGCACAGGGCACCTGCCAAAGCAACCTCAGATCTGTCAGGGAAAGCAAGAGTAGCACCCAAGGTGACACCATGGTGAGGGTCAGACCCTTTCTGGCCATGGCTGAAGAGCAAAGCCACAAGGAAAAAGCAGACCTGATGGGGACAAGCAGGGTCAGCCCTGAGCACCCCTTGGGACCAGAGTTTGGAGGCTGGTGAGGGTGATGCTTCCATGCTTGCAGAGCCCAAAAAGTCATTTGGACAGAGGATGCAGCAGAGCCAGCCCAGAGGTGACCAAAAGACACCATCTGCCCTTGCTGTCCCCATCCTCTCACATCCCAAGGAGGGGCACAGAGCTGCAGAGAGAGCTCACCACATTGTGGTGGAGAGGCTGATTGAGAGCAAAACCAGAGAAGATGCTGTGTCTCGGTACGTTCTAGCATGAGGGTGGACCTGGCCACATGGCTGAGGAGCTGGCCACACAGCTGTGCATGGGAGCCAGGGCCATCCCCTCTCCTGTCCTCTGAGCCCCAGCAGCTCCCTGGTAGGACTGCCCAGGAGCCCGCAGCCCTGCAGCAGCTATTATGAGCAATATTACAACCCTGATTTTTATTCAATGGGAAGCAGGGCTGAGAATAGCACGTCCTGGAAGTCCTCCCATGGCCGAGGCGCCGTGTGCCAGGCCAGGATGGGTTTCCTCTGGCCCTGCTGAGGGATGAACCCAAACAGGTGCTGCCAGCCCCAGGCGATGGTTCATTCACCAGCAATTTGTCCAGCAACACCCCGGGCACAGCTGCAGCCCCACCAGCACAGCAGTAACCCAGCACGCTGTTTACAAATCCCGAGCAGCTGAAGATCCTCCATCCCCACACAGGAATCTCTGGGTCAGAAGAGAGGAAGGGCCAGGGCCACCAAGCCCAACTGCACTCCCTTTTTGTGTAACCCCTGGTGTCCAGACAGCAGTAAAAAGCTGCAAGGGCAGTTCCACCCTCCCTGCCCTGCTGAGGAGAGGGCAGGAGCTGTGCTGTGGGAAGAAAGATGCTTGTCCTTCCTGCAGAGGCTCACTGTCTACGACAGAACCAGAGAGAAGTCCTCTCCTCCCACTGCCCACGGCTGCCACCTCCCTCAGCTCCCTGAAAGGCTGCTCAGGGGACAGTACAGGAAGTTTATCCCCTGGCCCTGGGGTCTGGCATTCCTGTGGAATGCAGGCACCAGCAGTGTGACCCACCACCAGGAGAAACACCACTTTGTGTAGCATTAGGGGCTGTTTTCTATCCAGAAGAAGCCACAGCAATGCTGCAGGCTGGTGGGGACAGGAGGATCAGAAGAGGTTGGGTACCAGAGAAGAACAAAAGACTGCAAGGGAATCATACCCAAAATGTCTGGTTCTTTATTTCTCCCTGGCAGAGTGGGTGACTTCCCAGAAATGAATGCCATCACTAGGCCAGCTGGAAGAGGTGAAGATAAGCTTGCTCTTTTCTTTTTCTTTTTCCCTCTAGATAGGAACCTTCGCTTTCTTCTGACACTTTAGCAGTCCTCACGTGGGGGTGAAATTCCACTTAGCCTCCATGTAACAGCCACTGCCACAGAGGGCTATCAGACCCCTTCTCACTTGCTTGGAAGGGGAAATAACTCACCTGTAGTTGTACTGGAAAAGCTTCTGATAGATGGCATGGGGTAGGGAGAAACAGGTTGCCATCATCCAGATAAAGGAGATGCTCAGTGCTCCCTTGGTTAGTGACATCCTCTGCTTCAGTGGGTACAAGATGACCTGCAACAGAGACTTCACCATCACTCTCAGCCCAGAGGAAACCAAAGTCCTTTCACCAATGCACACAGCAGAGGCGTTTGTTTACATGATCTAATGCTGTGAGGAAAATGACAGCTGTGATTGGGAAAATGTCCTTCTGATTAGAGTGACCTGGAAAATGGGAAACACTGAGCTTCCCCACCTGCTTAGAAGTGCTTTCTAATAAACTTTTTCCTCTATTTTGTTCTGTGAGGGACATTTTCCTTAAATTGTGGGTTACATTAGGTAGCAAAAAGAGAAGATTCTACACAAGCCTCTTCATGTATGGGTATGTTCGGTTATTCTGTATGAATTACTCACAGAAATGTCTCCTGGGCTAGCTCCTGTGAAGCTGAGCCCTCCTCTCCTTTTCTGAGGCATTAACTCACCTTGTACAAAATGTTCCTTGTTAGATGAAAAGGTAAATAGTGTATAAAATCTGAGAGTCTGGAAGACATTATTTGCCTTACAGTAGAGGAGAGTGATTGCTGGAGAGAAGCAGGTGGCCTGGGCCCACTCTCCCTCCTGTGCTGATGATGCATGCAAGAAGCAGCTCTGAATTCAGATCTGGAGCCTTCCTGGGTTTAATCCCCAAGAACCAGCCCCCCCAAACCCATGGCACAGCCGAGAGAGGCCTGGGCAGACCTTGCAGGGGAAGGGTGGCTGCGGGTTCTTTACCTGGTGCCTGTCCAGGGCAATGGCTGTCAGGGTCAGGGTGGAGACGTGGAGGGAGCAGTACTGCACGAAGCGGCTGACGTGGCACATGGCCTTCCCAAAGACCCACGTGCTGTTCACAAACCGAACCTGAGGGAAAACAGCAGCTCACCAGCCAGCAAAAGTACCAAAACCAAATCCATTTAGAAGGGCTTTGGATGGCAGCTGAGCCAGCCATTGGGGTTTGGCTGGCTGGGCAGCTACACCCAAAGCTCAAAGATGGGTTGTGCTGCAGTTTGAAATACCTTTACCTAAGAGTTTATAAATACAAACCCCACAGATCAACTGAGTGGTGCTGCTGCAGCCCTCCTGGCTTGTTTGTATAAACCCCACTTGTGCACAGTGGTCATTTTTGTATTATACTAACAACAATACTTGGAAAAAAGTCTGGAGATTTTTCACTGGCCTTTACCCAACTGGCAGACCTGAAAAGTTTGACTACGTTCTTCCAGTCACCTGAGTATGACCAGCATTTGAGTTGTTTTGACCCAAATTTTTAAGTGTGACTCTCTAGTGTTCTGATGTGTGTACATTAGAAGTACAAATTCATCCAGGCACTTACTCTGCATTCCCCAAGAAGCTCTTGCTGTGGTTTGGTAGCATACTTGGAGTGACTTTAGAGTCTTTGAGGACAGAGAGGGTGTAGCAGGGCAAAGGGAGCCCACTGCTGAGCAGTGTTTCACCTGCCCGGCAGAGCTGTCTGTTAGACTTGATGGTGTTGGTTGGCTCCTCAGCCCTAGAAGGGCAGCACAGAGAGGGGGTGACTACAGCAGAGTCTTCTTGGGAGAGGCTCCCCTCTGGATGAGGGGACAGCACAGAAGACACTTACCAGGGTAAAAGGGGTGTTGAGCAGCGTGATCATAATGTCAGACACTGCCAAGTTGACAATGAAGAGGCTGGTGGCTGAGTGCATCCGCTTGTTCTTCAGCACCACGTGGCACACCAGCATGTTCCCAAAGAGAGACATGATGATGATGACTGAGTAGGCCACGATGAGGAGAGCTTTCACTGTTGGTTTCTGTGATTCTGGCTCGTATTTAGCCATCTCAGCAAATTTCTCCCACTCCACAATGCGGCTGTCTGTCCAGTTGAAGGTGGTCCTGTTGCTTGCTTGGTAGGTTGCCGTGAGTTTGGCCAAGGAAGAGTAATGATCAAACTCCTCAAGAAACCCCATCATCTGCTACCTGTAGGACTGCAGCAGCGAGTGAGGCGTGGTGGGTTAACCTGAGTCTTCACTCAGCTGACATAGCAAGTGATTCTTCAGCTTCAGCTGCTTGGCACTTCTAGTAAGCTGGTGGAGATGCAGCTACCATTATAAACACCTGAAAATGCAAAGCTGGAGAGGGCATCCTAGGTACAAGGAGACTCCCTGGGTGTGGCTCCAGGGAGTAGTTCCAGCAGGTACATTGGGAAGGGGCTGAGTTGGGACCATGTACTCCCAACCTCTGCATACATCAAGCAGAGCAATAGCTCCACAGATGTGCTAGAAAGAAGAACTGGTTATTGCATGTAGGAGAGGCAGGAGAGCCTCAGGTGGGATTTGAAGTTGTGATAATCCCATGTCATCCTTTTCTCCTTTCTTCTCAACTGAGTCATTTTTCAGCCAAGTTCCACAGAAGTCTGTGTTGTTGGTGCTTTCATCCTCTACTTCAAAAGACACGGTTCTCTTCTGCTGAAAGGTAAAGGCAGAGACATGTAGAGGATCATTTTAAAGGGTACAGGTAGCTTTTGTCTGCACCTAACCCCAGCAATAACCCTAAAGCAATTCAGAACCCCAGTATAGGATCAGAAGTTGACCTTAGTCTATCTCATATTTTGTCCTCCCAGCAACAGCTGGATTTTGCTGCATGCGTTTTGGTTCCAGCAAGGAAATTGTCTTTCCTGCAAAGGGCGAGGCTCAGCAGTGTGGAGGCATGCACGCCCCAGAGGGAATACTCACAGCACACACAAACCAGCCAACACTCTGCACAAGAACCATTTCCTTGGAACAACCACCCCTGCTGCCTCTGCTCTGCCAATAGCCATTTTTAGATATGTCTAAATAGTTTTTAGCTTGCATTGATCTACTGGTGTGAGGTGGAACCTTTTAACTGCACACACCAGTGATTACAGCTGTGCTGCATCCAGGAGGAGAAAGTCACTCAGAAGCCCTGTCAGGCTCTCCAGGAGGGCAGCTGGTTTGTTTGGTACAAGCCATTCCATGTGCACAAATCAATGAACCCCACACGGTGCGAGGGATGAATCAGCAGAGATTTGAGTGCTCAAAGACTCCCCGGTGCCTCCTCACCCCAAGCTGGCAGGGGACCCAGGTGGCAGCTGGCTGCCTGGCCCTTCCAGCAGCTCCCACACAGACACAGTGCTCAGCACACCAGCAGCCCCAGCTGCAAACACTGCCCGAGATCCACTCTGTCCTCATGGAAATGGAGGGGACCAAGGGGGCTGGTGCCCATGCCTTCCCATAAAACATCCCATCTGGGCTTGTCTGCCTGCTCTAGGGAGTATTGGGTGTACAGAAGGACCTACTCAGGGAAGCATCCTGAAAGCAAGTAGGTGCTAAAGCAGTTCAGTGGGGTGGAAGGAGGGACTCCACACCTCTTCATTCTCCACTCTGGTGTGCCTTGAGGATGTTCCTCGTGGCACTGGGCAGCTCTGTGGGCAGGGAGAGGGAGCTGCACTGAGCTGTGGGGGTAATGCAGCACTTGGGCAACAAAGAAATGTGATTTTAGGCAGCTCCAGCTGAACCACTTTGATCTCTGAATAAACACAGCTGTGGTGTTCATTATACACTGAAATGCCATCAGTGAGCCTGAGAGAGGATGCTGTGCTATGACAGGTGAAACCACCCATCTCCTGCCTTCCCTGCCAGAACTCACAGCCAGTGCTCATGTGGGAACTTGTCTCTGCTGCCATGAGATGAGGCCGAATGTCATGGAACTGCTGTGATGCATGGGTCAAATCACACATGCAGCCCCAATGCTTCACACTGCTTTTACAGCAAGAAGCAGCCTTGGACAGATCATTAGATTTTTAAAAGCCAAAGAGGGGTCCTCTAGTGTCCATGTGATTGAGAAGACAGTTTCTCAAGGGCCACCTGTAGCACCTGAACTCTTGAGTAGCTCACAGTGACAAGGGCCTTAAATGAAGATCATGAATAGGACACCCCTTGTCCCTTACTGTACAGAAGTTGCTCTTGTGCCTGCGTTTAGAGCCCCGTATGAGCAGAACAAAGACCTGACCCACCTGAAAATGGAATAAACAGTGTTTTCAGCAGGATCAGCCTCCTGACCTGACCCATGACTGAACCTTGCTCTTCCCAGAGAAGGTTCTAGGAGCAAGAGCTCAAGACAAACAGAAGAATTTAAGATGACCGAGCTCGAATCTGATTTTCTAACAGAGAATTTCTCCGTGGTTTTGCATCCAGTAAAATGTTATGATTCTATGTTCTTTCTATGAATTCTATGATTCTATGTTATTTTCTGCGACTGTTGCTGCTCTCGGAGGTGGCTGCTGCCTTGGACAGGGCCACGGGTGGAGCAGAGAGAACTCCCCCGGCTTTCCTCAGAAAAGGTGTGTTTAAACGGAGCTTAACCCACTGAGCTGCAGCACTGCGGTCTCATGCCACCAGAGATTCTCCCTCCCGCTCTTCATCCTTCGGCACCACCCGAAGGACCGGGGGAGCAGCGCCCACCGCAGTGCTTCCTCCGCTCCTCCCAGGGGCCTCTGCCCGCGGCCGCTTGTCCCGGTGCGGCCGGGACACGCCTCTCCGAAACACGGGTTGCACACAGGGGTTGCACACAGCGCACACGGGGGTTACACACACGGGTTACACACAGGGTTGCATACAGTGCACACAGGGTTTACACACACGGGTTGCACACAGGGTTTACACACAGGGGTTTACACACAGGGGTTGCACACACGGTTTGCACACAGTGCACACGGGGGTTACACACAGGGGTTGCACACAGGGGTTGCACGCAGTGCACACGGGGGTTACACACAGTGCACACACGGGGGTTGCACACACGGGTTGCACACAGTGCACACATGGGTTACACACGGGGCACGCACAGACTCACGCAGGTCCCACGCCCCATCCGGCCCTGCCCAAAGAGGCGAACCCGACACTTACCCCCCGGGCACCGGCCGATCCCGCACCGGCTCCGCCGCTACCACGGCCTAGCCCCGCCCTCCGCACGTGCAGGGAGGGGCGCGAGGCGGGCCCCGGCTCCATTCATAAAGGCGGGGAGGGTCTCAGCTCCATTCATAACAGCCCGGCCGTGCCCACCAGCCCCACTG
>JAAWXA010000017.1:155140-262671 GCA_038090715.1 Florisuga fusca | reverse complement strand
GCCGGGGCCCGCCAGCCCCACTGTCTCCTCCCCCCCGGCCCCACCACCCTTTCCCTGCCCGCAGAGCCCCGCTCCGCGCCCGCGGTGCCCCCCAGGAGCACAGGCTCGAGCACAGTAAAGAGCTACCTTCGAGTTTCAAGTTATTCTTTCACTTTGGAAGTATAAGCAGCAGCAGATATAATGCTTGATCCACGTAGTGAAAATGATACTGGTCCCTTTGAAGATGAGCTGTTCGTAAATTCTTGTGAAAAAAGCTCAAGATTCCTTTATTCTTCTAAGACATTTTGCTGGTCTCAAAAGTCTTTAACAAGAGCTAGAATAATATACGTTTGGGTTTTTTCTTCCATGTGGGTTGCCAGAACACAGACAAATTGGTGCTGAGGATCAAAGTCTGATCTTGTCCCCACATTAATTCCCAGATCACCCGGTACGGAAAGTTAGTGCCAAAGCTGCCTTGCTGAAAGGATGTTGCTGAAAAGCCTGGCTCAGTGAACTCAGTGGAGATCTTGTGTTGGGTTCAGGATCAGGTCCTCAGGCAGAGCTGTATGGCACCTGCAGGAGGATAGAACCAGGAGGATAGAACCAGTCCTGGCACTGTGGGTGCAGGACTGGGGGAGCTGGGACCCTGGCTCCTTCGATGCCTTTCCTAGTACAGAACATCTATGTGGGCAGAGATGCAGCATAGAAATGAACACTGAATTTCCTTCCCAGAGCCAGGGCTGGAGTGATCAGTCCTCGCACTTCTAGCTCCTTACTGTGTCTTGACAGGATCACTTTTTCTGGCTCTAGTGTGCACCCTGGTCCCCAGCCACATTTGGAACCTCTGTCAAGGCAGGTAAACACTCATGCTAATGTAAAGATTTTATTTTAATATTTTTTCCCTTTGTGTCTCTGCCTTAAAGCAGACTGAGAATCCCAGCTTGCACTTCATCAGAGGCTTTTAGAGAAACTAGTGAACATCTTCCTGGTAAAGAGGAAAAAAAGGGAACCTAGATTCCTTCTGCAGGAGAAAAGATATCTATTTGATGTGCACATTTCCAGGGAACCAATTCTTTGTTCAGAATTTTGTATTTATTACTACCCAGGGTCTCAAAGCTGCTCCAGCTCAAGGCTGTAGCAAAAACTCCAGTTTCTTTCAGCAGAATGAAGTAATGTATGTACTATATGAAGTTTCTCACCTGAGGGGAATGTGGAAAGGACATGCTGCACATTTATTATCATTACAACAAGTTTATCTTTTTTTTTTGTTTCCCCCTGAAGTCATTCTAATCACGTCTGTGAGATTCCCATGCATCTGAAGAGTCATTTCATTATCCTCTCATATTTTTCTTGCCTGGCACATATTATTATTTGCTTTATAACTGCAAGTACATTGAAAGAGGAAAGCTATGAGAGGTTAGTCTAATCAAATTTCCAGCAAAATCCCAGGTATGTTAACTTCCTGCAGGTGCAAATTATTTAGTTACACATATGTGCTAGAACCTCCTGCAACACTCCAGCACTCACTTGTTGAAGAATTGACTTGATTCATTACAATTGCTGCATCTAGACTGTCTTGTTACAACAACAATCTTTATTAACCCTCCTGACTGGGGCCTGAGACTCTTCCCTCAGCAGCTGGTCCCACTGTAGCTCAGTTAAGCCTTCCAGCTCAGTTGGTGTCTGGACTGAGGATGGGGAAGGAGCTGGATGCCTGCTGCCCCATCTGGCTTCTCCCCTTGCTCTGGTTCACTGCCTCTCTGCTCAGTGAAGAGGGAACCTGGAGCCAGACACCTTCTCCATTCCACTAACCTTGTCCCTCCAAGCTTGGTCAGCCATCACACAGCCTCCAGCCTGGCTCCTGGAAGCCACTGGTCGAGGTGGCCCAGGGGTCCCCCATCCTGGGGTTCCAGTGCTATGCCTGATCCATCCGCTGCTGCAGGCAGCGTTCACGAGTGTGCCACAGTGTCTCGAGGAACTCAACACCTCTGATACTTTGCATCCTGAAATCCCAGGAGAGAATAAAATCATTGTCAGCCATGCTCCCAAAGGAGCCAAAGCCTTTGCTTGAAATCAAGCTAGTTTATAAGAATTTATAGCAGCTCTACAAATTGAGTCTTCACTGACTGAGTGTGCTGACACTGCACACTCTTGCCTTTGCTCCCCACCCCCTGCCCTGGTGGAGCTGCCAGCCTTTTGTTGTCCATGTCATTAGGCAGGTGTCTTATTGATGCCTGTCTGCTTTTTGACCTATTGGAAAACATTTCAGGAGCAGGAATGGCTGTGTTGTGGAATAAAACTGCTTACAGTTTTCTGCCTCTTTTTCTTGGGTGAAAGTCAAGATACCTGCCTGTGTCTGCAGAGATTTTGCAGGCTGAAGATAATAAAGACAGCCAGTATGTTTCCTTCTTGTGTCTCACTGTAAGTCTGAAGGTCTTTATGTCTCCTGGAGGGCTAGATGCCCTCCAGACAGCTGAATCAGTAACACCAGGGATACAGAGGTGTCAGAGGCATTGTGGCTTAAGAGCTGCAAGAACTCTGACTTTTGCTCCCCAGTATTGCTGTCTACTCCTTATCACCATCAGATTTTAAGACACAAAAGGTGGAGCTGAGTCCCTGAAATATTTATTACCAATGCTTATACCTGCGTGCCCTGAGTGGAGGTCACTCACCCCTTTCTCCCTCCTGAGGCATATGCCAGCTCGGGTTTCTCTAAGGCAGCAACAGAGCCAAGGGTTTAATTAATGCCTGTTGAACTTCTAGCAAGAATTTCTTCTCCAGATTCTTCCCCTCTGCCCACTGTTTCACCCGAGATCTGCTTCTGGGGTACCCACCACAAACCTCTATTGAGCTGGAGGCAGGCAGCAGCCCAGGGAGGCTGTCCTGACCTGGGGCAAACAGGCCAGACTCCTGCAACTGACATTTCCCACTACAACCACACTTTAAATTCATTTGCTGTCTTAAGCCAACATCATATTCAGGTGGCAGGAACTAGGAAGTGCAAAATGATCTTGCAGTGATGTTCAGGCACAATTTCCCCAATGTCAGAACATGGTCTAGCATTAGCTTCCCATCTAAATGGGAACAGTGCTTTCAATCACATTATTTCAGATTAAAGTCTACCATTAGCATATTTTTCAAATACCACTTGTATTAATCACAAGCGAGTGGGTGGAGGGGTATGGGTGTTACAAAATGGGCTTCAATAGGAGAAATACAGAACAAGCAACAATGCAATAGCAATTGCATTTGATTTTCTGTGGACAGTTACAATTTAGACTTTATTATTCTAAATACAAATGGCAAGTACATAATAGCTAGTAATAGCGGAACTTCAGAGTTCTTGGAGAAGAAGGGCTTTAAGACAGATTGGATAGTCCTTGAATTTTCAGCTGAAAGACTTGGATGACAGAACAAAGGAAGACAATATGACATTGTAAATCTGCCCTCTTTGTCTAGTGACTCTGACATGGTCTAGATCTTCAGTTTGATTTTTTTACTTTGTAATTTTTCCTTTTTTTCTCCTGGAAATCATACAAAAAATGCTACTGACAGCAGGTTCTGTTCCCTCTGGCAGTTGGCCACCCAATTTCCATTATATAATAAGAAAGCAGCAGATAACTCTGGCAGGCAGCCTGGCCCCTACCTGTGCCCTGCAGTGGGTCACCAGTCCTCTGCCCTTTATGAGTGGAGGACCAGCCCCTCCCACACTCTCTGAAGAAGGCATCTTCCTTTGCTGCGGTAGACTCTTGGCTTCAGGAGCCCCAAGGCCTTTGACACCCCTTGATGTGTGCTGTCTCTTTTTGGAGGTTCTTCAGTTCTTCCCACTTTGTAGGAGCACAGGCCAGAAAAACAAACAAACCATGTTTTCCTTAGCAGACAGCTCATTGCTAATAGAAGTGACTTGGCAGAGAGGGGAAAGGGTAAGTCATCTTTGGTGTGTGGGATGCAGACACAAGTGTTACTGTGCAGACTTATTTCTCCACCTCTGCAGCATACTCACGAGTGTCCCAGCCAGTGCATGCTGCTCCAGCCTGCCTGTGAAGGGACAGAAACAGTGAACAAGGACACTCCATGTCCAGCTGAGACCCTGCCAAAACTACATTTAAAACCAGACTTCACTGGGTTCACCCGGAGCCTTGGTACCTTTGCTGAAAAGTCCCAACCCTGGTGACTTTTCACAGCCTTGCATCCCAGCCTTTCTCCAAGGGCACTGCTGCCCCTCAGCCTGAGCTGAGGGTTTTCAACCAGGGATCATGGGCACAGGGCAGCCCACCCTGCTCCTGCTCCCAACACGCTGCCCATCCCGGGACATGTCCTCTGCCTGCCAGGACACATGGACAGCCACAGCAGGGCTGTAGGCTCTGAGAAACTCTTTGGGGCAAACACTGCAGCAGAAGAGGCATGACTTCACTGATATGAAATGAAAAGGAGCATTTTTTCAGTGCTGTGCAAAGCCTCGTGTCTGCCGAGCAGCGCTGGGACTTTCCTGGAGGGCTGGAAAAGTGTGGCGGGTTCAGGCATGCAGCACCACACTCACACCTCTACACCTCTAAGCAAACAAACAGGGGCTCAAGTGTCTCACCAAAATGCAACACCTGAGAAAACTGTGGCCTCAAAATCTCGGGTCTAAGGACCTGAAGAGGTGCTCTGGATCATGATGTCTGGACCTGGGAGCAAGCAAAACAAAGATTTCCAGAGCTGCTTGGAGATTTGGGTTTCTGCAGTAGCTGTGGACAAGGTAGCAATTTTCCATTTCTTCCCTTGCTGGTACAAAATTCTTCACAATTCAGGCTAGAAATAAAAAAAAAAAACACCCAGCTAATACATGGCTGTGGAATACAGCCAGCCAGAATCCTCTGTGAAGTGCTCCCAGCTTCAATTCTTGAGCAGAACATCTTTTTTTGTGCAAGCTTTGTCTTTTTTGTCTTCAATATTTTGTACAACTTCTTCAGTGGAAAACTTTGAACAGTGCAAGTTGAGGCCCATCAATACTCATTTCACTGCTGAGTAAAGTTGCGCAGATTTTTTTCAGCTAAAGTGAAGCCTTTCAGTAAAGCCCCCCAGGCTGTCAGGTGGGATCCCACCCCAGGGGAGCAGCACATTCCCTTCCAGCCATCACCCTTCAGGCTGTGGGATTTCTGCAGGGGCTAGTCCTGTCCTAGCCCTGCCAAGACAGAAAATGTTCTCCTTGCCACTGGGTTCAAATGAAGCTTCAGAATATTTGTGAAATTCTGGGACTTCCCCTCAGATGTCAGGGAGCTTTGCTCAGCTGCTCAGTCCCTGCCAGGCAGATGAAGGGCTGCTGGCCCTTGCTGAAGCTCGATTACCTCTGCCACAAGGAGAGGTTTCAGGAATGCTGATTTCCTGCCTCTGTTCTGCTTTCTTGCTCAAGGGACTGTTCAGAATCACAGCCCTGTGGGGTTCCTCCCTTTCCAGACATGAGAGCAAAAATTATGAAACTCTTTCTTGCTTTTGCAAGGTTCAGCAGTCCCCTAAGGAGAGGAGGCACTGACCCCCCCATTGCTCTGCTGCTGCTCCCAGCTCCCCGTGGCCTTCCCAAGTGACCACCCAGGGCAGGGGCAAAGGGAGCAGGGCTCATGGAGGGGATGCTCAGAGGGGACTGCCCTCCCCAGCACAGCCCCCCAAATCGTGAGGCTGCAAAACATCCACTGTCAGCAGGTGATGGATTAATTTGTGTAATTGGGGCTTATCCAATCTGCAGCTCAGGTCCTGTCCATTTTTCTTCTATTTTTTTCTTGTCAGGACAATTCAACTGACAAGGTCCCATTCTGCTTCTCTCTCCCTCGATTAAAGTACTCACAATCAAGTGGTTGGGGGATCAGGTGGATAAACCTTTTTTGTGTGTGTGTGACCCTGCAGTGCCTGGGATTTAATTGCAGATTAATGTTGTGTGTTTTCTATTTCACTGATTAACTGGGCTAGCACAGAAGCCAAACCAAACCTTTCACAGAGGCAAATGAATGGCTGCAGAGGAGGAATACCAGGAACCTCTCTTTGTTAGCTTAAGAACATGAACACTTAAAGCCGAAGGCACAGCCATTTCCTTTTTGTACAGAAAATTCATTGCCAAGTGCAGGGCCTGGGGAGCAATTTTTCTATTCAGTTCATTTGTACTGATCAACAGCACGTATCATATAAGCAAAAAAACCAGTAGAGGTCAGTGACCATGGAGGGAAGGCAGAATTTCCTTGTTGTTCTAATACAGAACCCAATCACCACGGGTTTATTTTTCCATACCAGAGCATGTGCTCTTCATGTTTTCTTAGCATTAAAAATTTCACACAGACCTTGGGGACCATGGCCTCAAAGATCAGAAGTGAAGGTAAATGCAGATAAGTAACCTGGCTATCCGTCAGGATGCCTTTCAAGGTTGCAGACAATATATCCTTTTCCTGTAAACGGTACTAGAAAGCAGAATGTTTTCTGAGAATTTTTTAGGGCCATAGGCAGTGGGTTGCAACAAACTGAAATTTGTACCTCTGTTTGCAGGCTCTTTCACTACTAAAGAGAGGTCAGCAGAAACAAGAATAGAAATTCAGACATACAAATATATTATTGGTTTTTAGCACAGTCCAGTATCTTTAATGCTGGATTACTCAGACAGCAGATGTCTTTCATTTTGCTCTTTTGGTGGTGTCTAAATAATTCCTCTGTCTTCCAACAGCTCTCTGCTGTCCTGTGTTATCTCCCATCATCTGATCAAGCCTCGATGTTCTGCTCTGCTCCACTTAAAATAGTGCAGTCCTGACGCAGCAGAAAAAAGGAAACAGATGATGTGACTCAGAGCATCAGCCTGCCTCTGGCCACACAGCAGCCCAGGGAAAGAATAATGAGAAAAGATAAAGAGGAAATATGTATGTTGGAGCTGCTAAATGGGGAAGTAATTTAGAGACTAGTTTATTCTCAGAGAACACAAAATTGCTCATTCTGTTTAGAGAATCTTTTATCTTCTCCTCCTGACCCAAACAGGCTCCCTTGCTTGCAAGCTGCTCACAGGTGGAGGCTACAGAGCAGGTCCCATAGTTCAGGGTGCCTCCTTCCCTACCTGGGCTAACACATCAAGGGATGAATTCTTATGAGTTCTGAGTTACCATTTTCAAGCATCAAAAAATGACACCTTCCTGGACATTGCAGAGCATTTACTGGGACAACTGGTGGAGCTAACAGAGGCAAAAGGAGCAGTTGCAGTTGCAGTTGCAAGGTGAAATCTAAACTCCTGAGACTCTTAAGCACTCCAAGACATGGGGGCTGAAACTTGGGTTGCACCCCTGTGGAAAGCAGAGCAGAGCAGCTCAGAGGTGTGGACACTGGGCTGGAGGGGTCCGGAAAGACACAGCCAGCCCTTGCTGACCTCCCACCATCCCCACCCCACAGGACCACCCCCCAGCTCCCTGAGAAGCATCTCCCAGTTCAGGGGGGTTACCCCAACCCCAGGCACTGTGGGCTCAGCACTTCCACCACCTTCCAGTGCTTGGGGCCCAAAAGGGATGATCCTCCAGAGCTCTGCCCCTTTGGCATCAGGTAGGGAAGCAGGGGCAGGACCACCCAGCAGCTCCTGCTCAAACCCCAGGGCACAGCAGGATGTGATGCCCTTCAGGGACCAATTTCCAGTGATGTCCATAAGACTGTATTGAACTCCAGGCAGCACTGTTTTATTTAGCTCCTTCTAGCACTGAGGCCTGAAAACCAAGACAAATCTCTTTATTCTACAGGGTAACATACAGCAGAAACCTTCTCTCAGATTTTCAGGCTGTGAGGGAATCTCCAGGCAGGCTGGGTGGTTTGTACCTGTTCTTTCATCTGCCCCTCTGGCAAATGGCCCTGCAGTTTCCTTGCCTGGCTGGTGCTAAAATAGTAAGGAAATTGTTTCCTTATGAATCAGCACAACTAATTCACAATCTTTTGCTTGTTTTATCTGGCTGAGTAATTTGTTCTTGGGAGGAAGAAGTTTGTGCCCATGATCCCATAAAACATCCACAGTCCAACACCCACAGACCCAAGGGGAGATGACTGAGTCTGGGCTTGGGAGCCAAATATTGAGACAAATTCCTGACTATTCTTTCCATCTACTGAAGCAAAGAAAATGGGCATCACTACCAGCTTTTGACCAGACCCTGCAAGCTCTGCAGGGCACAGGCAGCCTCTCTGTGGATTCTGGGGAGCAAAGCAGAGAACATTGCCTGGCTGCACTGTGATATTGTCACTGTTGTCCCTGCACTCCTGTCCCTGCAGCAGCGCTGGCTGGGACAGCGAGCAGAGTTAGTTTATTGCAGAGACCATTGCTGCTCTGTGTGTTTGGAAAGTAAGGAGCTGCTGCAGAGGCATGAAGAGCAGGATGTGACACAACTCCTCTGCCCCTGACCTTAAAAAAGACTTATTTTTATGAATAGAGCATGAACACAGACCAAGAATTCCTTCCTGCTGGCAGCTGGCTGCGTGGTTCTGCAGGCACTGCCTGCCCGGCCAGCTGCTCCCGGGGAAGCATCAGGGAAGCCATGGAAAAACCTCTGCAGGGTATCACGGCTTCAGGAAAGGGTCCCTGCCTTCAACAAGGTGCAAAGGGACCGATGGCAAGCAAAATTCTCTCTCACAGCCAGCTCATTTCACAGAGATTTCATGGAAAGCAAGTTCACCCAGTCCCTTTCCCGGGCACAAGCTCAGTGTTTTCAACGTGCTAACCAAGGAGAGGGGGGAGCTGGTTGCTGCTCATGACCACATTGTCCAGGGGACACAAGGAGCTGGTCAGGGGGGCTGCTTTGTAAAAGCTTAACAGCATAGAGCAATCCTCTCCTTTGAGAGGACAGCAGGGGACACAGACTTGTCCAAAGGTCCCCAAACCTGCTGTCCCCAGCGCTTTGTGCCCCTTCAGTGCCCATGACCCTCTGGGATGTCCCCAGCCCCCCCCCCCCGTCAAAAGCTGGCCATGCTGATCTGCCCTGTTCTCCCACCTGGATCACCAGATCCCATTCACATGAGCTCAGCCCCTCTGGTGCGTATTTGAAAGGTCAGGATCTGACTCATGGCTCTAGTATGGTGATATTTTTGGCTCCACTTTAATCGTTTTCTTTTGTATGTCTCATGCACTGCCTGCCTGAACCTCTTGTCCTCCCAATTATGGTGAAAACAGTTACTAGTAATAGACTAATTCAGGAACTACTTTGGAATTACTGAAGAACACAGACTCTGATCTAAGAGTGAATTCCTCTGTATCTTCCTCACTCCAGTGCTGGGATGGGGATAAATGTTGGACCAGGCTGTCCATGCTAACTGGAAGGCAGAAAGCAGGGGAGATCCATGTTCCATGAGATCACTGCTGCTAGGAATGTTTATCTTAAATCCTGAGGCTTAATGTTAACTTGCCAGTGCAAAAAAGGAAGACAAAACCCCTGCTATGAGGTTCCTTGTTGTTACCTTGTGGTCTGCTTTCCATTTCCAGTGACAGAATTAACACTTTCCTGCACTGTGCCCATGGTCTGGCTGCATCAGCCAGTGGAACTCCACTCCAGATCATATCAACTCCTAGATCTTTTTAACATTCATTTGTGTGCCTCAGTCTAGACCCATCTGCCCCATCAATTTCACTCCTGAGATCCCAACAGTTTTAAAACTGCATTTCCTCTGCGCAAATTTTATTCCACATTAGTGTCATGTCTTCTATGTCTCATGATTTGTCAAATGTTAATTCAAACCCAGCCCTCCCGTGAAGCAGAGAAATTGCTATCATTAACCTCATTTTATGGAAACCAGAGAGTGGAGAAATTGATTCACTGATGGCAAAGGGGAAGGATCAGCACTAACATGGGAGTAAGAGCTCAGAGGTCTATCTCTGAACCATCCCGACTGCCAGCACCCATCAGGGCAACATGATAACCTTGTCCCCTGGCACAGCCAGGGCTCTGGCACGCAGAGACGGTATCTCCAGGTTCCCAGAAAGAAAGGCCTCTTCCCCTGGTTTTATTTTTGCCACTGACCCATCCAACAGCATCGCCACGGGAGCCAGCAGCGCTTGCACCCCCCACACCCTGCCCAGGGGCATCTGCTGGGAACTCCTCTCACTGCTGGCAGAAGCCTGGATTGCCAAAGTCTGCACCTCAGCTGGTGGAGGTGTCGGCAAAGATACGCTTGAAGGACATGCTCAGGCAGTGAAGTGCAATACTGATTGTGCAGAGGTTTTGTGGCACACACGAGATGCTGCTCTCCTCAAACACAGCCAAAAAATCAGCAGAGTGTGGGCAGCAATTTAGGGGGGAGGCACTTTCCTGTTACTAATGCCTCAGATATTTGTTCAGACTAGAGAGGAAAATTCTCACTGCACAGCCAGGATACTCAACTTTACTTTTCTGCTTCTCTCATTCCATTTTATTTCTTGAACGTATTTTTCCTGATCTTTAGGTAGGTCTTTAGTTTTCTAAGAAAAGTGTCCATTAAAGAGTTTTCTTGTCAACTGAGGTGTGATTTGGCCACCAAACAAACCTTCTACCATAAAAATCACATTCATTGCTTGATTGCTGAAGGCTGAGCACAATCAGTGAGACTGCTTCACTGTTTGGGACTCATGCATGACCAGGGCAAGGGAAGTATTTAAGACATGAAATGCTTTTTCCACATGAAGAGGTGGAAGTTAAAATAGCATTAATGGCAGCAGAACTGGGTCACAGAAGGCTTCCATTTCCCAGGCTATCAAGGAACCCAAACATATAATTCATAGTAGTTCTGGTGTCACTTTCAAATGCTGTGTATTTTGTAGAAAACTGAGTAAGACTCCAAGAATAAAGGCCTGTCTGGTGGTTCTCTGACTGCTTTAATAGGATTTGTTCATGTTTGAACAGCAGCTTTTCACCCATCCCCTATGGCACCCACTCCCAGCTGCTGACAGTGCCACAGCAGTCCTGGGGACACAGATGGTGGCACAGTGGGGACACTGGCAGGAAGAATCTCTTTTTCTGTGTCCCAATGGCCACTCTCCTAAGCATGCTGCCTCTTTCCAGAGCACATGGATGTCATGGGAAAGCTGAGAAAAATGGGGTTATTAGGAGGAACCGGAGAGGCACCTTGGATGGCTGGAGCTTTCTGAGGTTGCTCCTGCTGCTGCAACATGCCCTCATGACAGATGGTGACACATGTCTAAGGGTGTCTACCAGCTATGCTCCTGGTCCCTTAAGCCTTCGTCTGAAATGTAACACTTCAGGAACATGATGGTTTAAACAGTTTTAGTCAATGAGTCAGTTCTGGATTATCAGCCTACAGCAGAAGGGCAGTGACTCTCCCTCATGAATAAGCAACAAGCTTCCCTCTGATGAATGTTTTTTTAAAGACTCATCTCACTTATTAGATCCAACTGCACTGCCCATTAATCACTGCAAATGAAAATTTCACCCTCCTCCCCCTGACAGCTTTATCCCTGGGATGACTAGTTCGACATCAACAGAAAAGGGGAAAGAGGGAGAAAGAAACAAGAGACAAGGTTCCCACACATAGGGAAGGTGGTGCCATCATGAGAAAATCACCTCAGGTGATGGAGGGGTGGGAAGTATCTTGTACAGCTTCCAAAATTAAAATGTTAGAAAACAACTAGAACCTGTCAACGTTTTACCTGGATGGAGAAAAAGGAGTGGGCGAGGTCCTGTCCTAAAATGTGAGAGGCTCAGAGCCTGGGTAGGGTGAGATCTGGGGTCCTCATCTGACCGTGTTTTGCTGACTGCCACACACCCCCCAGGTTTCATGTGACCGACGCTTCTCTTCACTGGCTGCTGCTGTCTCAACAGCTTTTAACTCTTCTGCCACTCAGATCAGCTTCTCAGTCTGGCCACGGGCTTATGACTCTGTTGTTCTCCACAAGCTGTGATTTACAGAGGAGGAACATCAGTTACACGGAGCATGACAGGAGATGGAGCTAACCAGAAGAAGTTCCGTGCAGATGGCCTGGATTTCATCTCTCAGCACCTAGAAACCAAGGGAATGTGATTATCATAGTTGGGGAGGGAGAGGTAAGCTTGGTGATGCCAGGGAAGAGCCTCTGGGTCAGACTAAGCAGAAAAAAGCATCCCAGAAGCATCAGTTCAGTGAATATTTATTCTGACTCGCAGGGCATCATGGAAGGGTGGTGACTGCGAGAGCTGCCAAGATGTGATCCAGGATCCTAAGATCTCAGACCAAATGTATTTGTGGCCTAATTCTGCTGGTTTCTGTGCAGACAGAAAAGCTCTGAGTCCTTCCCAGTATCTCAGAATTACATTTCACATGAGGCTCACGTGTGTGTATTTACAGACACACATACACACACACCCTGCACCTTTGCAAGGGTGAGGGAGGGAAACCACTGTCTGACACTGAGGAACTAGTGCCTGGTGTTGCTTCACATCTGCTCCAGATGTGCAGAGGGAAGGATTCAGCCCTAGTCCAAGAGGGAGGGAGAGTCCTGCCCTCTCAGGCAGATGGTGCTCAGAGGCTCTGCTCCCATCTTGGGGTGGCAGCAGAATGCTGATGGCAGGCAGCTGAGTGCCTGCTCACAGCATTATTTCTATTTATTCCTCACAGGCTTCATGCCACCCCAGTGATGTCTCAGCTCAGGCCAGCCAACACAGAGGCTTATTTGGAATAGTGCTTTAAACCTTTAACTCCTCCAGGTGAAACCCATCTTTTCTGGCACGGGGCAAAGCACCAAGGTCAGGACTGCAGCCCTGGGGTGCACAGCAGCACAAGGATGGGGTCTTTGGGCAAGCAGCTCCTGGCAGGAGCCAAACACAACCATGATGGAGCTCTGCAGGGAGCAGGAATCTCCTGCCACACAGCACTGAGCAGAGAAGCCAGAGAGACACCAGTGGGTTTGTCAGTGCAGGTAGAACATTAGAACACCAAGGTGTTCTAATGGACAGAGAGATAGCTGTTACCACCTGAAAGAACAAGGTGATGCAGCCCATCCAAAAACCTCAGGCCACAAAGAAAATTGAGCTGGTATTTATTCACATGCACACACTGTTTACACCCAGCATTAACACATTACATGAGTTTCCTAGACTGAAAACATCACACTGCATGTTGCCAAGAACCTTGCTTTGGGAACACTGCTGCCTAGAAGTCCAGCCAGCTTCAGCAAACTAAAGAAAGGCAAAATCATATTTGATCACAGCAGTGAACAAGTTCTCAGACAGTATCCAAAAATGCAAAGAGCAGAACACAGACTGAAAAAAAAAGTCTTCCAGAACAAACATTCTGAGATGAGACTTAAGTATTTTTTCCTTTCAAAAAAGTACCACCACTGAAGCAAAATTATCAAGTCAATTTTCAGCCCTAAAATGTGCTGCAGGGCAGGAGTCAGATCTCAGCAGAATGAACAAGCAACCAATCCCACCAAAAGGCCCCTAAGAATACATCTGAAGCCTGTTTGTGGAGATGTAGAGGAAGGCAAACACTACTTGCATTTCTGTTACTCAGCTGTACCTGGACTCAGACTGCTCACAGCCTGGCTCTGTGCCAGGGGGGGTTTCCTCAGATTGCCTTTCAGCACATCCCATAGCAACAAGAGACAGAGGAACCTGCCTTAGTAGCCATCCTCTGAAGCTTTCTAAGGCAGCCTCATCGCTCCTTGTCCTCTTGCATGGCAGGAGAAGAACTCAGGTATTGAGGAAGAGACATTAAAACCAAAACCAAATAGAATCCACCACTTTGTGGCCATGGGCTCACCTTTATCTGAGAGCTGGACCTAGGGCTCTGTCTGCCTGTCTTTTGGGGTAGTGTAAGGAGCCACAGAAGCTGTGGGGCTCCTAGAAATCAGCCCTGGGTGATGAGGTGATGCGCTGCAGCTTGCTGGGGGCACATGGCCAACACCTGAAGGAGATAGCCACCAGCACACCTGGCAGGGATGCTGCCTTTAACAATCTGGAATTCCTTTCTTGCATTGCTCCACAGCATCTACAGTCCCCTGTGACATACCTGCCAGCTGCAAGCCTTTTGTAACCTAAAAGCATGAATATACTTTGGGGAAAAAACAGTGCTGATTTTTCAAAGCAGTGAGCTCGTTATCCATCTCACCCACTGCGACACTGCCTTCCCTGAGCTAGAGCATGGGAAAGCCTCCTAAGCTCCCGGAAGGGTTGCTGTGCATTTAGACAACATCTCATCAGCTTCATCTAACACAGGAGAAAAATCTGTGGGGGTGGGCTCTCCTCCAGTTTAGCTCTGGAGTGTGCTGCAAAGGAGGAACAATTCTGGGCCTTAGGCAAAGTTGTTCCTTCCTTCAGAGCTTTAGCCCCCAAGCCCTGAAGCATCTCTCCAACCACAAAAAGTGCAGCCTGGGTAGGTTGCTGTGAGTAATCTCATTTAGTTGATATTTTGCTGAATTTATCAACTTTTAACTCTTTTATGACCTTCCTGAGTAAGTACAAACATCGTAAATAATAAAGTTCTTGAAGACAGGAGCTGGCAATGTGCAATCCAGCAGCTGTCTGTATCATTCTAACTTGAGATGATGGTGCATTCAATGCATTTTTAATAATGCTTCTGACTGTTACTTCTATCTAAAAGAGGAGGGAAAAAAATAACTGTGTGTTCTTCTCTCCCAGCACACTTTACTTGAAAGCTTTGAAGCTTTACATACAAAATGGAAAGACTGAACATTTTCCCCACTTGTGTTCATGTAATGAGAAGTTTAACAGAAGTGCCAGAACCCACATCTGGAAACTCAAAAAATACCCTGGAGGCACATGAAATCGGGCAATATGCTGTGGTATTAACACAGACAATAACTTCTAGAACATGGGTACTCCACACAGGATGTTCTGCAAGGCTGGGCTAGAAGGTTATCCCCTGTGAGCCCCATTCAGGGGGCAGAGGGGACACTGCCAGGGGGGTGACAGTGGGGCTGGCAGCAGGACCAGGGCTGCCCCATCCCATCAGGAACCCCACAGTGCCCCCTGTTCAGCTGTGGGACAACAGCCTGCAGCAAAGGCTCTACCAATTCACCCACATAGCCGAGTTTTGTTCCTTTCCTGAAAGCTGTGGAAACAATCCGGAGTTGCAGTAATTTATTTCTGGTCTGATTCTGCCACCTTTCTGCATGCAGTGAGCCCTGCCTGCCCAGGCACCCGCTCCAGGCAGGGAGAGCTGGAATCTGAGCCTGGTCACTGAACAGGAGCTCCAGGAAGCAGAAAGAGGAGAGAGAAAAGTGAGTGGCAGGTTACAGCAGTGTTCATAGTGTAAAGCATCCACAGAACTGCTGCAAATAGCGATTACTTACAATATGGAGGGTGAGCAGGAGTTAGGGAGCTGTGGGCTTGAGCTCTTCCCTACTCCTTCAGAAAAGCTTCACCAAGACATTAATTCCAAAGAGCTGACAGGTTTATGTCTTCAGATGCTGGAAGAGGGGTGAGAAATCAGGGTTTGGATAGGTATGACAGGTGAGGAAGCGAGGGAGGTTTCCAGAAGGGAGAGAGCACAGCTTCCCCAGGGTGTGCCATGGGCAGAGCTGAGCCCAGCTCCACCAGAAACTGGACCCCCTCAGCTCCCTCTCACATGGACCACATAAGGGTCAGATTCTCCTGGGGAGCACTGGCAGTATTTGCTCAAACTGGAGATGCCAAAAGACAAAAGCCAGCTTTGACCTTGCAGAACCAGTGTTGGATTTTCTTCCATTTCCAATAGAGAGTCATGGAATGGTTTGGGCTTGAAAAGACCTTTAGGATCATCAAGTCCAGCCACTAACCCAGCACTGCCAGGGCCACCACTAAACACATCCCTCAGCACAATATCCACACCTTTTTTTTCCTCTGAGCATTTTTTAAGCTGTCACTTTTTAAATGATTCTTGCAAGGCTGAGCCAGCATCTCCTTTTCTGATTCTTTCTGTGCAGCACTATGATCTCAGTGTCCTTTCTTCTATCAGCTGATGGAAACAACCCTATAAGGATTGCTCTTTCCATATAAAAAATCCCCAGCCTTGTGATTTTGAGGCTAATGTAGAGGCCTTGGGAGAAGAGCAGATAGAAAACAGGGTGCTGACTCATGAGAAGAAATGGGGAATGGCAGCAGGTTGTTCAAAACAGCCTTCAGAGCAGTGAAAAAATTTTGGGAGACTTTGTCATGACAGGGAAAAATATCTGTGGGATTCATCTATTTGTTCTAACTTCAACAGGGCAAGTGTTTTCCTGTCATGGGCTTTTGTGTATAGTTAGGTGCAATATTATTACTAACAAGCCATAGCTGGAAAGGAGAGACCTTACATCAGAGGAGGAAATCTGACACCATCAATATTCAGTTTAAATTAGTGGAAATTTGTCACCTACCTTGTCTTGTTTGGAAGGGTCCAAAGTTTTAAGTTCAGTGTATCAGTGTTGTGTGGCTACTCCCTGCTTCTGCAGTGCAGTTCAGACTTCAAGACTATTTTCATCCCTACAAATAACAAAGAACTTTTGGAGTGGGTCCTGCAATGTCTTGAGGCTCCACAAGAATGTGACAGTGGCCCTCAGCGGGGCTCTCTTCCACTGCTGTGTTTGTTCCTTTGCACTGTGCCTCTTCAGCCAAGCCCCAGCACTGAGTCACAGCTCCCCTGCCCACGGCTTCCTCACAGCACCACTGTCATAACAAGGTTCTCTTTTCCTCCCTCAGCTTTCAGTCCCGGGAGTTAAGTTTTCCCACTGATTGTTTCCTGTGGCCAGGAGCACAAAAGCCTTTGCCCACGTGCCCTCTGCCAGGATGACTGCTGGCCACCTGCCAGACACAGGATTTGAGCAGAATCTTTCCAGGTTCCTCCCTGATCTGTGCTGTCACTTCTGCCTTGGGAACTCAAGGCAAGGGTAAGGGCCACATTATCGCATTTGTTGTCACATCCTGACTCTGATGGAGACCTCCTCAGATGCAGGCTGTGCCTGAGGCCTGGGAGAGCTCTGCCACCAGCAGTGAGCAGGGTAAACTGAGGCACACCCTGGAGAAGAGGGGCTGTCTGGTTGGGACAGTTTGGTATTGCATGTGACCCTCCCATGACAGAGAGGCACACAAACAGCCTCCTGCCCTGTATCCATCCTCTTCTCTCCTGTAGCAGTGTAGGATATTGTTTGGTGTAAAAATTCCTTTGGGAAATAAAATGTCATGACAGCTCTGAACCCACAAGGTTCAGAAGTTATTTCCAGGTTACTGGAGGGGGTCAGTAATATGCCAGTGATCAGGACAACCAAATTTTCTTGCCCAAAAACCTGCTCCGTGCCTCACTGACACATTCTGGAGGAGAGCAACGAGCCTTTCCCTAGTCCAGCCGGGGGGCAGCTGGGGCAGTTCCATCAGTAAAATCAAGGAGCAGTGTTGGCAATGCTAATCTTGTAAAGAATTGCAAGACCTTCAGTCATGTCAGGACCTCAGTGGGGGACATTCCAGCCAAAAAATAGACCCCAATCTTCCAGGCCTTTGGAATTACCATGGGTGAGAGATGAGACATGACACGGCATGTGCTGTGCTGAGCTCCTCCTGAGCATCTCCAGCTCCTCAGACCTGTCTGGAGATGCCAGCAGCTCAGTCCCCATCATGCCTCTCCTCACAGTATCTCCATGGGTTTTTGAGGACCTGCTGCCACATCTTTCCTTGTAGCAGCACTCCCAGGAATCTGAGTGAGCGATCAGAAGTTCAAAAAATGGACAAAGTCCGTAGCAGTATTAAAGTTGCTATTCATTTTACCAGCTTAATAATTACACAACTAGCTAATAATTACTCCACTGGTAAGCTTGCATCCGGCACAATTAACAATTAATTATTTAGTAATAGCAAGAATCCTAAACCATATCTAAATTTAGGTTACCTGAGACATTCACAGCAGCACATCTGGGAGAAAGGGAGCCTTGCCAGTGAGTCTTCAGATGTGTTCTCACCAGAGTTGAGGATAATGTAAGGACGACCCTCCAGGGATGGGTACGTTTCCCCCTTCCTCTCACTCACATGTACCTCTCTCTTCCTACCTCTCCCTGTTTACCAAAATAAAAGCATTGGGTCTTGATGAGGAGAGCAGAGCCTCCTCTGCTTTGTGCCCCAGTGGTGCTGTGAAGTGAACCCAACCAGCAGGGGCAGTTCTGCCAGGGCTGTGACTGATTGCCCCAGGCTGTGGCTTACACCCTGTACCAGGGGCTGTGTGGGCACCTCTTCCACCTCTCCTCTGATGCAGGTGCCAGAAATCAGAGAGTGTTTTGCCACTGAGTTGAGGACCTTCGGGAGGAAGGAAAATAAACAGCTTTTGCTGCTTTTAGCTGTAGCCAGAGGAGGAAAAAACACCCAAGTGGAGCAATGTCATTTTTTGACCTCTGCTTTTTTTTTTTTTTTTTTTTTTAAGAAACTAAACAGAAACAGAGACAAGGTTGTTCCTGCAGCTTTATGTGGTAGGGCACATAAAAAGAGAGTTTCATATTAAAAGAAGCTATTCAGTGGCAAACTTGCTTTGCTATGTTACTCAAAATGATGGGTGGTTCTGTCGTGCTGCATGGCAGTGCCATTCCTCACTGAGCTATGCTCCTAAGAGCATGTATTTTATTTCCAAGTAGGAAATAAATAATTTTCATAGAACCTCTTTCACAGAGGTCTTGCTCTGTTCTCACAGCATATTTCACACCATCATCTGCTATTAAACTTCTGTCAGATGCTATAAAATTGAGCCTAAATCCAGGCATGCCAGTCAGCATCCAGGAGAGCAGCATCTGCTTTCAGTATCACCAAAGATGTTTCTGCTCTCACCAGAGCAGAGGGAGACAAGGCAGCTGATGTCCCTGCTTTACCCCAGGACCAGGGGCTCTGTCCTCAGCAGCTCCTGTGCCCAGCATCCTTGGTGCTAGGTGCGATGGGGAGTGCTGTCCTGCTCCTGGGGACCCTCCTGTGCTTGTGCTGCAGCAGTTCCTGCTGGAAGGGTTTTACACCAAGGTGGTACAGGAAGGGGCTGACCTTTGTTCTGCTTGAACCACCTTCTAGGACCAACAATTGGACAAAACACCTTGGCTGTGGTCTGAGGTGGCACTTGGCCCCATCAACTGGTGACTGCAGGTCACTGTGTTCAGTGGCCAGGGGACCCATGAGGTGGTCATGAATCCCAGCAGGAGCACTTGGAGAAATGCACAAGAAATCCAGCTGTGCTTCTGCCCATAGAAGTGTTTACTGCAGAATAAGAATTAAACTCAAGTTCAATGTGCCCATGTTCCTGCCTGGACCCAGGCGAAGAGAAGCATTACTTATGCCAACAATGTACTGCAAGGATCTGCGATGAAATGCAAGAGGGTGAAATGGCATTTATAGCTGGCACATGTCCACAGCTGGCTCCTCATCTGGGTAATCATAGCTCCACTTTTTACAAGGGGCTTTTCATGCTGGAAGGTGTCAAAACACGTGTAGACTCAAGCTTCAGTCATGGCTTTCAGACTATCGGGAGCAACAGTGTGTGCTGTCTTGTTAATCCTCCTGTAAGAGGGAGTGTCTCCCTCTCAATGCTCAAAAGTCACACAAAACCCACAGGAGAGAGAAAGCCCTAAGCCAGATATTTTATTTGGCTGTTATCAGCCTCCAAAAAATGTTGGTGATTCAAGTCTTGTTGTATTACAACCATACAGAAATTTTAACAGAGCTCACACTGAAGCAAGAGCATCCAGCAGAAGGTTGCATATGATGATGGTGAAATTTGACTTTTAAAAAACTGTAAGCTTTTGACAATCACCCCAAGGAAATACCATATTTTTAAGGCATCTCTACATTGCCAGACTACAGACTCTTAGTGAGGAAAGCACTGTCTGTGCCAGGATTGGAACAGGATGTGCAGCTGGGAAACCCGTATCTGCTGGGTTTCCATCTGAGCAATGCAGAAACCTCACTGGGAGAGGGATGTCCTTGCATGGACACAGACAGCTTGCCATACACCACCCACCCCTCCCTGCAAAGGCTGAAGGCAGCCAGACCTAGCTTGCCATGCCACAAAACAGGTGAGCAGCAAGAACAGCCCTTGTTTGATTTGTTCCATCTTGTGTCACAAGCTGTAGCAGTTCTCTGGAAGGCTGCTGGGACATGCATGAAAACTGAATTATATAATGCCCTTAAAGTTTTGCAATGTAAAAACATTTGAATGAGAAGACCCTTTATTCAGTTACTCACCGCAACAATGTTGTATTTGGGTTTGTAGTTTGTTTGTTTTAGCAAGAGAAACCTTGTTTACAGAACTATCCCAGACAGTTACATTATGGAAATGCCATTTGCAGAGGCATGAAGTTCAAGTCTTCCCAGCAGTAAAAAACCCAACATAGTGGTAATACCAGGTTTGTGCTGATATTTACTTGTGCCATGAAAGGCAAGACCCAGGTGCCAGCTCTGCTGTGCCAGCTGGGGTCACCTCCTCACTAGCCTAAACAAAATAAAGGCTTGAGGGGGAAAGTTTGTTAAACACATTTCATGCCAGTGAATCAGAAGATATCTGAGCCCTGGATGCTTGCTCTCTGAAGAGCCTTTTGCACTTCAGTTTCCTCCCCTAAGCACATCCTTCATGGGGCGAGTCCCGCAGCCCTGCCCAGGGAGAAGGCATCACCTTTGGCAAGGGCAGCATCCACTCAAAGCACTGCTGACGGAAACACTATTGTGTTTTGAGGCATCTCAAGCCACATGAGGTCTCTGCTCCATGCCAGGGTGCTTCTGTCCTTTCAGCTTCCCACAACCATCTCATGAATAAGCAAGATTCATGTAACTCTTACTCTGCCCTCAGCTTCATAGTTCATTTTCCAGATGCATTCTCAAGTCACACTTTGAGGTTTTTGTACCCACCAAAGCACCTTGATTTCCAAATTCAGAAAGTCTGTCACTCAGGTTTGCTGCTGCAGCAACCTGCCAGTCCTCAGTGGGAACACCAGGCTGTACAAGTGTGTTCAGAATTATTTTGCATAGGCACAATGAAACCCATTTTTCTTTCACCATCTTTAGAGGCTAAATCCTTTGCAATTGCAAAGGCACAAAATAGGCACAAATAAAGACTTGCAAAGGAAAAATGTGACTTGGGTGAATTTTGACATCCATAGATCACCAGCATGGCCACAGGACTCCAACTTTTTCCATGTAATTTTTTTGGTGATTCTGCAATTACAACACAATGCTGCCCTGCCATGGAAAGGTTCAGCTTTCTGCCACAATTGGATGAACACTGGAGATGTCTGTCTTTGCAGAGTTCCTCTGGGAGGAGGCCCTGGCCTTCTGGCAGGTGCTGCCTCTCTTGTAGTGGCAGTTCTCAGCCCAGGCGAGCTGGAAGGGTGGGGAGATGTTCTGCAGAGCGTGGCCCTGGACCATGCTCTGCCGCCGGCACACACACAGCAATGACTTCAGCTCAGACCTGAAGCTCTCGTTCAGCCAACAGTAAATGAAGGGGTTGTAGCAAGTGCTGCTCATGGCAAACCAGTGAAAAGCAAAGTACAGAGCATTACTACTGTGGATGGCCCTGCAGGAGATCAACACCACGTAGCAGTTCAGGGGGAACCAGCACACTGCAAACACAACCACCACCACCATGAGCATCTTCAGTGTCATCTTCTTCTTCCGCTGATGAGCATAGTATTGCTCCATGGTGAGGTCTCCAATGGCATTTCTGAGCCAGAGCTTCTTGGCCACTATGGTATATGTGATGGAGATCACAAGCAAGGGCAGGACATACAAGAGAACAAACGTAGTCAAGTCCAAATACTTCCAGAAAAGATCAGCAGGAGGAGGGAAGCTGGGGAGGCAGACCATCCTTATTGTTCTGTTGCTGAAGATCAAAAAGAGAAAGAACTGTCATTTCTACTAACAGACACACACAACACCTGGAGTACAAACACCTCAGTTATCACAAGTTTCAGTAAAGGCAGAGATAGCAGAAGTCCCTTGATAACATGGGAAAGAGACACTTCAATGGGAATTTTTGCTTTAAGTTTGAGCTTTTGCCTCAGTGAAGATATTTTAGACATATCTCCAGGAAAACAAAAAAATAACCCATGTTGCCATCTCTGCCCTCTGATGATGAAGAGCACCCCTCTTCTGTGCCTTCTGCAAATGACAGGGCTGAATCTCTGAGCCAAAATCAACAAACAATTCCATTGATTTTCATTCTCTTTTCAGGAGAAACCACCTAGTCAAAGAGAAGAAAGACTTCTCTGTTTCACCCTACTTTCTTTTTTTAATAACACAGATGGAGAGATATGTGCCTTGGAATCTGTGGAACTTTAATGAAGCTGCACATGTCATATAAAAGAGCACAGTGTAAATGTCTTACCCAATATAAAACCTCGTCAAGGTCTGGTAGATGGCATGAGGCAGGGAGAAGCAGCTGGCCATCACCCAGATGATGATGATGCAGACCCCTCCTTTCACCATTGACATGCGCGGCTTGAGAGGGTGCATGATAACCTGCAGAGAGCAACCAGCCCTGAGGGTTTACAGCATTCACAACTGATAAATACAAGCTGAAAGCTTTAGAAAAAACAGAACACATCTTTGCTTTATCCTTGTCAAGGAGCAAGCATTTCACCCAGATCATCTGTGCTTTCCCAGGCACAAGGAATGTTCATCATGGATGTGAAGTGTGGCATAAGCTGGGGGCCAAGAGTCTGCTGTGGCCTGTACTGCAGGAAGGGCAAAAAGTCTCCGAAGGACTGCAGACAAGGTCTCCAACACAGGTGGCAGCCACGGTGCTCTCATTTGGTGGGCTTGCAAGACAGAGTGACAGGATGCTCAGTGTAATATTTGGCCAGCACAGCACTGACCAACTTGCACGTGACTTGGTGGCTCTTTGAGCCTTTCCTTGCAGCCTGAAACACTGCACCCCCCAGTGTTAAAAGGCAGAAAGGAGAGACCTGTTTTACAGGGCTTGGGAGATTATCAGGGCTGGAAAATGCCAGGAGTTGTGGAAGTATGAAGTGAGACTGCTGGCCCAGTGCCCAGAGCAGAGAAGTAGGCTCAGTGTAATGCACCAGCATGGCTGCAGACAACATGATGGTTATGTATCTGATGAGCTATGTGCACTGAGGATGATTACATTAGGCAATGAAACAGTAATTAAAAATAGACCCATCACATCATCCAAATGATCATTCCACCATCCATCTCTTCTCTAGTATCATTAAAAATATCAGCTTAATTGAACTTCTACAACTCCCCTCTGGTACCTATCAGGACTAGCAATATTTTTAGAGGCAAGTGTTGATTTCTCTTTGCTCAGTGCTATGTCCTCACTTCTGTTTTTATCTCCTTGAGTCATACTAGCTCATGCCCGTTCCAGGGAACCCACTCCAATTAATTTAAAGGCAAGTAACCTGCTTTCCCTTAATTAAACAAACACTTCTTGATACCTTGCCAGAACCTATTTATTAAAATGAATAATTTTCAAAATGCTTTTTATCAAAATGCTTTTTTTCTTTTAGGAGCTGCAAAGGTGTACAGAGAATGGGCTGACTATCAAACTTTTTGTGGTAAAAAAGACAACCGGGTAATCTATACTCTGGCAGTAACTGAAATTTTCAGACACCAGGTGGAGCACATCCCAGACGAGCTGAGTGTAATCCGTTATTTCTTTCAGCTCGGTGTAGCCGTGTCGTTTCTCTAGACGAATGGCTTTTCAGTGACACCCTGCCTGTTACCTCAGCAGCTCAGTCTGCTTGGAGAAAAACCTGCTGGGACCCAGCACTGACCAGTGCACACACCATCACAGACTGCCTTACTCTTCAAGGAAACCATAGGTTTGCATTCTCTGCTTGACCTGGAAGGTTTTCATTGTTGGTATTTGCCAAAAAACGTATCAGGGAGGAGGGGAGAGTTTCTCACCTTGACCTGCAAGTGCTTGCACAGTTCTCACTACTGCCAGGCTTTGGCATCCCAAAATAAGGGGTCAAGCCCAAGGACTGTGAGACTCTTTATCATTACATGCTGGAAAAATGCATCAGCAAGGCAGTGCAGGTTTCCAGGTACAGGGATGTGGAGGGGGGGGGTGGGAAATCTGCATTTAGCACCTGATTTTTTAGCAAACATGTAGTCGATGTGTGCCACGTACCTGGTGCCGATCCAGAGCGATGGCAGCCAGGGTCAGCACCGACACGTGCACAGAGCAGTACTGAACAAACCGGCTCACATGGCACATCAGCTTCCCAAAAACCCAGGTGCTGCTCACAAACCGGACCTGAAGAACAGAAGAACAGGGTTAGAACAATGTGCACCATCCCCTGAAGGGCAGCAAACAGGATTCCCTGGAGCATGGTGAGAAAGGAATGCTTCAATACCACTTTCTTATGCTTTGTAGATGCATTATGATGTTTTTCTGGAGAAACAGATTAGGCAAGAGGCGGCTTTGGACCTGAGCTGAGATTTATTATAATTATACTGAGCAGACAAATCCACCTGAGCAGTGGTCTCTGATTGTGTTTGTGTGTGCATGTGTACATGTCACATGGTTCTTTTGGAAAACATTAAGAAATCTTAGCAGAGAAAACAGCAGCTTGCCTTCCTGAAAACAGCTGCATGCTCAAGTTTGTGGGTGCTGAAAAATTCATGGGTCCAAAACTCAGTGAGGTAAATTAATGGAATTAAAAAAAAAAAAAAAAAAAAAAAAGTTTCACATGGTGATACATCTGAGCCCACAGAGCATCTCTGTGTCCCCAGCCCTGCAGGCTCTGATGCTGCCAGAGGCTCCCCGAGGACCTCCACAGTACCCACTTGCTCCCAGAGAGGTGTCACTGGCTGCAGCTTTTCCCCAGGGGACACAATCCCACTTAACAGCTGCTGTCTGGCTCTCCTGGGATCCCTGACTGTGCAATATTTATTCCAAATTAGCATAACCTACTCTGGAAGAAGATGAAGCTAATTTGAGATAAAGCACATTTACTACCAAAAAAAAAAAAAAAAAAAATTAAAAAAAAAAAATAAAAATCAATCCACACAGAAAATTAGCTGGGACTGGGTAATCTGTTTTCAATTAATTTAATAATTTCCCCATAGAGACAATTCCAGCAGTAATGACTGTCACTGAAGCTGGAGCAATTTTCTCCCTCTTTGAAGTCAGTGCAAAGCTAGTCCTGAGAGGGATGCAGTTATTTAATTACTTGAGCCTAATGAGCACAAACACAGCAGAGGGCACCCTCCTTTTCCTGAGCAGACCGCGGGATGCAAATCCCATCACAGGCAGACAGAGAAACCCAGAGACACAGGATCGATTTAAGAAGAGATTCATTCAGACTGGTGATTTGGGAACTGAAGAACAGGATGGATAGGGCACAGCTAGAACTGATCCAGGAAGCAAGAGGAGAGGGGGGAAAGGAAATTCCATGTATGAGAGCACACAGTGTACACAGCTTGGACAGACACACAGAGAGGGTGCACGGCTTGGACAGACACACAGACCCAGCATGCATGGCTGGGACAGACACACAGCCCAGGGAGGTGCTTACCAGTGTGAAGGGGGTGTTCAGGATGGTAATCATCATGTCAGCCACAGCCAGGTTGACGATAAAGAGGCTGGTGGCCGAGTGCATCCTCTTGTTCTTGATCACCACATGGCACACCAGGAGGTTGCCAAAGAGTGAGATGCAGATGATGACCGAGTAGGCCACGATCAGCAGTGCCTTCACAGTCCGGCTCTGGGACTCACCCTCATACCTGGTCCCACTGCCAAAGTCCCCCAGGTCCTCCAGGTCCAAATCGCTGTGGAAGAAGGATTGGTTAGGGAAGCCATACAGTGCAGAGAAGAAATTGCTGGTGTTGTGATTCTCTGCTCTCCAGAAGGGCTTGGAGATGTACTGCAGAGGGAACCACGAGTGGCTGCTCATGGCTGGGGAGCAAAGCCCGTGCCCTGGGAAGGCTCTGTTCCTCTCTGCCCCCTCTCCCCAGCAGCTCAGGTGCTGGAGTCAGTGGCTGCAGGAGGGAACACACACAATTGCATTTTAAAAACCTGCCCCGTGGCTGCAAACTACATAAGATAAATGAGTCCTTCTTCCTGTGCTGATTGCACCTGAGCTTTGCTCTGGGGCCTCTCCAGCTCTTTTCCTGTCCAGTGTGGCCAATGTTCAGAAGCAGAGTCAGATGCTGCAGTTTCAGAGATTCCCAAACACTTTTCCCTCTGCACCTAGGAGGAAAAACTAGTGAGTATTTCCTTCAGGGCACTGTTCTGCTTTTCTCCAACAACTTCTCCTTGGAAATCTGCTTTAATGGTGTTCCACACAGACCTTTATCCACCAGGTCGCTCTTTCCCAAGTGTTCTCATAGCTCCTCAGAATCAAAAAAGGCGAGGGCAGCCTTTCCCTTTTCTTTCCATCTTCAAAGTACCTCTGCGCCATACACTGAAGCAGCTTGGCTGGAAGCCGGCACGGTCCCTGCTCTCACCGTGCTATATAGAGCCTGCCAGCTGACACACCGCCTGCCAGGCAGCCAATGGTGAACCTCTCCCCAGCTCATCCCGAGGGGTGCTGCAGCCCCACACATCGGCGGTGACAGAGCCGGGAATCTGCAAACCGAGCAGAGCAGCAAAAGGCAGAGAGTGGATGTGCCTGTCCCTCCTTCCTCCACTCTGGGTACCCAGCACAACAGCCACGTGGTGTGAAGCATCTTCACTAATTCACAGCATCTTTCTTTCTCTCCCGGCTTTTTGCCAGGCAGAGGGAGGACCAGGGCACTTCCACTGCCTCCATAGAGCCCCCAGCTCTGTGCCGGGCACTCTGCCCTCCTCGCTCTCCCACGGTGTGAAGGACAGCGCCAAAAGCAAAATGCACCCTGAAAACGAGCAGCCTCGGGGCGCTGCCAGGTGCCAGGGAGGCTCCTGTGCACCGAGCCAGGAGTCGGGGAGAGCAGAAGCAAACAGCAGCAGTGTGGGCGGGTGACCTCCTTGCTTTGCTTCGCCTGCACACAAAGGTTTTGCTTTAGCTATTAAACCATCTCTGTCTCAGCCTACAAGTGTCCTCACTGATACCCTTCCCATCCTCCCCCAAACGCTCCGAGGGGAGCGAGTGGCTGTGGGGTGACAGAAGCAGAGAGGGAGGGGGCACCTGCCTGGTAGTGCCTGCAGAGACTCTTCTATCTGACAGAGATCAGGCAGCACATTCATCAGCCAATTCCTTTGTACAGCGTGTAAAAGTATCCAGGGTCATGGCTGCTCATTCTTGCACCTTAATTTAAGCTGATTTTAAATAAGTTACTTTTAAAAACATGATTCATCTTCATTACTGAACAGTACTTAACGACCAGCCAAATCATTACAGTAATGGACTCTGTCTCCACAGGCTGTGTTGCACTCCTGGTAGGTGTATGCATTAAAACACTCGTCCCTGTCTGCTCCCATGAAGGTGTAAAGAAAATGCTTTCATTACTGGAGTATTGAGCTCACAAAGACTAATAAATTGTCCCTACTGGTCCCTGCAGCTTATTATATTTCATATTCCCAAGGTGTGCCCTCAGAAGATGGCATAAAAGAAACACTGAGAAGACAAGACCATTAAATTAAACACTTTCCTAATGCAAAAGTTGCTATCATGCCCCAAAAGCACATTTTTTGGCTCCTTGCCCATGTCTCTGTCTTCTGCAATCCACATTGAACCAGGCAGCTTCTTGAAAGATTCCTGTACCCTAGAGAAGATAATACTTTACACTTCTCTGCTTTAAATACAGGTTTGATAAATAACAGAAGCAATGAGAACTCTGTACCAACATCTAGACAGTTTTTTTGCTTTCATTCAAAAGATGCATTATAAATAAGCTTTTGGGCAGTCCTTGAAAACCATGATCTGGGGGGACTTGTTCATTTTTTTTAAAATTTGCTCTAATGCACTGAGGACACAGTATTCCCCTTCATTCCCAATGACTAGTACTGGTTTTGTGACTCAGAAAATGTGGGATGAACAGGCACAGAAGCCTTGCAGGACATTTCAAGAACTTGAACACTTGAATTCATAAATAAACTATGTTCAGCGACAAGGGAGTAAATGCACCATTAATAATTAAATAAAACAGCTCTGTAATTCAGGAGACGCTAACAATTCAAAATCACAAGTATATTTAACTTCGGGGCCATTTAGTGCCCAGCACAGCCTCAGCACATCCAGACCCACCAGCAGTGGTGGCCACCGTGGGGACAGCTGTGAGGAGGGACAGGGGGAACCACAGCACTCGGTTTTCCCCACGTTCCTTCACCCCCACCACCATTACTCACCAAAGGCTTTCTCTTGCATTCTCCTCATAATACCGGAGCTACTACAGATATACTCTAGAGTCTGCAAAATGTTTTAATTTACTGAAGACAAACTTTCAGGCAAAATCATAACATTTGCCACTCTGAAATAACAAGAACTGCCAGCATTCAGATTAGAAACATTCCCTGACATCTAATTCCTTTTATATCTGCTTGATGGCAGTAAAATTGATGGGTGTGTTCAGTGGTGATAAGGCTTATTTAGGAAGTCTAATGAGTCTGCAGTTTAATTTTCACATTGTGAACACTTAAATGAGTCAGTGCAGCCTCATAACGGGAGCCTATTCCACTAAGTGCAGCACCCTGCATCTCTTGTCAAAGCGATTGAATTCAGACCCAAACAAGGCCCCTGTGAGTGTGACCTGAAAATGGCTACACATCCTATCTGGTGTCTGCTGCACTGTCCCAGTGCCCAGCTAATGCCCTGTTTAATGATGTGGACCCTGAAGTGGAGCTCTCCAACCACTTAGCATCAGCCAAGAGAACTGCTGGCAGTGTCTCCTGCCTTCAGGACTGTAGACAGGGAGCCTGGAGCTGGGGCAGCCTCATGGGCAATGTCAAGATACCTGGTGGAGATGTGGTCTCCAGAAGGTAGAGAGCTCTTGCTACAGAAGAGGACTAGGAGTAGCAAGCTCTTGGGCTTCTGTTGCCTGTGGTAACACAGCCTCACCCACCCTGTGCAGAGCTATGCTGCAGGTGAAGGAGTTGGGTCTCCAACATCAGCAAACTGCAGTGAAGAACAGAGGCTTCTGGTAGGCGAGCCCCTATGGCATTTCTTTGTTTCAGGTTCTTTCAGCCCCCACTCTCAGAGTGAAAGGTATGTTTTAGTCATTGTTTTCACTAATTCTCACCTAAATACGCAGAAACAAATGGCTACACTTCTGCCCTCCCACACCCCTTCCTACGTTCTTGCACTCAGGGTGACTGCTGCCTTCAGAGCGACCTGGGCAGGACATGAGAGGCTGGCAGGGACAGTCCATCATCCATCCTAGCCTACAACTCAAAAGTCTGGGTGTCTGCAAAAGCAAGGAAAATTCTTTAGTACAGCTGAGCCCTTTGATCCTTCACTTCCAAGGGAGACAATAGGAGGCAAAGCCCTGAAGTGCTCCCAGAACCCGCTCTTCCTCCTGGAGGATGTCTGAACTGGGGAAGCCAACCCCCAGCTCACCATGGGAGCACACAGACTCCTGTCCCAAAATCCTGACAGCTGTTTGCTCCCTCTGGGAGACCCAGCAGGCCCTCTAAGGTGGGGACTGACTGCAGGTCACCCTTACACAGGAGCTCATGCCCAGGCACTGTCACTCTGCTGCTAATCCTCCTCTCCAGCTAGTAGGGCTGACAGGGAGATGGATGAATTTCTTTGCACTATCTCTTCAAAGCATGTGAAATTGCAAGCTCCTTCTATTGCCCAGCTTGTCGATGATTTTGATGGGAAAGAAACCATTATTAAGAGAACACATTATACAGAAAAATCTCCAAAGGAAAGGCAAACCCTATTCCAGCCAATTATCTTGAGCTGAAATGAGAGTCTGCTTCTGTGAGCAAGGAGCTGAGCAGAGCAGGGTACAACATCCTCGCTCGCAGGCTGAATGTGCTCCAGCTGAGCTCCCAGTATCGATGAAATACTCCTTTCATACCCATCTGCATCTGCTCTCCCACCATGTTTTGCCTTCACCTTGATGAGAATTACAATGTGTAATGGTCCAAATAATTGTTCCCGAGATACAACCCCAGCCTGAAAGTCCTGTGGGTCACTTGCAGAGCATCATCTTCCCTTTGGTCCCACCTAGAGAGCAGTGCAGGCTACCAGCTCCAGTTTGGGGTGCCCCAGCACCCCAGCCAGGCTGCAAGGCAGGGCTTGGGCAAGAGCAGCTTGTGCCTGCTCACTGGCAGGGAGAAGCATCGTCAGTAAACAAAGAGATAAATGAATCGTGTAATGATAAGATGCTCTGTGCTAAGGCGGCGGGTGAGCACCCTTTTTTAGTCATGCCAAAGTAAACATCGCTAATTGCTTTCAGGTCATGCTTGAAGTGCTGTGATCTCTTTTCAGTGGAATGGATTGCCTTGAGGTAAACAGACACTGTAGAGTTTCAGTGCCTTTATTTCATAGAGAAAAAAAAATTCCTCTTTATGGGGAAAAATGTGAAAGAAAGGTGCTGGGAACGGACTGTCTTATCTGCCGAGGCACTTAATTAAGTGTCTCTGAAATAGTACTTGAGCTTTCATTCTCTCAGCTTTCCTGGGAGGTAGCAAAATACAATTCCCATTTTGCAGACAGATTGATCAAACTGTGTAGGATTACCTAGGATGCTGATGCACAAGTTAGGAGCTGAAAATTACTTTTTTGGATACGCTCTACCAGCTTTTCCATAGCAAAACCTGACACCCAATCATCCTGTAAAAGTATCTGCAGTGAACTGATGGCATGCTGAGGAACAGCATGACCTTGGGATTCACATGCTTATTATTATGGACCAGATTTTGCAAACCTAAGTAAAAGGGGCCATGCCCAACACTATATATCCCGAAACACATAAAATTCTGCCCAGTTCTGCAGCCTGGACCCAGTGCAAGCGTTTCTAATATTTCGTTCTGAGAGATATTCAAGGATGTTTGCTACTTTCTTTTTGCCACAGCAATTTTATTCAGCACAACCCTTTGCCACCCAGAGCCTTTCTGCAAGCAGATCTCAGGGGCTGTCAGAGCTGGATCACAGCCTCTTCCCATCCTCAGGGGGCTGAGGGAGGCCATAACCCCCCCCAGGCACTGCTCATGTGGTCCCTTGCAGCCTTCCACTCCTCTGTGGGACTACTAATGAAAGCAAAAGTCTCTCCACTGATTGAGCTTCTTCCCAGAGGACTTGGGGTTTGTTGGGACCAGCTCACTGGAGGTCTTTGAAAAGGAGATGAGTACAATTTATCACATTTTATTGACAAATAAACACTTCTGTGCTGGGTACACAGCAGCATTTCTGAGAGGGGTCTTGGCTCGAAGGAAGACCCTTTGGCCCCTTTCCTAGGCAGCAGCCCCCATTCAACCCCTGTCCCTTGCTGGGAGAGGGAGAATTTCCCAAGTCAAGAGTGGGAGCCAGCTCTGGCCAGGCACCTTCATAACACTGGGTACAAATGTACCTGACAGGTTTTCCGTGACTTCTCTAATGTATCTGCAATTATTTATAATTCGGTGTGCCAGACACACAGCAGAGATCAGCCGTAGCATGCAGAGGTCAGCCACAGCAAAATGCTCAGAGCAGATTATAGGCACATAATTCTAAACACTGAGAAAGTACAAAATTATATTCTAAAATTTCATGCTATTTCCAGTTTCCTGTAATTACCAAGTGACTGTAAAGTAAAACCAAGGCAAAGCAGCCAAGGGACATGCATTCAGCTCAGGACACGAAATTTGACATATGCTAATTCTGAAGATTTGCTCTTGACAAGGCAGAGCTGATTGATACAGTGGAGACAAGACATCCAGGAGACAATCACGGGCTATGGGAGCTGCTGATCACAGCCCATCAGGAGGTAGAAATGAGCCCTGCCAGGTGCAGGTAATGTGTTTTTTCCCCTTTGCAAAGGATTCAATACCAGGAGAAAAAGCCAGACAGGCTGTTTTGGAGCCAAGTCATGATGGCAGAGGCAGGCAAGTTGCTGTGGGAGCTCCTGTCATGCCTTTTTTGTTTTCATTGGTTCAAAGAAAACTCACATGGGAGGATGGAAAGATGCACTAGATTAAAAACTGCACCAAGCTTTCTGAAAAATAACAAAAAAAGCTCTAGTCTGATTCTACTAGGAGCTCCAAATGTGCAAACAGGATCAGAGAGCCCAGTTCCTTTAATAAGTGATGAGAAGATAAAGCACTACTTGAAAGTAAAAGTGAAACAAGCCTTCAAATGCTTCTGAAGACTCCATGGAGGCAGGGATGACATGAGCCCTGAAATACACAGTGCAAAACCCCTCCTAAAACAGCCTCTTTCTTTCTCAGAACATGACCAGAGAAGATGTGGTGCTTTGCACGTAAGATTGATGTTCTGAAAATGCTGTTTTTTCACTGAAAATTGGATTGAAAGCAAGGCCTTGAATGTAACCAATTCCAATCTGAAGTTTTAGCTTTGGACAATAAATTTTACCCCAATCAATTTTTTTTTTTTCCTTAGGAAGCCAATATTTCTCTGCAAGCCAAACATTTTTAAGCTAACAGCACAGGAGGGGCTTGCAGCCAGCTGGAGGAGGCAAACAGCTCCAGCGACACGACCCCATGCAGGGATATAATCTTTCAGGGAAGAAAGTCGGGGCAGAACAGCAGCAAGCAGCAGCAAACTGCCCTGTCTGAGGCAGGGGATGTGAGCTCTGGAAGCAGCTCCTCCCGAGGTTGTTCCTCATCTCCACCCAGCAGCGCTCATCCACTCTGCAGCTCTGCTGGCCCAAGCTTTCACCCTTACAATATTCACAGCCTCTTTAAATGGCTCTTACTCACTAAGAAATATTTTTATTTTTCTTTTCAAATACCTCAGTGTTTCAGTTTTTGAAACCCCAATGATTATTCTACCTCAGATTACTCTGCCTTCATAGTACATAAAATGTTTGACATTCAGTCCCTTCTCTCTTTTCATCTGCACTTCATTCATCTCTGTTCCAAGAAAAGCAGAATTAGCCAATGCTTCATTTCCTCTTCTTAACATTATTGCCACATCCACATCCCCATCTGCATTAACTAAAATTTCTAGCTTTCAAGAAAAAAAATCCACACCTTTTTCCTTTAAAGGTCTGATGCTGCAAGGACATACCCAACAACCCATGAACCCCCAACTTCTCTTTCAACATCCTAAAAACCAGCCACCACACACTCCAGAAGGCAAACTTGGATCTTCTGCAGGCTGACAAGGTGGGATGGGGCACCCACAGCCGATGATCCCTTTCTCCAGAGCCTCAAACTTTTCCTCAGCAACTCACTTTCACCTTTAAACCTTTCTTGAAGCTCTTTTTTAATTCCAAGTAACTGGTATTTTGAAGTTCCTGGCAATACTGTAAATTACCAGTGATCAGCAGAGCAGAAATGATTCAGTCTTGTTTTTCTCCCCATCAGGCAAGTATTCAGAAGAGTTCATTGGAAAGGAGTGAAGGAATAACAGGTAGCACCTGTGCTAATCTATTTCTCTGCAATGTGATCTCCAAGAGCGTAGATCCAAAAAAAGCCCTCCAAATTACCAAAGAGGCTTCTCTGCACATTGTCCAGCTAAAATAAGTAAGGGACAAGAACATTTTCGGGCTGTGTTTCCTGTGAGTCAGAAGCAAGACAGCTCAGTAAGGCCCATTAGCAACCTCTGAACTATTTGCTGACCTGCAAGGAGCCAGTGTAATGATAAAGGCAGAAGTGTTCTGAAAAGCAGATAAAACCTTTTCTTCCTCTTTAACTGGGCTGTCTTAAGAGGGGAAGGATGGAGTCACTGAGCACAGGAGTCCATTGGTGCCTGAAGGACACATTTGGGAAAAAGTGACTGAGCCAAACTATCCTAAGGGTTTTGCTTTTTGCTGTGGCCTGACAAGATAGCATATGCCTCCAGAAGACATTTCTGAAGACAGTATAACTGATTTCTTTAATACTGCTGTATTTCAAACAGGAATAATGCCACTGAGGCCACAGCCATCCTCATAACTACTTTCCTACAAAAAACACAAATATGTCAAGGATTTGAGTAGTCTATCAGCTTGGAAGAAATGCTTGAATTTCAACTGTATTATCCTTTTCCTAACAGTCAGAATTTGAAAAGAAATACAAAAATCTATGGAAGATTTACCATGTGGGAGGTTTCCAGACCAGACTGACTTCCTACATTTTTCTCTTTCCTGCTGCTGTTTACTTAAGAACTTTGCTTCAGGTTGGACAGACCCAGGCACAGACAACTTTTCTGAGGGTCTGTGCTTCTGCTGGTCAACAACAGGACACACAGGCTGCCCTGAGAGCAGCAGGAGGGGGGCGAATTTGGAGCAGTCCAATAACCTAAGCTGGAGATGCTTTTCTCCATCCACTTTTCAGTTATTTGGTTTGTCTCATTACAACTTCACAGGTCTGAGGGGACTTTAGAATTGGTACACAAGGAAGGAAAAAGAGCAGATCTGGCTGAAGCCGCAAGCCACTCACCCTCCAGAGATGCTGTCAGGCTCGAGGTCTCCTCAAAGAAAGAAGAAACTGCTTTCAGACAAACAGGAACCACAGCTTTTACTCTGAAAGAGCCATCCTGCAGCCTGAGCACTTGAGGAACTGCTTGCTATCAGCTAAGTCTACTTTTATAGAATTGCCAGTCAATTATTCCTCTCCATGAAAGGAGCACCTGGGACTCTCTTTAGGCCTTAGACCTGGAGCAGCTGTGGCAGCCCTACAAATGAAAAGGTGTGTTGTGAAAAGAAGGATGGCCCTCAGCCTTGGAGATGCCCATCTGCTGGGATATGCTGCTCCTGGTGCTGCTGGACCCAGGAGGGGGGAGGACAGCAAGGGTGTCCTGGAGGAAGGTGATGTGTTCACTTGCCCTCCTGTACTGCTCTCCTTCAGACCAGCTGAGTTGAGGACTGGAAGCACGAGGTGAGTTTAACCTTAGCCCAAAGATGCTGACCAAAGACCAACTAAAGCACAGAGGGATGGACCTGATTTCACAAGAGCAACTTAGAGGTGAAAACTGCTTTTCCTCTCTTTAGCTCATCCCGATCCCTCTGAAATCAGTGGCATTCTTATTGTCTGTGCTTTCCCAAAATTTCCCAGAATTTAGCCCCATGAAAGACCAAAAATAATCTGTTTGGGAACAGGATGTCTCCTTTCAAATGCTTAAAACAACAGCAGCTCTAACACTGGCCAAAAAAAGGTTTTATGCGGCTGGCCACCAGGGTGTATCTGATTTGCACATAAATCTTACCTCCAGAAGTTACTATGAATTTTTAATTATAGACATTTTGAAGCAATGCTGCCCTGGGTTACATCCAAATGTCTCCTAAGCTGGGCAGAGGGTTCTGAGCCTGGCAGCTTTTTAAACCCCTTCAGCCAAGCTCAAGCAACCTTGAGAGTCTTGAATAGAAGTGGTTATTAGTGCAAAGTTGTTATCAGCAACAGCATCTTAAGTTGTTGAACCTGGGATGCTAGTACAGAATGTCTTCATAATTAAATATTGTCTCTTTCTGAGTCATATTGGAACATTTGCTGTGAGTCAACCTGAAGTAAATCAACAAGCCCTGCAAACAAAGGATGCCTTTTCAGCCCATGATCTGTGGTTGTGCCTCAACAAGTGTTGACATGGGCATAACACTTCTAGAGTGAATGCTGAGCAGATAGAATTGTTGGAAGGTAAGGCAGTAATGATCATAAGCAGCTTGCCAAATTTTCAAGAACATTGAAAAGATCCCCATGTGTGTTAAAAAAAAATAAAAAAATCACAAAGTATTTCTGCATAAACATTTGGTTTGGAATTTTGATCTGTTTTAGTGCCTGTTTGCTGTAGAAAAACAGACCAAGTGAAGACAAAAAAAGCCCCAAACTTCTACTCTCCACCTTGGTCAGTCTGTTACCAATTAGCATCTCAGAAAATAATAATTTTTTTTCCCTTTGTTTTCTATGCAGCAAGTTTCTAAGAGCAGAAACACAGGACTCCAAAGGTGTGCTCATGCCTGTGCTAAATGCTGTAACAGCAACAGAAAACTTGTCTTCAAGTGTTAGAGAGGAAACACACCAGTGTTTTGATAGTGCATGGGAAAGGTCTGGAGAGGAGTTACCCAGGACTGGTATCTGTAGCACCAGACAGAGGTGATCTGCTTAATAGGATCATAGAATACCAAGTTGGAAGGGACCTTAAGGACAATCTGGTCCAACATTTCTTGGCAAAAGCAGACAAGATGGCCCAGCATCCTGTCCAGCCCAGTCTCCTACATTCAGTTTAGTAATATTAATTTATGTATCTCTAGCCTACAGGAAGCTGGGCAATCACCTTCATCTTGCAGTCTGAGGACAGAACCCAGAAAGGGGCAGATGAACACATATAAACCCTCAGGGGGGCTCATCAGGCTTTACAATGCCTGATTTCCATCTCCCCTGAACTGTTCACCTGTCTGTACCTCAAAGCATAACCTGTAGGCTGAGACTGCAATCCTTATTTCAGGCAGAGTGCTCAGGTCCACCACCAGCTCACAGAAGGTCTGTACAGGCTGGTTTGTGCAGGTTGTGTCCATGTCAGCTTCAGCGTTAGGATTGTTTTTCATGTAACGTAACAGAAAATTCCAGCTCCATGGTTACCTCCTCGGTAGCAGGCACTGTGTACACAGACAGTCTCACTTCCAGCAGCATAAAGCCTCAGCACTGCCAGAACCTGGGCAGAGCTTGAGCCCTGCAACCAGCCCTGGGCTGAGCAGGCAGCAGAGAGCTCCAGCAGGCATTGCTTTGGAACGTCTAGGAGACTTCTCAAAGCAAATAAAACTCATCAGTGGTTGCATAGCTCTTGGAAAGGGGAATTGCAGGTTCCCCATAACACGTGTCTGTGACTCTGGCTTCTGCATGAAAGGAAAGCAAGTGCCAGAATAAATGTGTATGGCTTCCAGGTGAGCTGACAGAATCTCATTGTCTTTGCAAAGCAGTGGGGTCATGCAAGAAAAATGTCTGATGATCTGCACTGCTCTGTGGGACAGAGATAAAAAACAGGGAATGGATGAACCTGGAGCTTCATCAGCCCAAACTAGATTTAAAACTACTTAAACTGACAAATGGATGAGGTCTGAGATCTTACCATCAAGAGTTAACGAACTGTCTCCTTTCCAGACACGGGGGAGAGTCAGCATTAGCAATTGTTTCAGTGCTGTTAGAGGAGTCTGTCTGTGGGCAGAAAGTGGCTCCTTTTTCACAGCATTTATTTGGCTCATCAAGAGCTGGGTAATATTCACAGCATAAATCATCAGCCCTGGTTTCTCTGAATACATGCTTTAACAACTCCCTGGACAGCATGAGAGCCCCCATGCATGCACTGTTCCATCAGACTCACCACCCTCTGCCCTGACCCCAGGTTCTTGCCGTTGGATGAGGGTCTCCAGCCACCAATAAGCACCCAGCACCCAACTGACATGAGTTTCATTCTCCCTGATCAGCAATACACGACTCCCAAATGTTTACAAGAGCCAGCTGTGGCATTGTCATGACAACGTAATTTTAAAGCAAATACTCTGTTTTTCTAAGAGTCACAGTTTAGAAAGTAAAGACAGTCAAGCTGGATGTTACGAATGACCCAGAGAATCAGTTCCGTGGGATTGTAGAGCACCAGGAGACCCCAGTGCAACTTATTCCTGAAGCCTTGTGCCAGGTGTCTAGATGCCAGTTGCTTCCACATAGTCCTAGTTTATAGCATGGAGGCATTAACCATTATTTTAACTAAACTGGTGCTCCTGGGCACGTCCACCTATTGCATTGAACCCTTGAATTATTCAAGACCCTTTCCCCACATCCCCTCAGCTTCTGCTGTGTACCCAGGCTTCAGGCTTTTTACACACTTGAACACAATGACTTACCTTGCAAGCCATTTATCTGAGCTTCTCAAGGAGGTAAAATACATGGCCTTGTCTCACACCCTGAACCATTGCTGACAGTGACTGGATGCTCTGATGGATGACAACCCTTTGGAGAACCTGCTGGCTAATGAAACACTGCAATCAGTTTTATCAAACCTTTGTACAGCATCACCCAGGGGAAACCACATAACTCAGCTGTCGCATTAGCAGCACATTTCCCAGAAGGTTCCTTATAAATCAACCATAAAACCCAGCATTTATTACATCTACAATTTGCAATTTCACACTGAACCCCTCCAGCCTGCAGGTCCCATTCATTCTAGAAGAAAACAGCATTCTTGAGGAAGCCATTTCTGAGCTGGGCATCTGGAATATTAGCCAAGGTAATAAGAGTCGTGACTGCAACACAGAGGTGGTTCATCACACACTGGGATTCTCAGCCTTGCAGTTAGCAATGCCAAGGGATCCTGGCTGGTCCTTCTAGCCTAATTGTCAAATTCTGAGGTTCTCTTAGGCTCAAGATGAGGTTTGCTGCAGGCTGTGGAGAGAACACCAAGAGCCAGGAGCTATTCTGACATAAGACCTGCAGCTTCATTGCTGCCCAAGGGTAGATGGAGAGGGAGATGGTGTAGGAGCATGGCTTCAGAAGGAAGGGGCAGACAGGGTGCTCAGGTGAGAGCTTTGCCTCAGGATGTTCCCTGGCACATCCCAGAAAGCTGGTTTGGCCCAGCTACAGAGAGGGTGGCTACAGAGAGGGACAAACTCAAAATCACTCCAGTCACTGTTAGCTCTAGTCCTCACCAGGTTACTGCCTCTTTGCCCTGGAGCATGTCAGATATTTTTTCCTTAAGTAGTTTTAAGGTATGAAAACAGGCAACCGTATTTCTCCTGCCTTGTGGTTTATTTAGCTGGCATTTTTAATAACAAGAATGCTTACTTTCTAAGTTTCAGAAAACAGGAGGGATTGGGTAAATCTCCTGAAATACAAAAAAAAAAAAAAAAAAAAGATAGTGGGAAGAACCTATGTCACAACTTAGAATGGTAAAGTTATTTTGGTTGGAAGACTTCTAGGGTCATCAAGTCCAACCATTAACCCAGCACTGCCAAGCCCACTCCTAAAACATGTCCCTCAGCACATCTACACAGCTTTTAAGGGATCACATACCTCCAGGGATGGTGACTCCCCCACTGCCCTGGGCAGCCTGTTACAATGCTTGACTTTACTGATACCTATTTTTTTTCAATAGCTCCAGTCATACCTTGTGAAAACTATATGAAATATTCCAGTAGCATCAAAACATCTTTGCAAACTGAAGGGATCATTTACATTTTCCATTGTGAATGCCTTTCGAAAGAGAGTTCATAGTTTTGACATGTATCTCCCCCAGGTTTTAGAAATCAGAGCTGGAATGCCTCTTTGAGTATTATTGAAGCAAAACCTTTCAGTCAGCAAATGTGCATTTTTTTTTTTTTTTTTTTTTTTGTGAAACAGAGAGATTGCAACTCAAAAGCATGACATGCCTTGAGAAATGAGAAATGGTGACACAGCTCAGCTTTACATGGAGCTGCCTGTGTGCCAGCACAGCTGGGCCCATGTGGGGAACCTTCCCGAGGGAATCCCCAAGACCTTTGTGTGGGGTGGAAAGTTCTCCACTGGCCTCAGCACCAGCTCTGCATGCTCTGGAGGGTTTGAAAAGCCCACCCAAATTACCCATGCATCTCTCAGCCCACAAAGTCCCCACTATGGCAGTAGCATAGGTCAGTAAATGGTGGTGGGTAAACACCAAACCTGGGGTCACTGACTGCAGAATGAAACCCACCTCAAGAACACCAAAGCCCACAAGATTTATAAAGAACACCTGCCGAGTAATAGATCTACTCTCCCCAAAATAGGAGATTCATTTCCAAGAAATGTTCAGGTTTTAACCCCACAAATGCTAATCTCCAGTAATAGCTGTTTCATCATTTACATGTCTAGTCCTGCTGTTCCCAGACCACCAGAATAGTCTGTGACTAAATTCACCAGTTGTTTCTGACATTAAAGTTTCAGCAAGGCTGGTACCCTGTGTGGGCAGACTGCCTTATTCCTATATTCCTTATAGGAATAAGCTTTTATCCCTGTTCAGATCCACCCTGGTTGTGATCTTGCAGCTCACCTTGCTGTGGCAGATAATTCTGCTGAGTTCCTGTCCCCAGGCAATACACACACACGCACAGTTCTGGACTTACAGTCACTCCTTTGGTTTGCTGTGCCAGCAAAACTACAGCCCCTGTGAACAGTCCACAGAGTGATTATATATTACAAAGCAGGCTGCATGTTAAGCCATGTTATTTAATTCAGAACCAAAGACTGCATTACACCTGAAAGGCATTTAAATTCTTTTGCTGACAATTACCAGTGTTAGTTTTCTTTATGGTACACCCCAGGTTAATTTGACATTAATTTCTGTGTTGTGAGAAAAAAAAATAAATTGTGTTCTATATTTCTATGTGCCCATCCCAAAGGCATCTTCCTCTTGACTTGTGCATCCCTCACATCCATAGCAGGAGTACAAAGGAATGTCAGATGAACACTGACATGGCACAGGGACGCAACTGTCCACCTGCTGAAGTAGCTTTGTGGTGATTGTGCCCATTACTGAGCAAGGTGACAGCACTAAGACAGCAATTTTCATCTCGGTCCTGCTGCAAACATCCAGCTGCTATGTAAGTGAGCAACTCGGCTCTGCAGTCATCTAAGACAGCCTGAAGAGTGAGGGTAATGTAAATAGGCAAGTGATCATCTAGGTAAACTTCTGAAAAGTTTATTGCATCTAACTGGGTCCTGGGAAGGGTAATACTAAACCTGCAGACAAAAAGCACTACCTGAAGTGAATACAACAGGAAATATTAGCTGCTTCTTATGCTTATCACATAAAAACCTGAGAGACCAGATTTTCCATGAAGATAAACCTGCCTCCTGGAGAAGGTGCCTCCTTGGTGGCCATCTGCCCATGAGGGAGCAGCACAAGCGGGATGCTGTGGGATGCTCGGGCAGAAGGATCTCTGCCAAAGCAAACACACATCTGTTCACAGGCTCCAACTCAGTCACTGGAGATGTGAAACATCTCTCCTCCTTGCACACCCACTGCTAGGAGGAATTGCTTACCACAGGACATGGTCCTCTCCAAAACAGCCACACAGCTGAGGCCTCCTCTAGGCTGTGGGCTCAGGAGGGTCCCAGCTATGAGTTTTGGGGGAGAGACCTCCACCAGTGATGGCTCCACTTGGTCAAAAAACATTACTCTGGATGAATTTTTGGCAGAAATTTTCTGCTTTCTTGAAGAAAGTAAATACATTTACAGTAACTCCTTGGTCTCATTGTGGGCCGAGGACATTTTTTGATCTACTTTTTCACAAGCCAACAGGGGGGAAAAAAATGAAAATATTTCCCGTTTGGTTCTTACTTGTTGTGACAGCTTCTAAAATTCACCCAGGACTGGGAGGCTTCTAAATCTCTGGTTTGCAACAGCAGGTGAATGAGGGTTGATGATGAGCAAAGAGCAGCCATGTTCAGAGCCTTCAACAGCTCTCCAGCTCCTCACCAGGCTTAATGACGTGTAATGAAAGGAAATTAATGAGCTTTGTCCCTGTTGCCAAAGGAAAGGGCAGCTGGAAATATGCAGGGACCCAACATGAATTGAGAGTGATTAAGCATGTTATAACAATTGTTCTGAATTAAATGGTGCTGCTATACCTAAACAGCCTACAGCAGTCCCTTACAGCCATTTAGCAGGCTCTGCTTTAATTGCCTCTGAAAGCCATACAAAAAGGATTTCACTTACGCCCTTTCCAATATAAAAGCAGGGACAGAAATATGCAAGCACTAAGCTGCATCCATTTAGATAATAGGGACTGGGTGGGTGAGGTGGGAAGATAGGTATTTTATAGGAAATCCTTGGTGCTGGGCATGCAGGGTGACGTGACTGTGACGTTGTGGGCACAGTGGCCACCCCAGAACAGCCACCACAGCCACAGGAAGCCCCGTGCCGAAGCCCACTGCCAAGAGCACAAGGCCATGGGTGAGGCCGTGGTGAGGCCCATGGTCCCTGGCAGAGCGCTCTTACCCTGTGACATGACATGCACTGACTTTGCATCTGTCCAATTACTCATTAAAAAAAAACAAAACAACAATCCAAATTAACATTTTCTTTTGTATTCTTAATTGATTCATAAAACAAAAAAATTTGATATTAATAACTTTAAAAACGCAGTTTCTTGGGAGGCAATTCCCAATTCAGCTCTGGCAATTGAGCAAGACTAGAATCTGGGATAAGCCAGCCTGCTGAGAAAGACTAAGTGGAGTTGTTCTGAGAGAAGAAAATAGGGGAAATGTCTCCCCTCTTTCTTGGGGGAGAGCAGTAGTTTAGAAGGATCTTTTTACTCTCATTACTTGTTTTCAATCAGTTCAAAGGGTCTTCAGATCTTGCCTGGGCAGACTTCTTCACAGAGTGCTGAGGGGGATATATGAAGAGGTAAAAGCTCCAGCTTCCCCTCCTCAGCTCCTAGAAGTACAGCGTTGAAGTGATGCCCCAAAATCTTTGTTATGGACAGCGATCCAGCCTCTGCTACAAACACACAGCCTGAAGTTTTCACACAGCTTTTACAGCCCTGAATTCTTTTGAGACATGAGTTTGAATCCGTCATCCAGGATGGACCTCCGATTGCGTCTTAACTTCTTTTGTCTCTCCAGAGAGATGACCACTGCCAGGAGGACACAGGCAACCAGGAAGAGCACTGTTCCTGCAATGGCGAGACCAATGACTGTGGCCTCTACCTGCCCTTGAGCCACCTTAGCTCCAAAAAGCATGATCTTCTGCGACTCATCCTCAGCTGGCAGCTCTGCGAGACAAACAAATGGATTGTTCCAGTAAGAGCCAGAACTATCACAACTCAACAGTCATTGAAAGTCCAGGAAGGAAAGACATCTAATCTAAAGCACCCCTTGGGATTTGACTGAAAGGGATAAGCGGAATCACAGATAAACAAACCAGCCTGGAACCCTCCGTGCTGATCCACCAGCAGACTGGCCTCAGCCTAACAGGCTGCCAAGCTGGACAGAGGGGAGGCTGCAAGTGGTGTTTGTGCTCCTCCCCTCTCCTTGGTGCAGACCTCAACCCGGGCAGATCCAAGACCTCCCTTGCTCCTCTCCTCACACACACAGTATTTAGCAGCACAACACACACTGTACCTGTGCCATAGTTTACAACTGCGAGTGATGGCTCTGAAAGGAAACAAAAAAAAGGGTGAAAAAGTGTTGGGCTGAGCAGGTAGTCCCCAACACTGCACGTTTGTCAAGGTTCAGATCCAGAGGTAGTATGGGTTTCTTCTGCCAATGTTCTCCCTCTTCGCATCACACCAAGCGTGTTTCTGCATTACCTGATCCAAAAGCAGACCCACTCCAGCTGCTCAACCCTTTATAGGAACCCTATGGGGAATAACAGCCGAACCCAAGGCTGAGCCCAGCTGGCAGGGTCACTTATTCACCTCAACATACTGAGTGAGAAACAGAAGACCTGGACACTGTGCAAGGACTGTTCACAGAACATGGTGAGTTATCAACTTGAGTTTGGTAACAAATCTAACACACAGCAACCTACAGGCTGCTATGATGGAAACTAACTCCATCACTGCTAAACCCAGTACAGTGTCACTCACCCCTGAGCACCTTCCAGTACTTCCTGGTGAAATGAGAAGCCTTAGGATGTGCATTTAGAACACAGGTAATACTCTTAGTAAGAACAATTACTAGCTGACGGATGAACATTGCTTCTCAGACACAAGCTAAAATAAAACTCATGATAACAACACAGGCGATGTGAACTCCAGAAACCCATTTTTTACTAATTCCAGCTGGAGGAGTATCCTCCCATATTCAAAGGAATGATCTTAAATTAAGAGTACTTAAGTAATTAGCTGCTCATTTAACTGGTATGTAAAAGAACTGCCAGGGTGATGCAAGCAGTCAGAATTCAGCAGTAGTAGAAAGTGCTCTTAGATGTTTCAGGGTAACAATCAGTGCTCACTCCCTACCTGGTCTGGGCAGGACTGTGAAGAGTATCTCCATGCCAGCATGGATATGATCAGACACATGACAGTGAAGGAGCCATGTCCCAGGGTTCCCAACCAACATCTCAACAATTTCAAAGGTTCCAGGGAACAGATCCACAACATCTGCTCTGTAGCTTTTGCCATTCTGTCGAAGGGGAGGGAGGCTGTTAGCATGCAGCACTCTGCATCTTTGCAGAAAGAAAATTCTGTCGGTGTCACTGGAGACCATGTCAGTACTACTGCAGTTTTTAAAAACGCACAAAAAAGATTTCAAAGAGAAGCTCCAGGGGTGCAGCTAGGGAAGAAACACAGCCTGGTAACTCCCAATCCTGAGAAGGGTCAGCTAGACACATCAGCACAATACAGCACCTCAGTAAGGCCAAGTTGGAGGTGTAAAATCCCATCCCTTTCCTAGTTGGGTGAAGTCACTGTGAAGTCATTCAAGAAGTTCAAGTCCATCAGTCAAGCAACAGTGATGGTGTGGGTGGTCAGTATCTGCTTTACCATCAGCAGAATATTCTTACCTTATATATGAAGGTCTCAGCATGAAAATGGACTGTGTGGACATCAATCTCCTGACCCATTCCCAGCAGGTACCAGTTCACCCACTCACCCTGGAACATGGTCAGCCCAGGCAAGGTTGCATAGAGTCTCCCATTAATGGCTGTGTAATAAATAGAGCAGAAAAGGCTGTTCCTGAAACAGTAAAGGTGCTGAACCATCTCAGAGGAGGAACATGCAGGGCAAGTTAGGTGCTACAAAGCTCATATAGCAACCCATGCATCAGCAGTTAGTGTCCTCCACAAGACAGTCCCCCAAAAGTCTGGCAGTCTCTCTCCAGCTCAACTGCTTGTCCACTGTTAACAGGCAGGAAAAGCAGAGATTTGCATCCAAGGCCATGCCACAGTTCAGCTCAAATAAATCTCAAAAACTACCTCTTGCTGAAAACCTGTAGTCAGCCAGCAAAGGTGGTTGCCTCTAGAAGTCAAGAAGTGAAAATGGCCTTCTTAGCCCAGTGATAGGGAAATAGGTACATATCTACATACACATAATTCTCTGAACAATTTACTTGCTGAACAATGAACAGGGTAAATCCTGACAAGAGGCAACCCTGCCATTCTGTGTCCCATGCTGGCTGCACACATTACACACTGATCACTTGTAAAACCACCAAGTGGCAGGACTTTATTTCATAAATAGCACAGCCAGAAGGGACAGGGTTTTGTCTGCAAATGCAGGGAATGGACTGAAACAGCTAGTGAGCTGAACATGTTGACACACATGTGGAAACTTCTGTGCTGAAATGACAACAGTGGGACCAAGACAGAAAGAGACAAAATCCGTGGGCAGGAGCACCAGTGTTTTACTCCCAGATCTGCCATAGGCATTTTGTGTAGCCCAAAACAAGCATTCAACTTCAGTGTGTTGGTTTTGCTAGCTATAACACTGGGTTAACAATTAAAACTTCAATGACAACTTTGTGCAGATAGTGATGGGCATTGATTAGGCATAATGATTAGGCATTACCGTGCATTTTGTTGCTTTCCACAAATTTCTCATCCAGCAGGTTGATCTCCTTGTGATTGCCCTTACTGTATTGTTTCACATTTTCCTCCAAGTACCAGGACTGATTTTCATCAAAAACCAGGAAGAGCAGAGCAAACTCCCTCTTTGCATCCTTCCTGATCCCATCAGGTTTCAGTGCCCCTCTCCGGCAGACCTTCAGGGGCCCAATTAGACCGCTGTATATATCCTAATCAGAATGAAGGAGAAAACCTCTGAGGCAAGGATCTTCTCACCCTCCATTTTGTATGAAGTTCTCTGCCTCTCAGCAACCAAATTTTCTTTTTTAAGTGGGGTGATGCAGGGAACAAATGCTGCTGCCAAGTAAGTGCTCTCATCAGTGAACATCAGCTACCAATGCACAAGAACAGAGACTCTATAGATGCTCTTACAAAGTGAACCCAGAAGTCATACGTATTAGTAGTATGAAAATGCTCTCTACTCTGTGACTGCAAAAGCTTCTTCAACTCAAGATAAAAAGGCAGTGAATTCTGGGCTGAATGCAATGGTTTATTGCAGGATCCTCCAGGATGTTTTTCTGTGAAATCAGTGCTGTGACAATTGATTCTAGCAGTGCTCAAATCTTCCTGCTTTATCTGTGGGGCTCAATTTTGGACAATTTCTGCCTTTTATATTAGCTCTATGGCTCTCATCAATAGAAACCACAACCGATGGGGAGATGTTCTCATATTCTACAAATAATTGAAGGAAGGTTAGTGTCAAGGAGACAGTGGAATTTTTATGAAGGTTTGTGTGAGAAAAAAATGAGGATAAATATCAGGGCAAATCTGGAGGATCTCCCCTCCCAGGAGGATGCTGGACATGTCACCGGGTGGTTCTTCTACCTCTCAGCTGGGCCAATCTCTAAACTGTATCCAGCTCACATTGTTTTCTAGAAGGGGTGAAAAAAAATTGTCTAACTGGTCTCTTCTGGTTGTAACCTCTTTTACCTTTACTGGGTCCACCGTGGAGTAGTAGATCCAAGGAACACAGGCTGAGTCATTTGGCCCTGGACCAGATCTCTCAGGAACCTCCCATCGGTATGTCACAATGTCACCTGAATGACAGAGAAGCACCAGTGTGATACCACAAACCTTCAGTTTGCTGAGCAGCACACAAAGCAAAACAAAACAAAACAAAGGAGATTCTGCCTCCAAAGTGCAAATCCTGATTTAGTCAGACATTGCACCTTCCTCCCCCAAAAACCAAAAAGTTGGAGGGAAGCTCCCTGCTCACAAGCAAAGCAGAGGGTTCATAGGACACACAGGTTTCACAGGACACACGCTGTCTGCTACCAGCACAAGTCTTATGTGCTCCCTTTGACACTGGACTTGACCAAGGAAGCTCCACTTCTCTTCAGTACAGAAGACTTTGTGCTACACTTATCCCAGAAGTCAGAGCAGAATATGAACTCCCCGGGCAGCCATTCCTGCACAAATGGTATCACTAGATTAGCACTGAGCATGAAAAGGCCAGTTATTGTTCAGTTCCAGTTCTCTGCCATAAAAAAACAAGTACACCCAAAGCTGCTGAAGGACACCAGCCCAACTACAGCCCTGCAAGCCCATGCAGGAACAACTGGAGGTAACAGTGACTTACCAGGGTTTGCTACCTGCGGCTGTCCCGTCCCCCTCTCCAGTACCCCGTGGGCATGAATGGAGTAGGGGCGTGTGGCATTGTTCTTGAACACAATATTGAGGATCTCTCCAACTTCTGCCCACAGAAATGGACCTTGAGACAGGAAGAATGTACTCTGTGACTAACAAAATATCAGTGTATCTCCTGAGGATAGCCCCACCTTTCTCTCGTCATCTTCTCTCCAGACATACTCCCTTTGAATATATATGATGTTCCCCTCCCTCTTCTCTACCATATTTCTACCTCACAAAAAGAGAACCGGAGGTCAGAGCCAATTCCAGGAAGTCTTAGAAAACCCAACGGAGTTCCACAGTGAGGGAAATGAAATGTGCCATGCATTTTAACTGTGCCCAGTACAGCTAAGCCTTTATTTCTGAACATTGCTATGTTAAATTTCAGAGTCTTGATCATGCCTTGTTACTGGTTTCAAAAAATGTGGCAATATTCAATTTGGCCTGTCATAAATCAGAGCTGCAGCCTGTTTTGAATAGCATACACTGCCTCAACCTTGCTTCTCTGGCACCACTTACAGTCCTGGATTCACGACACAGAGACAAGTCTTCACAGACTTCAACCAGACATTGTCATGTGCTCCTCCACTTCCCAAGACCTGCCTGCTTTTGCCCCAAGAGCATTTCTGTCACAGCTGCAGATTTTAGCCTACATCTTTCAGATTGGTCTCTTGAAGTCAGGAGTTATTTCTATTCTACAGTCAGAGAAATGGAGTAATGAAAAAGGCTTTGCCTGAGACATGACAGTATGCAGGCACCAAGGCAGGCAGGAGAACTCAGTCTTTACTACAAAGCCCCTCTTTCCTGCTGTCTCCAAAGCTGGCAGACCTGGACAGGAGACAGTCTGAACATCTCACTTGCATACACAGCAGATGCCTAAATGTCTAGGAGGTCTTTAGATGACAGCCCTTAGCTACTGAAGCCCAGTAGTCCAAGTCCCATTGCTGTGTGAGTGGAAGAGGTGCCCTCTGCATATATCCTTACCTAGTATCCCCAGGTGCTCGTCACCATTTGTCCTGGCCTTGGGGGTCTGGAAGGTCCCATCAGTGTACTCTTTGTACACTGCTTTCTTGTACCTGGAGCCAAGCAGCCCGTTCTCATTGCTCAAAAATACATCGGCATAGCTGAGAAATGCAGAATGAGTGTTGAGATACCCAAAAACTCAGAGGCAATAAACATCTAACATGTGGCAGGGGGTCACTAGCTGAATGGCTTTCCCAGAGATCAGATTTGGCTGCACAGGTGGGCGCAGCGACATGGGGGGGGCTGCAGCTCCCATCACCAGCACCACCAGCAGTGGCATGTGCTTCATGTCACTAGATGGCCAAGGTTCCCAACAGGCCCAAGGTTCCAGGTTCCCAAGGTGACTCTGCCAAAGGTTTCCCCAGATGGGCTCTACCTCTCAGCAGAATGGTTGTGCCGTTCCCTCTCCCAGCCTCGGTCAGGCGCGTAGTCCCACACCACCTCCTCCGCAGCCAGGTAGTAGGTCCGCACACCCCGGTACTGAGGGGCAGGAGCAGGACTCCTTTCTCCACACTTGGACACCAAGTAGCGTTCCCTCATGCCAGCCTGGTAGTGGTTGCTTGTCTGGCAGTATATCTCAAACGTCCCTGAGGGAGGCAGCACGAACAAGGAAATCAGCCACTTTAAAGATCCTGGGAAGCAGCTGCGTCCCACGCAGAGCTGGGGAACTGTGTTTATCAGGGTGTTTGTTTAGAGAGCTCAGTTGCCACAGGCAGAGATTAAAAGGAATTGTTAGACAAACCAAGCAGGAACTGCACAACAAAGTCCTACATAAAAAACATCTCAGGAGGCTTTCTTACATAATAACCAGCTCTCTAGATGTGGAAAAAAAAACAAAACACAAAAACAACAAAGTGACATAACTGTGCTGCCACTGCTGAGAGCTGGGTAAGATTTAGCCTGTGAGTGCCAATGGGGAGGAGACAGCTGGCAGCCAAGGCCACCAGAGTGTGTGAGTGAGAAATGGTATTGTGTGCCTCTCCCACAAAGTGGGAAGACCAGGGCCTGTCAGGAACGCCACAGGCCAAGGACTGGGGAGTTAAGCTCAAGCAACATTCTGCTGACATGTCCCAAATGTTATGTTTGCACATTTCTATGGGTCACAGGCAGCAATGTCCATAGGTGATTTTGGTACAAATAACAGCAAGTGTCAGTCTAGAGAATCAGTCCTGGACAAGATCCTGTATCTCTTGTTCTTGTCCAGAAACAGATACTAGGACAGGAGCTCTGCTCTTGTAAATGCAACCAAACAGGCTCTAAAGCACACTTATCCTCTAAGAGTTTACACTGTTCTAAAGAATCAGCCACAGGAACAAATACTGCAACAGGAGACCTTTCGACTACTAAGTGAGATGTGCAGGCACTTACCCCTGTTATCAGGTTGCATGAAGGCAGTAGCAAATGTATGAGGGAAGAGATTGGTTGAATCTTTCCGCATCCCATTCATCTGCAGCGTGTTTCCCTGAAACACAGCTCCATGTACATCTGCTTCGCTGCCCAAGCCCAAAAGGTGCCAGGATACATTGTCTCCTTCACACACATTCAACCCAGGCAAGTTACCAAACATAAATCCATTGATAGCTGCAAATAAGTAAACAGTTAACTCCCTGCAGGTAGGTATTGGCTGAGAGATTCATCTCGTGCATACACTGACAGGGCAGGCCTGCCAGTGGAAGGGTAGCTTGCTTGTAATTCACTCTTGAATATGCTCAGGACATGCTTCCTTAGACAGCTGTGCTGCCTGTCCCACATCCCACTCCCTGCCTCTACCCTCCCTTCATTTCGGTCATCCCAACCCTCACCCACCCCAGCCTCCAGCTCAGTCTGTAGCTGATTTTTGCCCCGTGTTTTGCATGTTCCCCCCTGCTGCATGCAGAAAAACATCATACCATGCATCCTATTTGATTCCTCAAAGCCATCATCCTTTTTCACAGCAGTCTCTTCCACTCTCAAAAAGTACTTTATGTTTGCATTTAAATACCAGCTGAGGTTCTCATCAAACACGCTGAAGAGAAGGTAAAATTCTTTGTCGATCCCTTTCTAAGACAGAATCATAATGGCTGTTATTTTTTTAAAATGTACCTAGTAACTATCCTTAGAGTGAAAGCTAGTTTGCTGGCTCTCACATTGCCCTTTACATTAAAACTTGGCTCACTGAGGGCCAGAGCTCTGTCCTTTACACAGGTTGAATGTTCCTCTCTTGTTCCCCAAGAGGCACCACTTGTGGTTTTTCCATGATATTTCTCATGAGTCAAGTGATTAAAATGCAGCCCAGGACATGAAGTCATTGCGTCTTTCCCCCACCCCCCTGAGCTCGCTCAGGTGCTCAGGTGGAGGTTTCACTGCCAGAGTGGATTGGAGATCAGAGCCCAGCCCATAGGCTGCTGATGGCTATCTCCCACCCCTCCTCTCTGCCCCCACAGACCCAGATTGAGGATTTTTTATTACCCTAAGTCCTTAAAAACATTAATTCTCCTAAGAAATGCCTTCCAAAGCACAGCGTGTTTCCCCAGTAAAAGAACATCCCACTGTTGTCCAGATTCTCACTCATAGGGGTGCCTAAGGAGTGAGGGTGATTCTGTACCCTAGAATCATAGAATCTGCTGAGTTGGAAGGGACCCATCAGGATCATCAAGTCCAACTCCTGTCCCTGTGTAGGGCACCCTAAGAATCACACCATGTGCATGAGAGCATCATCCAAACCCTTCTTGAACTCCGGCAGGCTTGGTACCATAACTACTTTCCTAAGGAGCCTGTTCCACTGCTTCCCAGTTAAGCATTCATTAAAGGGTTGCCTAAGAATGTGGAGCCAGAATTGCAACCCCATGTGATTTTACCTCTCCAGACAAGTCTGCCTCTGTTTTGGTTACACCCTTTCAATACTTGCAAACGTTTTACCATTACCACAGCTCCTCCCTAGTGGGCTGTATATATTCACAATCCTCTCTGCTCAGAAGTTCCACATCTCCACCCTGTGACATGGTGATCTCTTCTGCCCTCCTAATTTAGTCACACAGTACCACAGCTGAAAGCAAACTCCTCTGGGGAGGCTCCAATGGCAGCTGCTCAGGCTCACCAGCCTCTCCCTGACCCCTTCTCAGGCAGGGAGGTTAGCACACAGTTATTTTCCTGTTTTTCACAATAAGGCTCTGCTAATCTATCTTGCACTTCATCAGCATATTAATTTATTGACTTCCCTAGACTTACTGACATGGGTAGACAACCCCTGAATGAAATTTCAGGAGCAAGTTCTGGTTGCCCCTCATATTTCATCTCTTTTGTCAAAAGCATAAAGACCAGCATGGATTTTAAAATGTTTTTTGTAGTCAGGTCTGCTTGAAAATCAACTGATCTTGAAGAAACCAGACTCACCCAAACCTCAAAGCATTGTATCACTCAGGTAAACCACCTGTAAGTGACAATGTCTTTTCATTCCTACCAGAGACCTGGGCACCAGATGTCCCAACATCAACCTGCCCCATGGCTTTGATTCAATTTCCTGGTCTCACACTATTGTAAGTTTGTTGTTACATTCCTTCATGTTTAGCTGATGTTTCCTTTCTCTACAAGAAAACAACCTGGTAAGACCATGGCAGGAAAATCCCTTTTACCTGTTTGTTGTTGTCATCCAAAGTGCCCTGCTTGCAAATGACCAGGGGCCCTACTAATCCTGAACTGGGATCTTTGATGGGGTTGACAGCCGAGCTGTACATCCAGGTCAGGCACGGAGGGTCACTGCCCATGGGTCCCACGTGCTTCGGCACAGTCCAGCGGTACGTGAAGTTGTGCATTGGGGCAACAGGAACCCCATTCTGGAACAGACCTTTAAAACAGATTGGCATGGGTATTCCTAAAGTCCTTGCACACATTTGCTTACATGTCCTCACCAGCTATGTATATGCTGGGCTTTACTTCACTCCTGTCACTGAAATATTCAGCATCTCAGACCAAGCTGTCTCCCACCCAGCAGGACATCCAACCCTTCCTGGCTGCAGAAACTCCCCAGCTCAGAGGAGGTATGGGCTCTGGAGCTCCACCAGCAGCATTAGAATTGAGCAATTCATAAAAGAAAAGGGAGGCACAAACCATCGTGGTACCACATTCCTTCCCATGCCTTCCCATAGGACACTCCATGAGGCTGGATGCTGAAAGGCCAAGAGGCTTTGTTAACAAACGTCACCAGGATGGTGTCTCCAACCTCAGCTTTGATCACTGGACCTACACAGAGAGCAGAAAGAGCATGTCACCAACAGAGCAACTCCCCAGCTGACCAGGACCACACCTACATGCTTCTACCACATAAGTCATCCATTTGTTTCTGCAGACTCCCCATTTTCTTCTCTCACCTTTCTTCCCCACACACCCCATTACCTGGCCATAACAGAATGAGTGTCCACTCAGGAGAGGAAGCTTCCTCTCTAAAAGCAGGGTATGTAGCATGCCTTGGGGATGCTCATTTAAAAACACATCACCAGTGGCTATTACTGACACACACTTATCTCTAGCTGTAAGGACTATGCTGAGTCCCCCAGCCCTTACTACTGAAGACTGTCCCAGCAGAAAGTTATTTTGTCTATTCCACCATTCCAGACCCCTGGTCTGTCCCCTTGCTCGTAAGGGTAACTGCAGTGAAACACCTTCTGTGCCACACACTGCACCACAGAACAGAGGGACAGGTACAGCCCACGGGTACTGCTGACAGCAGCATTGCTCCCCCTGACACTGAAAGAGGATTTGTGTTGCTGGAGGATTCCTACCAAGTATCCCAAGGTGTTTCTCTTCTTCTGATCGCTGCTTTTCCTCCCGGAAGCTCTCATCAGTATATTCCACATACTTTGCCTTCCAATAGACTCCCCCAATTCGGTAGCTGCTGCGCTTGAAGAACTGCTCAGCAGGGCTCAATGCAAAAAGCAAGTGTCAGGTCATTTCTGTGAAAATCAGTCCTCTTCTTCCCCTGCTCTCTCCCACACACCCCTGGCAATGCCACCAGCATCTTCAAATCAAGTAGCTTTTCAAACCAGGATGGCATCCCTGGTGCCATCACAGCTTGTCTCTGTGAAGCTTTTTTCATCCTACAGACTCATCTCCCCACTTTGTTCAGGGAGCACCCCTGGCACACAGCCCTCTCACATCCAGAAGAGGTGGGTGTGATGGCACCAGCATCTCTGTACAAGGTGTGCAAAGAGGGCAGTGAACAGAACTGCAGCACAGTAAATAGAAAGGCAGAGCTAAAATATGGAGCTCTTCAGAGCCCAGCAGACAACTGCAATCATAACCAAAAAACAACCCATACAACACCTGTAAAGAGTTATCTATTTCCTCTGCCACCACCCTCTCCAAGCACACAGATAAGACAAAGCATGCCTTGCAGGAGAGGCCAGCTCATGGGTCTAAGGAGCTTTTGGTGATAAGGTCTGGTTGAGAGTTGCTGCGTGGCTCTGGTAAATCATTAACCACTCTGCATTCCTGCTCCTCCATCTGGAAGAGGTATATCCTCTTCAACAGCTTACCAGGAAAGGGAATGGAGGGTGAGGAATGTCTTTGTTTCAGTTAGCCAAAGCCTAACAGGAAGCCACTCACCAGCTGCTGTCACAACCATCTGACACGTGGGATGGAAGGCTGTCATCCAGAGCACTGCATTTGATTTCCTAGAACCTGCCTGCTGCAACAAGGCTATGTTGAACATGTCTGCAGACTAGCTCTGCCACCCCGTGTCTGCTGCAAGATCTGCTTTCTTAATAGTTCATCAGATACACAGATCTGTCCCTAGGCCAGGGACAGTGAGCAGAAACGAAGCCCAGAGACCATTGTGGCAGCTCATGTTCTACCTGTGTCTCTGGTGTCTGCAGGCAAGGTAGTGAAACATAGCACACTTCCACATGAAGTCCCCCAAGGCACCCAGTGCTGCCCTCAGCACAGTCTAGCTACAGCAGCCTACATTTCCAGATGGGCTGCCTCATTGTCTCAGAAAACATACACCACATGAATTGCAGGCAATTATTTTGATAAGAAAGAAATTCCCCATTTTCCTTAGCAGCCTTCCCAGCACAGACTAGAGATGCCCAAGCACTGTCTGAAATCAGCAGCCTCTGCATTACCTGCCTGCCTCACTCAGCTCTTTCCCACTGTTCTGGTCAAGCCCCGAAGGTCCGTAGTCCCACTGCACTTCCTTTGCAGCTATGTAGTATCTCCGAACTCTCCCTTCCAGGGTGGGTGCCAGAGCTTGCTGAGAGCAGGGCCGGACTTCATAGACTGCAGCCATCCCAGCTGTGGCAGACAAGGTATATCAATAGGTATATCAATACCTAACCCCTTTCAGCCAGTTTGACCAGGCAAAGAACACAGTTCCACCTTCCCAGCAGTTCCTACCAGTGGCATCTTCCTTTCCTCTGTTCTCCCAGAAGGCACATGGATGGGAGAACAGGATCAAGTGGCTCCCATGGCAAAGATTTTTTTGTGATAGTGAGCAGAGCTTCTTCCCTTAGATGTTGTATGCTATGGAAGGATGGACAGAGAGCAAACAGAGGTCGCCCTCAGACGTGCCATGCAGGGACTGGAACTCTCAGGGCACTGCCTCAGCTGAGCTTCCAGCTGTACCAAACTCACTGATCAATGTGGAACACCATGCACTGGTACCAGTCACACTGATAATCAATCCACCCCAACTTATACAAGACAAGGAATCAACCCCTTGACCTAGGGACACTTTTAGTGGGAATGCTGCCCAAGGCACTGTCTTCTCTACTACACTGTACAGCATGGGACCACACTAGGAGAAAAGAAGAGGCCACATGGTGCAGTAAATAGTCCAACCTCTGCCTTACCATGTATGTGATCATTGATCTGACAGCTCAGAAGCCATCTCCCAGGGTTATGGGGGACCATATCTGCTGTAACAAAAGTGGCTGGGAAGAGGCTGACCACATCTGTCCTATGGCCTCGAACACTGAGTGTTTCTCCGTGGAAGTAGGCTGTATGAATATCAATTTCATTGCCCATCCCGAAGAGATGCCACGAAACATAATCTCCAGCACACATCGTCACCTCAGGAAGGTTCCCAAACACATAACCATTAATAGCTGCAAAACCAAGGAAGTCAAAAACAAAGATTAGAAAAGGGCCCTTCAGAGCTTCTGCCAGCAGGCCACACAGTACAGATAAATGTCGATGGACCTAACCAGAACTCTGGTTCTCATCCTCTCTGTTCTGAGAGCCCAGCTCCACATCATCCCTAACATGAGTTGCATGCAAGATCTTCTAACAATTAGCAAAGGCTCACTCTAGCCAAAGATCAAATCAAAGATAACACTTTTTTTTCTGGAGTTGTTGTACCCTCCCTATGATAGTTTGCTCAACACACGATCTCAGAGCTTGCTGCCTCCCTTCTTCCCTCTGCCCACACCCTGGCATACAACAGCAGAAAACACATTTGAAGCTACCAGAGCCCTGACACCCCTGGAGCAGCTGGGCAGAGTCATCGGCTTCACAAAGGTGACACTGACCATGCATTTTGTTGCTCTCTTGGAATTCCTCATCTTCTTTGTCTACAGAGCCCGGATCTGTGCAGAACAATGCTATGTTCTCATCCAGGTACCAGCTTAGGTTCTCGTCCACCACACTGAACATCAGAAAGAAATCAATGTCCACATCCTGGCGCCTTTGAGAACTGCCAGTCAGCACTCTTAGAGTGAAAGAAAGGGTGAATGAACACTCACCATGCAGAAAGGCAGGCATCAGTCAAGGATTAACACACCAATAGAGCAGTAACTCTCTAACACACCAGTCAGAGACAGAGGCTTTCCCCACCATCCTACCACAGTTCATTCTTTTCTAACATACCCCTGCTAACACACCTCTAGTGTTCTTACTCCTGCTGAAGTCTCCAGGCTCAGTTTTGAAATACTAACTAAGTCTTCGACAAGAGTCCTGCTTTTTATATGGATTCAAACAGGTCTCTCAGATCAAGAGGCCCCCAAGCTCACCTGTCCATCCACTAAGAGATAAAGACAATGTAATAACCAGCAAGAACACTGACACTGTCTTCTCCAATCACGCTGCATTTTCCCATGACACTGGGAGCTGACCCCCTCAGCATATCTCCTCATCTATCCTTCTTCAGGTCACAAAAAAAGCCTTCACAATATGAAACTGCAGCCCTCATCTGCTTTCTCCTGGAGTTTTCACCTTTCCTGCAGGTAAGTAATGGCCCAATTAGTCCAGATGCAATGTCCTTTGGTGCATCAAAATGAGAATGGTAGATCCAGGTTAAGCAGTTTGGGTCATCAGCAGTTGGGCTATGATCTTCAGGGACAGTCCAAGTATAGGTGTAATTCCCTCCTGGGAAAACAGCATCATCCTTCTTCTGCTCCTGGGGGGACATATCGGGGTACAGGGATCCTAGAACAATTGAGCAATCACAACATCCATTCAAGAAGAGCAGAGATGTCCACATGTGTAACCTTACACTGAGCTGCTCTCACTGAGCTGCAAATAAATACTTAGGTGGCAGATTTCAGGGTGAGACTCGCCAACCCCAGGCTGAAATAGTGTTTAATCGTAGCCTCAAAGAGAAACTGAGCCACTGTAAGGGAACTTGCCCAGTAAATGGGTCAGCAGTGTCAGAAAAATGATTCCCATTCTGCCAGCTGCTACTTTGCCTTCATTTCTGTGATGTGCCACAGTCAGCCCCTCTGAAGCCTCCAGGGCTGCTTCAAACAGTTGCTCTTTGGTCTCACCATTCACCATCCCTGTGAACTCCCTGAAGCTCATCACACTCATGACACTTAAGACTACACATTCCAAATAATGAATATAAAACTCTTTTTCTTCTGCACCACTCTCCCAAAAGCAAGTTTGGGAGGTTCTGCTAAACTCCATCAATCTGGGCTGTGCACTCTAGTGCCCAGGCCAGGAAACTTTTCCCAGATCCATGAACCTGCTAACCCAGCACCAGGTTTCAATAAACACCCCAAGTGCAGGCTCTTGACAGCAATACAGCTTTGGGCTAACCAAGTCTGTGGTTTTACAGACATGTCTCATCAGTTCCCAGTGAGAAAAATCTGTCTCCTTTCTGGCAGTGGCTCATTTACCTTCAGAGTCCTTCTCGTAGAAAACACCATGAGGATGGATTGTATATGGTCGACTAGCAAAATTTTTCAGGTGTACTTTAATGGTATCCCCCACTTCTGCTCGGATGACAGGTCCAAGGAACCCCAGCCAGCCAGGTTTGGGAACCTCAGTGGTGTATGTGGAGTCTGTGTATTGCTTATAGACAGATTTCTTGTAGGTGCTTCCCACCCTGTCTTTGCCAGGCTGAAGGAATGCAGAGGCCTTTCTGTTCAAGCAGAAAAGGAAAACACACCATGAGTCGCGTGTTACGTAAAGCAGCTGGTCAGTAAGACAGTGACAATGACACACATCTTGCCCAGGTAAGCCTGAAAGCTTTGGCATCCCAGAGGACTGCCCTCCTCTACCCCAGCCCAGGATGTCCTCCTCCCACAGCTCGGAATGGGCAACTGGCAGCACTGGCTGCTCCACTTGTCTGCTTTCTGAAACAAGGGGGGTCAGCAGCACACCAGAAGCCAGATGAGCCAAGGACCACAGCCAGACACCTGCCACTATCCCCTGTCCCCTGCATGAGCCACTGTCCCCTGTCCCCATGCACACCCCAACTCCACAGGCAAGGAAAGGGAAGGCTGGTGCTGCTCTGACAGTCATGGGTGGATGACACAGGGAAGACCAAAGCCCTTCACATGCCTGCTTCAGCCTTTGCTGGGCTCTTAGGAACTCACTTCAGAACCTCAGTGGCATTTGCACCTAAATCACAAGGGGCTGTATGGGTGAATGTCCTGAGCTCTCTGACTAAAATTCACAGTCAAAAAGAAGATTTTCTACTTAATTCTCAATTACTTGCAAAATGGCAGGCAAGTCAGGAGGGTGTGTACCCACCACATAATCAGCTTCCAGAGTTAAAACCTCATATAGGTGCCAAAGTTCAATTCATGAGCATATTTGCTTTTTATGGCTAATTCTTCATAGATAACAGATGAATCATGGTCAAGGTATTAGCGAGATTGGCCTAAATGAGAGCTGAGGTTACTCCCCTCCTTCCCACCTAGTATCTATCACCCTGCAAGAACATAAATGCCCTAAAATACAGTCAAACTCCAGCATGTATCTCCAGATGAATAGCTGAAACCAAAACATTAAGCATTGCCCTTGTCATGCAAAACTGTGAAGGGCTGGTCTCTAGCTATACAATCTAGAGCTCATCCCTTAGCAAATTTATCTCTCTAGCTACTATAAGAACAAAGAGTTCACAGATAATTCACACTTCATTTTGCAGGTCTGTCTCTTTTTTTCCCCCACATAGTCCATTTCCTCCCAATAAAAATAGAAATTCTTCAAGTATTTTTCTACCTTCATAATTCATACCGAAGTCACATCATTTTCTTATTGATAGCAATTTGATTTCTGCAGTCACTATACAAAGAAGTCCATTAGCTAATTGCTCGCAGTGCCAGAACAGTTTTTAAATTGCTTTTAAGTTTAATGGCCTTGAACTTCATTTCCTCCTCTTTGTGTATTATAAGAGAAAGCAAACAAAACCCACTGCGTTTGTTATCATTGCAGAAGTCAGAAATAACATCTTTATTAATCCTGAATTTTAGGGGGTTTCTTTTTCCATGAACTAATTTACATCTATTCAGCATTTCCAGTGGGACAGACCTTGATCATTTTCCTGTGAACCCCTCTGATTCCCACTGGGCTGTTTCTGAAAGGTATGTATAGACCCAAGTGTCATTTATTATGGAGGCATAAATGACTGAGAGGAGGTCAAGAAATACATGTTATTTGGCATAGAAAAAATACAGTGGGGGGGAAGCACAAATGCCTTTAAAAAGCTGTGGAAAGCTATGCAAAATGAAAGAAAAAATAAAAATCCCAAACACAAAACCAAAACCCACCCAAGCAAAAAAAAAAAAAACCACCCAAGAAAAACACTTGGTGTTTGGAAAGCTAAAACTAAAATCTGTTTTTGTAATGACTCAGAGAGTTAGTGCAGTTTCCAGGGTTATTTGCAACAAAAACATTTTCCAAACAACCCCTAAAATTTCATGCAGGAAGTTCCATTAAGTCTAAGGCTTGAAATTACATTTAAACACAAACAAGCTGTCTCTGTAAAGACAAGTCGTCAGCCCTCATGATACACAAGCTGATCACCAGCTGGAACTAAGGAAAATGAAACCCAAGGGCAGAGTATTGCACAATCTGTTCTAACACAGGGTGCTTGTGCCTCCCTCCAGCCTCTGGGCCCTGCTCACTGGATGCCCCATTAAAAGGGACCTTCATTTTCCCACTGAGGCAGTTTTTATGTTCCAACAATAGAGCAAGTTAACCATTAAGCCCATAAAGATCAGACATACCAGATCGTGTCTTTTGCTTACTTAGATGCCCCAGAACACTTGCGTGAAATTACCCATAAAATGACTATTTTTAAGCCAGTACCAGACCAAATTGTTATGGAACAAAACGTACAGGTTCTGTGTGATGCTCTGGTTGGTGAGCACATTCTTCCCTGTGGGAGCATAGTTCCAGTCCATCTCACAGATCCCCAGGTAATAGACTCGGGTGACACCTTCAGCGAACACGGGTGGCAGCACAAGGATGTAAAGCAGCAACAACCAAAACAATCCCATCATAGCCTGAAGCAAAGACTCTTTTGGAGGTTACACCTGTTTGGGGGAATAGGAAAAGAAAGGTAATGAAACAAAAGCAGGATCTGAACTGGTTTGAAGGTACTAGCTGTTTTGAGAGGGTATGAAGGAACACATTCCCTGCTCCTGCTGCTCCAGCAGCCAGGGCTGTGCATGGCAGGTGGACTGCCCACACTGGCCATTCATTGTGTGCCAAGGAAGAGGTTTCAAAGCAAGGAGCTCAGAAAGCTGTGCTGTTTCACACACACACCCCTTAACAGCACAGTCAGCAGTAACATCAACAGGGAAAGAGAAAGCCACCATCTCCCAGGCCCAGCCCTCCTATCCTGCTGGCACACACCCTGCAGGGACGGGCGAGGAGCTGCCTGGGGACCCAGCCCAGAAGGTGGCCTTCTGGCCAGGGCAGGTCAAGGTGGCAGGAACAGCTCTGCAGGGGAAGCGATCCCCATGCAGGACAGCCATGCCCCAGGGCTGGCAGCAGTTGGGCTGGTCCCCTGGCCTCCTGCCTGAGTGGTGATTGCATACCAAGCAATCTCAAACTCTCAGAAAGAGCAAGGCTTAGACTTTATCACAAGGGAGAACAGCAGCTCCTAAAGCTGTTTGTGTAAAGTACCTCCTGAGACAAAGCCCTGCTGTGCCAGCCCTGCAGGGCAGAGCCGGCACTCCCCACAGCAGGACACTCATCAGGTACATCACACACCACCAGGGCCCACAGGGATCCAAACGCCTTGGGAAGGTGCTCTGGCCTTGGAAAAAAAACCAAGGACAAAGTCTTCGGGACAGAAGTCCTGTCTAGACCTCGGGCTGGGGTTTGAAGGTGACACTGCACGCACTTCTGGGGGAATTTTGGGAAAGAGCAAAGCAAAATCACCCAGCCAGGGCTCAGCAGGACGGGCTGATTCTCTTCTCACACTGTCACTACAGCGACTCATCACTATCTCTCCACTCGTGCGAGGCAAGGGAAACAGACAAACTGAACTCCTTCCCTAAAAAAGTTATTTTTCTCTGAAATGCATGCCTTGATTAAGAAAAAGCCACCGACCCAACATTGGCATTACATTCATCGATGATCCCTGGCACTTTATAGTTGAAAACTTACTCCCAGGACTCCCCTTTGCCGATTCATCAAGTTGAAAAGAAACAGAAAATCAGCTTTCAGCCAACGTGGTCGATAAAAAACTTTGTTTTACCCCAGCAGCCCGCGGGGGTCTCTCCCGACAGCCGACTGCAGAGAGACCACGGCCCGAGGCTGAGGTGAGGAAAAAAAAGTGTCAGACGAGCGAAGGACCCGTGTCAGCCCTTACCTGCGGAGCGGGGCCGGGGCTCAGCCGGCAGACATCCCGGGCGGTACCTGCGGAGCGGGGATGCGCAAGGGCCGGGGCGGGGGACAAAGTCCGGGCTGTAAAACGGGGCGCAGCCGCCGCTCCCGTGGGCAGGCCCCCGCGCCAGAGCCCCGCTCCGGAGGGTCGGNGAGCAGGGTGAGGGCGGCGGGGCCTGGACAGGGCTCCCGCGGGCAGGCCCCGCCGCACCCCTTCGCCCCGGTCCCACTCCCCACGCGTGGTGTTCTTTGGGAGTGTGGGGGGCACACCCGGGGAGGGGTTTGTGCCGTGTGAAGACCCGTAGGGCTTTTTTGGCCGGGTCCTTGCGGCAAAGAGCAGAAGAAAGGTGATTTAGGTGCTCCCAGGTGATGGGGGTGACGTCAGAGAGTTTCAGTTTGGGAGCGTGGGCGAGATGAAAAGTTGGGAGTGATGAGATCCGGGGTGGCTATTTTTAGTGGTGACACAGTGGAAGGATGTCGTCAGGAGCCGGAGGTCTGGCCGCGGGGATCGCAGCCCTCTAGCGGCATCGGCTCCGTCTGCTCCTCCCTGTGTCCTGAAAATGCCCGGGGGGTTGGAACGATTTTTCTTTGGGTTAAGACCCAAACTTGAGGGCTTTAAAACCCCCCGATCCGTGAGAATGTTCCATGTTTTGGTTTCAAACCTTTCAGCCCGGCCCCAGGCACTCAGAAATGCTCGCACAGGCAGTTCCCTGGTTCAGGAACTGTCTCTAGATTATGGTCCTGATTTACGACCAACACCTCAGAAAAACTGTCTCTCTCTGTTACTTTTGCTTGTTTTCTAGAATGGTGAGAACTTCTGCATTCTGGACGAGCAGAGGTTTGCCAAGGAGCTGCTCCCAAAGTACTTCAAACACAACAACATCTCCAGCTTCATACGCCAGCTCAACATGTGTAAGCATCAGCTCTTCTCACGTGTGCTTTCTGCCAGGTTCATTGCTACTTGGCAACAGTTTGAGTTTCTCTAAACAAGTGGAGTGTCTTGGCAGGTATTTGCTCCCTGGAAACCTGAACTCTGGTTTGAGTTTGCTTTGCAAAAGAGAAGAATAACAGTAGAGCTTGGCTAAGCTTCATTTGCCTACTCTGTCCTTGCCCAGTAGGTTTGCCTGGTCCCTCTAGGTGATGCCTGGTTAGATGTGTCAGAGGGGAGAGAAAGGACACATTTATCTTTCTGACACAGGGAGGATGTTGCTGCTTGTGTCAGTTGCTTGTAGCAAAGGTACATGCTGAAATGTTCCTCTGAAAGACACACAGTGCAATGGTCACCTATGTTTCCTGCTGGACCAGCCCCAGCTTTGAGTAAAGTTTTCTTGTGATAGAGCTGCTGGGGCACAGTGGAACTAGGATGACATTAACTCTGCTGAAAACTTGAACTTTTCATAGTTTCTGCTCCCAGTAACTGCAGTACTGGAGGTATGTCAGTAGCCTTGGGGTTTTCTTTAGCTGTGTGTTGTAAGAGTAAGCTTTGCACTGGAAGAAATGACTTTGCCAACCCCTCCCTCTCTGCAGATGGTTTCAGGAAGGTGATTGCTCTGGAGAATGGCATGGTTACAGCAGAGAAGAGCTCGGTTATTGAATTCCAGCACCCTTTCTTCAAGCAAGGGAAGGCACATTTGCTGGAAAACATCAAGCGCAAGGTACATCCTGGGCATGTGCTGACTCCACTTTGTTACACAAAGTAGCTGATCAAGAGCACGTCTCTTCATTTGGGCAAGTTTGCATAACTTAAATTGTTTCTCCAAACCCGTGTTGGCACAAAGCTTCATCTTTACTAGCACTTTCCAGTTCTCTTCTGTACATTCAGGCCTCCTCTGACCTGTTTCTGCTGATGTGTATCCTCTGTTGGCACATTGTAGCCCATAATATCCTGCCTGCCGTAGGAAGAGGCTATCATGATACATCATGTTGACGCTTGAGCAGCAGAAGCTTTTCTGGAGAACGTCAGTGAGATTGCCGTGTTGCCCAAGTTAATAAAAGCACGGGGCAGGCTCCAGAGTCACAATTGTGTTTTGATTGATCCTTCACTGAGTGCCTGTGCTCAGACTGGTCCTTGATTAAATCTCATGGTGCAGCTGCTCCTCTGACTCAGGCCTCTGCCCTTCCCAGGTGCTGTACCTGCTCCCTGGCCCTGGCTTGCACACCCCTGCACGGGGCAGGCGGGTGGGGAGCGTTCTCTGTGGCACCCTGCATTGGGAGAGGCTCAGCTGGGTGGAGTACTCTAGATGAAGAGACAAAAGCTGCAGTTAGTGCCAAGGAGATTCATAGGAAGCTATTGAGTGGGTTGGCAAAGTGTGTTACTTGTTGCATAGGAAATGTTAGTGTTTTTTTTCAAAATGTCCCTTTTAGAGTTTCTCGCCAGTCGTCTGACTGCCTGGAATGGAATTGTATTGCTGCACTTACTGGAAACTGAACTTCAAGCCTCCAGCAGGAATGCAAGTTTGAATGCAGGACTTACTGCATTTCCCCTTTTTTGCTGCTGGCTCTGCTGGTCTGCTCCAATCCCGACACCCTGATTTAGGTAGAGACTGAGGAGACCAATTCCTTGCTCTTGGGCAGAATGTTTTCCCCCAGAGAGGTGGCGTGCTGGAGAGAAACCAGACAGCTGTGTGTTCCACTTGGGATACAGCTCCTGTACCCCAGCAGAAGGCATTGTCTATCACAGATAACAAAGCATCTAAAAATGCAGATGGAGAGAGGCCATTCATCCCATCCTGCATAACACTGGGTTATGTTAAGAAAGTGGTTAGTTACTGCTGTGGTGACATGTTCTGTTCCATCAAATGGGATGGTATTTTAGGAGCTGGGTTATTTTGTAGCACACCTGGTCCACTTCTGACCATCCCATTCTCCTTTGAAAAAAAGGATCTGTGAGCCCACCTGCATGGAAGTCATCAAGCACTTCAGCAGGCTCATCCCAGGTGCTTTCACTTGTTTCTCACAGTTCAGTAGAATAATAAGAAAAACTGTAGCCTGCTGTAGGTTGGCAGGGACAGCTGGTGGTTGTCATCTGGTGCAACTCCACGTGGTTTTATTAGTGTCAGTATTCGGCTAAATGTTTTTCAAAATTATGCCCACAAAACTGAAGTTCAGATGTTGTGGGACAAATTTCAAATTGAATTGAGTGTGTCTAATCAGACTCCTCTTTTATTTTTTTAGTTCTCTTCTCCCCTGACCCTCATAACTGAATGGAAATTTGTTACTCTTGTGCTGTCAGATTTAGTCACTCCTAAAAAGAATGTACTCCATTGTTGTGTTTTGGTTTTGCCTGGTGTCTCACTCTTGGGCAGTACAGGGCAAGCTGTCACCAGATCCCAAGCCAGGAGGAACCCCATTTTCAGTCAGTGGTAGGTCTTTACCATGAATTACAGTGGTGACTCTACTGTGTACGTATACCAAATGAGAATTGTGTGTTTTCATTGGCATCTTGCTTTTTCACAGCTGAGACTGTCCTAAGGACTGTCATCAGTAGCAATCCTGGCAGTTTGTGTTGTACAAGAATTGGTGTTACCTGAACTTTTGGTGGAGTTTGTACCTATTCTTCTACAGACTGACTACATAGTTTCTGTAGAAATGAGTATGCAAGTCACTGTTCATAGTAAAGCATGTGTAACCCCATCCTATTGTAGGTATCTACAGTAAGAACCGAGGATCTCAAGGTCTGTACAGAGGATTTGCACAAAGTACTCTCTGAAGTCCAGGAAATGAGAGAGCAGCAGAACAACATGGATGTCAGACTGGCCAACATGAAGAGGTAGACTCCGTCTGTTTCGGAGGCACTTACACACTGAATGTTGCTTGTATCTAACAGAGCTTGACTCTAAATGTGGGTTTCGTATGAACTGGAAACAGGTGAAGCTATGTTTTTTTTCTAAGAAATGCCATTCTGTCCCACACAACATTCTGATTCTTGCTCATACATAATTCTGTTACAGACCAGAGGTTAAGACTGAGAGTTTGACTATCTTGAGACTTCATTTTGGTTGCCGTCACCTCTAAGAGATTTTAGGGCAATCAAAACAGGGTTAGATGCAGTGGGAGAGAGAGAATTAGTGTTTGGTTTTCTTTCTGATTAGAAGTGGACTTTGCACATGCTGATCTCTGCTCTCTCAGAAACTGTTCTGAGACAATCTGTGTTACACTCAGCCTCTTTCCAAACACCAAGTCTTTATTCTAAGGCTTTGGGGCTCTGAATGAATATTCACATCGAGATAATTGGTGGAGCAGCAGAGTATAAGAATGTCCTTGTTAGTGAGTCCTTAAGCGTTGGTCCAACCTACTGGAAAATGGAGTTAATTTAAGCCAGAGTTGATACCAGTGGATCAGATTAACTGGTCATTAGTTATCCACAGAAGGAATGTTGCCATTGGTCCTACAAGGTACTGTGAAAGTTTGAAATCTGTAAAACTAAAGCATATAAAGTAAACTCTGTTCATCCTCTGTCTTCTGATTTATTCTGCATTGCAGAGAAAATAAGGCCCTGTGGAAAGAAGTGGCAGTTCTAAGGCAGAAGCACAGTCAACAACAGAAGCTGCTGTCTAAGGTACCATTGCAGCATCTTCAGTGCTACCATCCTTATTCCTGCCTCTGTGACACCTGATGGCATTCTTTGCTTATGTAGAATGACAAATGACACAGAGCTGAACAGGCTGTACTAATACACATAAAATAAAGAAAATAAAAGAAAAAGAAATAAAGAAAATGTTCACAGTTCCTGAGTGTCCCAGAAGGAGTGCAGCAAAGAGCCATGAGCAGAGTGCTAAGGAAAAGTTGTAGTGAAAAAGATTTCAATGTGTTTGAAATCTCAGTGAATCTTACATGGGGAGAAATCTGTAAATCAAGCTGACCTGGGGTCAAAGTGGGACTGGATGCAGTGCATGGTGGCAGGAGTGTAGAACAAGAGATTGCAGGCACATGGAACAGAGTCTTTGAAAGATCTTGGAGCAAGACAGTCTTAGACCACTCAAGCAGTAAACTTGGAACCCAGAAAGTATAGGAGCTTCTGCACTGGAACTATTTTTCTCTGGTTTATCCCTCAGCTGTTTCTGGTCTGGAATCCTCTAGTGACTTGTGGTGTTATACTACATTTTTTTGAAAAAAACTGTCAAAGTGGGATAAATTTTCAATTCTGTTTGTAATTAACATTTTGTGTTTGAAGACCTGAACACAAATTAATTTTTAATTTACCTCTTAATTTCAAGTAAATAACTACAGAAGTTTGTAGTATATCTGAATGGTAATTTAATGCTATGCTTGCTGTGTTGACCACTTGGTTTTGCGGTTTTGTTTTTTCTTTTTAGATTCTTCAATTTATACTAAGTTTGATGCGAGGAAATTATATTGTTGGGGTCAAAAGAAAAAGGTAATTACTTGATAGGTCACAAATTAGTGTCAGATGTGAATTTTGGGGATCTTGCAGCTTCTATAAGGAAAATACTTAAAGTACATAAAGAACATTTTAATCACTTATTTTTTTATTCAAACTTGAGAAAGCTGGAGGAAATTCAGTAAAATATGAAATAAAGATTTCCCCTTCACTAAAAAAGTAGATTAGAAGATAATATACTATAGATTTTAAATTTGGAAGGGCACAGTTATCAGAAATAGTAACTTTTAAAATGTGTGACTGTGACTTAGGCAAAACAAAATGCATGTTTAGAGTGCAGCCTGCCTGCCGTAGACTTGCTAGAATACATTTCTGGACGCCAGTTTTCTTAGAGGAGGAAGAGTGGTAGTTCTTACCATTCCTGCACATGTTTGGCATTGCTACAGCTTTCCTGCAGAGCTCTCCACTAAAGCTGTGCTTTGTCCCAGGTCTCTGACGGATGCTGCAAGTGCTTCTCCCTCCAAGTACAGTCGTCAGTACATGCGCATTCCCGTGGAGAGTGGCCAGGCCGTAAGTCTTCCTGGGAAAAGAGACAGTGGGCCGGACAGGACAAGACACAGTGATCTTAAAGGCTTCCTTGCAATTGCTAATACCATGATCTTACAAAGAAATGCATTCCCTTTGGCCGTGGGTAGCCCTAAGGAGTTGCTGTGTTTGTAAGATCACACAAATCTGTACAACTAGTCAGAGACGAAACCCGAACAGGCAGTAGCAGCTTCATAAAGAAGAATGGAACTTCAGCACCAAAAAACCAGACCCTTTGGTTTACTTGTTTGCTGTATCCTCTGCAGGTGTCTTTTTCTGAACATGATGCAGATGATGAGGATGGGAATGGTACAGGTCTCATCATTCGAGATATCACTGACACCCCAGAGAATGCCACCGACAGCCTCCTTGCTGTGGCGCACACCAGTGGCAGAGCCAGGTACCTCGGAAGGGAGTGGGAGCATTTTCACCCAGGTTGTTACCTAGCTGGTTGTGTTATAGCATGAGTGAGCAATATGAATTCTGGGCAGCAGCCTCTCTGAATCTTTATTTGTATTCTTGTGAGAACCCGTTTAGTTGTTAACGGTCAGAGAGAAATACAGACATATATGTATGTCTGTATACATATATATAGTATACAGAAATATGGAATCTTCTGTTTCCTGAGACACTACGTTATGAGTTTCCCTCCTTCCTAATCCCCATGTACTATTATGCTGCCTTTGGTCTGGCAAAATGGGGTGTTTTGCTGTGATACATGCAAGCTGTATAAGCTGTAATAACAGATATTTTCATCTGCCTTTAGGAAAGCACTTTCCTTATTTTTCCAAAGACCAGTTGTTTATTTGAATCCTTGACTGGCTTGACGTTGTTAGGTATTAAGATTTGAGATGCTAAACTTGAAATGAAGGTTAAGAGTTGATGAATTCTCCTGTGTGTTGTTTTTCTTTGGGTCACATTTTAGGGAGACCCACGCAGCTCTGGATCCTGACTTACCTCTTTGTCAAGTATCGCAGCCAAATGAGTTAAACTGTGCAGAATCTATTCCACCACTTCATATAAATGATGTTAGAAAATCCAGTGAAATGGAAAATGTTGCTGTGGAACTCCATTCTGCACAACTGAGTACTCCAGAAGACCCTGTGTCAGTGATTGACTCCATCTTGAATGAGAACAACTCTGGAAACCAAAATGATCCGTTACTGGACAGGTATTAACTTGTTTCTGGAGACTGTTACACTGTTGTCATCTTGTGGGATCTTGTCAAAGTTTTAGAGGATGTGTTTATCAGAGCATAGCAAATTAGCTTATGTTCTCTTTGAACTCTAATACAGTGCTGTATCATTTTGTCTTTCCAGAGAAGAAATTCAGGATTTTCTTAACTGCATTGATGCCAGCCTTGAAGAGCTTCAAGCAATGCTGTCTGGGAAGCAGTATAACTTTGGTTCTGAAGCTTTGAGCGATGTGAGTGTCTTTTCACTTTTTCTTGTTTCTGAAAAGTACCTGTCAGGTTGCATCATGAAATTTGACTCATAGATTCCATGTTGTAATGGGCAAGAGGGGGGAAAATCCTGAGGAGCAAATAGTTATGTATAGAATGCTACATAGCCATTCTAGAAGTCTAACAGTGTACAAGGTTCCACTGACAGCCTCCTTCAATTCATGTAGTATTTCTGTCACACATAACACAAGGGGAAGAAAAATGGACTCACTTTCCCTTCTCAAGCCTTTGTCATGTATCATCCTGATTATCTGCTCAATTATGCATTATGATATGGAAAGAAACTCAGTCATACACCTGGAATCACTGTCCTTTTCTACTCCTGTGACCTTGTTTTATTTCCACAGGCTGTGAGTGTACTGCTGTAGGTCTGTGCTGCAGGGGAAGGAGTGGTGGGATGGATCCAGCTGTCCTTTCAGGAGTTGTGTGAAGTTTAGTTTTAAAAACTATATTATATGACACATGGTTTGTTTTTGTTTTCAGATACTTAATCCTGAGCTGCCAGCCCTGGATATAAGCTTAATGGAAACTTCTCCTGGTATGGAAAATGTAAGAGTAGTATTTGCTTTTGTGATGGGGAGGGTTAATACAATGCTTAGAGCTAAATTTGGACCGATGCAGTTTGTGGGCAGGGAGAGGATTGATAGCACGGGATAAAGCTGCCCTAGTCATGCTGCTTTTATGTTTTCAGTTACCACTGTTGCTATAAGGGTTCTCAAGATAATTGCAAGTCTTAACATTCCCAGCTGCAGTAATGTGCTCAGTGGGATGCTTTAAACTGCCACTTTACTTTGAGTAACATGTTCTTGACTTCTGAATATACCTGTGAACATAAGGAAGAGGGAACCAAACTGGTGTCTCTTGAATCAGCTGTCTTCACAAAACATTTTTTTTATTCCCATCTTATGCCTCTGTAGCTTCTGATTAGAAAAAGAAGGCTATATGTCTTCTAGGCAAGTTATAATTAGGTCTGAGGTTATAATTCAGGTGAAATTGTGTTTCAGTCTGTCTGAAGACTGAATGAAAAGTACTAATTAGAAATATAATGCAATATACTGTATTTATTCTGAATAAATGTGGAATTTCCTCAGAGGACATACAAAAGTTCAGTGCAAATTTACTTCTCTTGGTCCAGTTCCTGAAACTGACTCGTGTTTACAAAAAACCCTTGCAAGTGTCATTTATATTCTAGTTCTGAAATAATATTTAAAGTAGGACTTCCCTGGCATAAGAGTCTAGACCGCAGCTGAGGTAAAATGCAGCTGTGTTCAACAGTGCTTGCAAAATTTAATTATATTGATGAAACAAAACTTCTCACTTGGAAGGTAAAATAAATATTTGCTATTCAGAAGCTTGTTTGGCTCTAGTAAGTTAAGTTTCTCTGTATTTTACCGTGCCTTCTTTGGAGAGCTCCTGTTTACTGGCTCTCCTGCAACAATGGGCTTGTTGGTCAACTGATTTCTCTTCCCTCTTCCTTTCACCTTTAATTGTGCTACCAGTCAGTGAAGACATGGATTTTGCTGTTGCTGTTGAGCATTCTAATTCTGTCCATTTTGCTTCAGATTGCAGACGTGACAGAGGGCACTGAAGACCTGGGAGTGAATGAGAGAGAAACAGCAGGAAGCAAAGGTGGGCAGGAAGGGAACATTGAGAGCTTCAAACTCTTCCCAAACTGTGTATTGAAATGGAATTTTTGTAGCCTGTGATAGGTTTATCTCCTTTGGTCTGGGCTTAAAATTTTTGTGGAGACTGGGATGTTTGACTGATCTTGACAAAGCTGTGCCGCAATCTTAAGAGACCCCATCCTGTGTCCCATGTTGGTGTTAACAGTGTCCCTTTTCTTTGTCTTGAATAAGAGCCTTCACTTACGTGTCAGCAGAGCCCAGAGTCTAAACTGTTTGTTTTCCCTCAGATATGCAGCTGATACAGTACAGGGCCAATCCTCTGCTTTCATTATTTGAAGAACTACCTTTGAATGAAGCTGTAGGGAAGACAGAGGATCTGAAAAACTTTCTGCTGCCCCAGACAGAGGAGAAACCTGCTCTTCGCCCTTCATCAGGTAGTGGGACTGTCTTGCCACTAGCAGCTCCAGCAAGCCAGGCTGAGCCTCTGGATGCTCTGGGAATGGGTGACCCACCTCTACTCTCAGAAGATGGGAATGGAGAGTATAAACTGTTTCCACTTTTGCTTCTCAGCCCTGTTGCTAGTTTCATAGAAGAGGCCTCTGAGATAGAAACTTCTTGAGCTTAAGGTCAAGAAGTTTGACCTCTGGCCTCTCCTGCTTCCCGGGTGTCATTTTCTGCATAAACAGAAGAAAGTTCTCTTTCTACAAGCAAAGAGCATATCTGGAAAAGCTGAAAATAAGCTCAAAAAAGAGCTGGTGGAAGTGAAAGCACTGGATGGAAGGGAAGAACAAGCTCCCTGTAAACGTACTACAGCATATTCCATAACTTTTTATCCAATATTCTATTGCAAGAGGAAATCTGTTTGTATCCTGTTTGTAAAGTTTAGCTGTTTGGGATTTTTTTTTGTTGGTTTGTTGGGTTTTATATTAGCTGGATAGCAATGTGGAGTGTAGTATTTTAAACATGGGTTTTACTCTTTCCAAGAGCCTGTTTCAATAGGTGGTTTGCCTACTGTTTGGAATTAAGATTTTTTTTTTCAATTTTTTTTTTATTTTGAGATTTGTTTTTTGATAGCTTGCGGCTACAGTTTGCATCTGCTTAGGTCACTTTCGTACTCCTAGATTTGCTCCTAGGTACAGTGAACATTTTTCCTATGGAAAATTACATTTTAACTGTGGAATATTACTTTTTAACATGCTAACACACATCCATTGCCACGGATTGTAGGTGTTGTGGTAGGAAGTGCTTGCCACCCTGCATAATGCTGATTTCTCATGCACATTGCATGGCAGTTCTTCTAGGGTAACTTGCACCTAGCTCACGGATCATGTGTCCTCAGAAATTTTAGATAGAGATGTTTCACATCCATCAGAGTCCAGAAGCTGTCCTTAAAATGAGAGGGAGAAAAAAAAAAAAAAAAAAATCAGTATATATTATTGTATAACTCACATTGACATAGGACAGTACATTAAGATTTCTCTTCTGCTTGCAGTTGCTATTTCTTCACCTGACCCTATATGGACACTGTACTTCTTGCTGCATCTTCTGCTTGTGGGATCTTAAAGCTAAACTGACTAGATACATTTGAGTCCTTTGATAGCAAACTACAAAAACCGTTGCCTGCTGGCTCAAAAAGTCTTCCCCATAATTCCTTTCTACATCGTTTTCCTGACTTCTTTGAGCAGCTGTAATGCAGACATCAGCCTCTGGTTTTAGTGGAGGAGTGAGTTTTCCTTCACCAATATGAGGTTTGTAGCAGTCTGCCATGAGCCCACACAAACCTGAAATTTGCTGTAGTGATACAAAACTGTAGGGGCTGGAAGAGTCCTGGAGACAGGTAGAAAACCGGTTGTATAATATCACCTGATATTTCCTACCAGCACAATTACTTGAAATTTTTTTCAGTTTTAGGAATTCAGGCTACCCACAGGCTTTTTTTTTTCTCTCCAGAGTTTCTGATCTGTTAAGTTTTGTGTTCTTCTATATTAAAGAATCCAAGCTATGAGACATTCTGAAGCCTACTAGATAGTGCATGTTATCTATGCTGACCTTACTTAATTGGATTTGTGCTTCATTGTCAAATCTCTTGAGTTGCAGAGGAGGATCTTGCTGCTGAGTGTGTGTATATGTACAATGGCTTCACAAAGACATTTTGTTCCCATACTTCTGTAACTGTCCTTTACCTCGTGACCCTTTGTGTTTGTATCTTTTGAAATGCCTTTTGTCAAGTAGGTCTTGTTGCAGCGTTTTCTAGACTTTCTTTTGCTTCCTTCTTGAGAGAAATGGCTGAGTAGTCTCAAGACTTTGTGAGCCAAAGGCAGAGAGGGAAACGAGTGAATTACACATCTGTCTTGGGTTCTGGCATTTTTTAGTTTCTTCCCAAAGGCATCAATTTTGCCAAGAGTGAAACACTGAAAAACAGGCTTTTCTTCTGTGCTGTTTTGACAGCACAATGTGGACAACATTGAAAGGCTGATCTTCTGTAACTCTGACTTCCTGAGCAGGCTAGACTGAAGTGTAGTTCCTGTCATGGATTACTGTCGTGTTCTTCCATCACGGGTCTCACCATCAGATATTTGATCTGATTGCAAAATTATTTTGTAATACACTTTTCTCTCTTAAGAAGTTAAGAAACCAAGGCTTAAAAAACTATGCGAATAAAAACTTGTACATCTGTGTCTGGTTTATGTGCTGATCTAGGAAAAATACTTATGCAAGTTTCTGAAGAGAGATGGAAATGGAAAGGGGAGGGCTGAATAGCAGGAAAAACCCACATGCTGAAGTAATTAAACTCAAGAATTGCAAAACCATTACTGTTTCTCGTACATTCTTTTGTGTGTTACTGTATGTGCCAATACTTCCTGAACCCATTTGCTGAGTGTTCTAGAAGGGGGAGGCTTTCATGTTCTCTGGGGGATCTCATTATGCATCCACTGCTGGTTCAAATAAAACTGAAATGCTAAGGTTAGCCTGCTACCTGTTTTCAGATCTGGCAGGCTGAGAAAGAAGGGAGTTCAGTTTTATTATTAACCCATATCCAACATACCATGGAATCAAAGTTTATGGGAATGGACCAATCACCACCATCAGCATAGGGCCAGGTTGGCCTTGGGCATATGTTGGTTGGGTTCCCCAGAGTCAGCCTTCATGTCTGAGCACTGAGGCGACATGATATTTAGTGGTTTTTTCATAGGTAGTGATGTGCACAAGCTCAAAATACTGTGCTGGGTACTAGTGGAAAATGGTTTTGTGGACTCTGGTCTTCCATCAGTTCTGATTGCTGGCATCCCCAGGCCAGGCAGCTCTTCCCCTGCCTCGGGCTTTTGTAAATCTGCCTGATCAAAGCTTTTCAGCACTTTAGAAAGCATGTTAGCAACAACCAACTGCAATGTAAATTCTGCTGGTAAATAATCACTCTTTTTCTTTCAAGTTGGTGTTTCAGCCAGGTTGGGACACCCAGCTGCCTCTCCCTGCTTGACAGCTCAGGGGGTTTCACTGCATCCAGGCACCTACCCCTCTCTTTGCCTCACTGTCCTTTCCCAAGAAGCCATTTCTCACCAGGGCTCTGCCAGCTATGCCAGAGGTGGTTCATCAGTGCAAGTGCTCTTTACACATTCCAGTAAGAAAGGCCCTCAGCTCTGTAAAGTAGAATAAAGCACAATTTCCTGGAGATAGCAGGGGAAGGGGTCAGGGAACAGCTATCAATTACTCTAAGGCAAGAATATCTGTAAAAGCAAGAAATCACAGTGAAAGCAAAGAGCTCAAAAGAAAAGGAACAAGATAATTTCAGAGCTTCCAGGGCTGTGTGCCCAAATCTCATGGTTTTGGTCTTAAATTACGTAACAACCTAATGAGGCTGCCTACAAATGACAGTGCAGGAGGAGCTGTCATATATAAGATTGTAAGAAATATGTTTCCCACAACTTCAGTCTCAGGTACACAGCACTGATGGCTCTCGTGTTCTGTACTGGGCTTCTACAGATGCAAACTGACTAGCAGTAAAGACAGGATGTGTACTTTGGCGCGTGGCCTAGGATGTCATTTATTGCATTTAATTGTTCTGATTCAAGGACTGGATGTTGAATTACCAACAGCAAAATGCTCATATTGATTTAGCCAAGTACAATGGATCAGTAGAGATTTCTGTCATTAGAAAAACTAGGAGCTGCAGAGATAGAGAAAGGCATGTAAAATCTCCTGAATTTATTGTTTTGGTAGAAAACAGATTGCCTCCTAGATGGGTCTGGTTCTTAATTACTTTATAATACAAATTAACTATAACTAATACTACCTTTAATTAATAACACATCTCATTACAGTTGAAAAGTAATTATTTCATAGTCTCAAATATTTTCTACTTTGCTAAGTTCCTTTATTCTTCTCTAAGCATCTGATTGTTTACCTGCTTCCAAAGCAGCCTCTAGGGAAATGGGGGAATATTTAATTGGATTCAATTAATCAGTTCAGCTGAACAGCTAAACTACAGTGTGAGAAAGGAAGATCAATCTGTGCCACAGGGTGGGATGGTCAAACCAGCTGCCTACAGCTTGTGGAAATCTTTTTTCAAATTTGTATACCTAAATTCCTCACCTCTTAAGATGGGGTATAATAAAGAATAGGGTATTTTGGTTGCAAAGGACCTACAAGGATCATGTCTCATGCTGGTAATGTAAAGATTTAGGGTGTTTCATGAATCTTAATTTAAAATATAGTGGAGACCTTCACAGAAAAGTTGGTAAGGAAATTAATAGTGAGGACCTTGGTTGTTCAGCTCTTTAATAGAATTCTCTCAGATTTTCTTGTATGTAATGTGTGTTAAAACTTATTGTTTTGAAAGCAATGCAAGGAGGAAAAGAGGAACAAAAAGGTGCTTAGCAATAAAAAGCAAAGGAAACATTTTTTAAAAGTGGAATTAAAAACAGAAGGGGGAAAAAGTATACTCAGCAGGAAATATGGAGTAGAAGTAATTCTTAAACTTTCCTCTTTTCACCTTCCATGAGCACTTCTGTTCTTCCCACACCTCTGACAGTGATTGCTGAGACACTGGTTTTCTGAAAAAGAGGAAGGAAAAACCATCAGCAGCTGTGCTTGGTTCTCAGTAACAAAGTGCATGATGAAAGGGAAGCATTCCTGATCTATGCCCTGACTTGGAAAGATAAAGCCTGTTCTGCTCAAGGGGGAGAAGCTGCACCCTGGGGAGGATGGGGATGCTTGTGAGAGCAGCTGTGCTTATGAGTCCTCTTCTCCTCTGCAATGGTGAGTCCATGGAAAATTCTCCCACCAGGGGCAGTCCGCCCCCCTGGCACTGGCCAGTCTGTGTGTTTGTCCAGGGGTGGCTCTCTTTTGGGAATAGAAGCATGGCAAAAGCCAACATGCTGTTGGCTGTGTGTTTGGCTGTGTCCAATCCAGTGGCTGTGGAGTGCAGTGGAACCTGCCCACCTACTTAGAGTGCAGCCACCCCATACATGCCGTGAGGGTTGTTCCACAGAGCCCAGCCAGCACCCAGCATGCAGGGTCTGGTTAGTTCTTGTGTTCCTAGGAAGAGGGAGGTTTGGAAACCAGAGCAAAAGGGTCTATGGAAGCACAGGCTCAGCCCTAAGTGTGAAAAAGGTGTACTGGAACAAAGGCAACAGACCTTGTTTTTATAGGAAAATTTAAAGTTTTAGACTTCTTTGATCCACTGCCTAAGTTGCTGAAATTCCCCTTAGTCTGAAGTGGTGTGTGTTAGCAGGGCAGATGAGCAGCAGAGGAGAGAAAACCATAAAAGCTGGGGTTTGCAGTGAGTGTGCCATGCTTCCCAGGAAAGCCCTGGGGATAATGTCAAGTGGTGGGAGCTGGCACCATCTGGGACAGGCATCTGGGACACATACTTGAGACAGGGTTCTTTCCTCAGCTCTAAATCATCTGCTAACTCTGATCCTGTGCCCTGCCCCGTGTTCCTGTGTGTACAGGTGCTCACCAAGCCAGGCTGCTCTCACATCCGTGCCCCAGCAGTCAACTCTCTTCCATTCATTTTCCTCATGACATGGTGGTTTTTTGTTAACCACATCCCTGAACAGACCATCATCTGCACCATCAGCCTGTGCTTTTTGTGTGGTGGATTCCTCTTGCTGATGCTCTCAGCACCACTCAGGAGCTGCCTTCACTGCAATTGCTTTTTTTTTAGTTTCTTTTTCTGTTATTCCTGTAGCTTTTCTGGACCTGACCGGCTCCAGTGAGATCAAAAGCATATGGAAGGGATCTACCACCTTGCCATGTGTCTATGTGCCTGTGAAGGACTTTGTGCTGGAAACACTCATCTGGACCGTGGTGCATGACCAGAGCTCCGGTGCCATCTTCCGGAGGGATTGGTCTGGTGACCATGTCCTCCTGTCTGAATACAGAGGCAGGGTCAGCGTCCTGAAGGACACCCCAGGGAACCTGTCACTCCACATCCTGAACCTGGAGATCTCTGACAGGGGAACCTACACTTGCCAGGTCACCTGGAGAGCCAGCAACAACAGCCTGGTGGCAAGAGAGATCACCACTAAACTGGAAGTCGTTAAAGGTAAACTGAGAAGGAAGTTGCACAGGAAGGGAATCTTGGGAAGGCTTTTAGGGATTAAATAGACCAGGTGGGCTGTGAACACCTGCTTCAAACTCCAGCAGAAGCAGCAGAAGGTCAGAGAGAGGAATTCTGCCCAGGGTGCTGTGCTGGGGAGGATTTGTGGCCTCTGTGCAGGGGTGAGGAGAATGTGCTGCCCCTCCTCCATAGCACAGCAAGAACTGCCCTGGGGTGGGGACCTTCATCATCACAGCAGGACCAGCATCACCTGGGTCCTGTCTGCTTTGTCTTCCAGTTGCAGTGACCAAGCCCATTATCAGGGCTGGCGAGCTGGGGCTGACAGTGCCAGCAGGAGCCAGGACCAGCCTGACCTGTGTGGCCAGTGGGTCCCCCCCCATCCGGTACCGCTGGTTCCGGGGAGCCCCAGGAGGGACAACCCTGCCACTGGGCAGCCAGGCCGAGCTGGCCTGGGACAGCCTGCAGCCCTCTGACACCGGAACCTACTTCTGCCAGGCAGAGAACAGGGCTGGGTCCGGGGCGGTGCAGCAGAGCGACCCTGTCCAGCTGACCGTGAGTGGTGAGTCCCTGGAGCCACAGCTGGGTGGAGAACATCTGGGGCCCTTCTGTACTGGAGCAGAACAACATTCCTGCTTCTCTTCCCTGAAAGAGGAAAACACAAAATGCCTTCTACTCTCTGGAGCACTCCTCCTCACCGGCTCTGGCTTTCCATCCTCTTTTATTCCCTGCACTCTCTCCTTCCTCCTCTTAGAGGAACTGTGCTTTTCTGATGAAAAAGAGCTTCTGTGTTTAAACACATTTGTTCCTCATTGGCTTTTTTTAAATCCTGTCTGGCTGCCTACCACAGCTGAGCAAGTTTAGATGAGACATCAGGATTTCTCTTTGACAATGAGGAACATGAGTGGTAATTCAGTAGGCCTGTGCAAGCCTCTTTTTTTCCCCTTGCAGATCTGTCCACAGTGATGGTGGCCACTCAGAGGGATGTGGGAATCACAGGGATACACCACCCAACCACAGGTCAGACCAACTGTCTGTGTGGGAGACACTGCATGTTTCTTAGGGTTGCTGGAAATACCATTTCCTAACTGGTAGACCATATAGGATGTCCTGGCTCCTGGTTTGTTTGGGTGTTTTTAAAGGGTTTTGTCATTTGTTTTCTAATCTTGAATGAAGCTGCTGAAGTGGGAGGCAGAGCTGGTATCTCTACAGGCAGATACAAGAGATGGAAAAGCTTCTTCAGACCTGTCTGGAAACAGTCAACCTTACCAAGGGCAGTTGTTTTGAGGGAGGGCTTGTGCTTTCCAGCTTGTCTTTGTAGGATGTGGTAATTCAGACCTGAACTAGAGTAGGTCTAATTGGGGAAACTTGAAGTTACAGTGCCCCACCAGCCACATGGTAGGTTGTGGGAAGCAGTATCACTGACCAGAAGCTAAGGGAAGATGTTGAAAGTTGTTTACTGTTCTTACAACAAACCCAAATGGAAACGGTGTTCAGAGGTACCTCAGTTATCTCTTAGACTGCAGGGGGCTCCACCACTTTTACAGATGTGTTTGTGTAAACATCCATGCATACATATAGATAGTATATATACAATTTGTGTATATATAGTGTATAACATATATATACTCTGTATATTATAATGTACATATAGTCCTCATTTCTAGAGCTTTCCTGTCTTCACTGCCTTGTCAAGGTTATGGAGACAGTCTGTTTCCACCCTACAGATTTAATCCCACATTTCCTGGTGCTAAAATTTCTGGAAATGCACTGTGAGCCTTTCACTCCTCTTTGTTCTGCAGATCTGCCTGTAGCAGTAGTGACTCCAGAGAGCAGTGCGGGATATCCAGAAAAAAATTACACAACTCAGAGTAAGTGGCGAGCAAAGCTAAGAAGAAAATGAGGGGGACAAACTGGCCACTCAGTAGTCAGTATCTTTAGCCTCAGAACTATTGTTCTGCCTTTTGGCTGCCAGTTGTATTAGGAGAATCTGCTGGTTGTCCTTGTGGCCCCAGTCTCCTGAAGAGATGTGAGCAGTGAGTCTGTCTGGTGCAATGTCACTCATCAGAGCCACCTCCCAAGGTGCTGCCAGGATAAGGCACATGCAGCACAGCCTTGTGTCCCATGTCCCTGGCTGCTGCTGTCCTCAGGGAAGTGGTTGGAATCACTAAAGTGCTGCTGCAACCTCGGGGGGGGCTTCTCAGTGTGAAAGTCTTCTGCTGTGTTGCTCTAGGTTTCCAGGGGTCTCACCTCTCCCTGTTCCTGGTCATCTTGATTGCCGTGGTTTGCAGTGCTGTGGTTTTTGTTGTCATCTTCCTTATCATTTGCATTAGAAAGCCCAAGGATGGTGAGTGGAGCATTCTAGAAAACTTGAATGTGTTCTTTCACCTTTGAGGGGCTTAGGGATGGGGCTGGTGCTGTGCTCTGGCATCATCCAGGAGCTGGTCAAATGCATGGATCAGAACAGGTGGTGGAAGATCTACAGAGGCATAGTTCACTTAGTACCTGGAAGGAAAGAGTCCATCATTAATTCTCCCTATCCCATAGGGATTAATTTCCTTTTTAGTCTTCAGATGTAGGATATATTTACTGAATGCTTCTGTCTTTGCTGAGGCAATAATAGAAAATTCCTGCTCCAATGCTTTCACAGAGCCCTTGCTCACTAACAGTGCTTGGCAGCATACAGAGTACACATCAGAGCCTGGGTTGGGGTTCTGGCCTTCTTTTCCTGATAAGTAGGAAAACTGTGGAAACCTCCAGTTTCTGAACTCAACTTTGCCTTTGACCTTGGGCCAGTTATTCTGACACAGTTTTGCTACATCTGGAATGTGGGTTGTTTTCATTTTCTTGGACTGAAATCCTGGGAATGGCAGCCATCACCCACTTACCATGATATTTGAGGTGGTATGATATTTAAGGTTTTCTATCTTTAGAAGTCACTGTCATATCAATAAGAGACATAGATGCAAATTATTGACACATTTATGCTTATCTTTTCCAGCTCAAGTCTATGAAGTAAAATTGTGAGTATAACCCTTTATCTAACATATTGATGAATCTGTGGGGACAGTATCAGAGCAGAGAAAAAAAACAAACACTGCTACTTACCTGTCAAGGTGAAAAGCCTCTTACGCAGTACAGATGAAGATGTACAAAGTTAGCTCAGTCATACATTGTACTGATGATCTCTGGGCTTTTCATATCAACACAATGTAAAAATAAAGATCTTTTCCTTCACAAAATAAAAATCCTAAGCAAAGAGCAGGAGCTGTTTATTAACTCCTCGTCAAAATGGGGCCTCTTGATACCTTCTAGTGCCTCTGAAACTCCTCCTGGACTGGAGGCAATGCTGCTGTAATGTCCAAGGTTTTTCTGCCACCTGGAAGCAGAGGACAAGAGCCATAACATAATCCAGTGGCCCATGTTTACATAGGTTTGAACCAAATTACAACCTTGTTTAAAATCTTTATGGTTGGGAGAGATGATTTGTCTGATGATTACTCTGGTCTCAACTCTTCTTCCACATTATATTTTGATTTCAGCCATAACTTGAGAGCAGCAGCTTCTTCCAGATATGAAAGTACAGGTCACTATGAGGACCCTATCCCCTGCGCTGACAGCAATTACATGATGGAGACCCTGAAAAGCAAAGAATGTGAAGAAATAAATAAGAAAAATAATGAATATGAATGTCTTGGAAACACCCAAGAACCTGAATATGAATTAGGGGATACTGTATGAAAACCAACAGTACCCTACAGGTAGCAGTCCTGAAGAGTACCTTCATTCAGGCAAAATCTATCTTCCTTACTCACCTTTGCCTCTGAAAAATAGGTCAGACAATCAGGTTTTGCTCTTGCACAATTAATGGAGCCTCAGCAATCTCTGCAGTGAAAATGCAAACCTCTTTAGGACTTTTGGTTACAGATTGCTGTATAGGTCTTCTGATTTTGCTTTTCTGTTGCAGACAATCCTTTCCTAGACCACAGTGTTTTGAGGTCCAGTAGGTGTTCTTGCCAAGGTGCAAGAACAGTACTCCAAAAGTTGCCCTTAGAGTCAGTTAGTCTGTCACAGTGCTAATGCTCCAGAGTCGACTATCCTCTTCCTCAGGCTGATCAGGAGTGACCCCTGCTCACTCCTCAAAGCCCACCTTTTATTGGTCCCCCAATTCTGCTCATGTGAAGTTGGGGCCAGCCCTAACTGGGCACAGGTGGGCTTAACAGGAGCCCATGCCTTCCTCCTCCTAACTGGCAACACCTGAGTGTCTTTACCTGATTGCCTCTACACTTTTCTTGGCTTTGTCACCACTTTTGTAGAAGAAAGCCCTTTTTTAACCAGAACATGCAGACCCCAGGCCAAGAGGGCTGTGCTAAAATTACTGCCCTATATGACCAAAAGGATCTGCCTTCGTAGCTTTGGTGTGTGGAAGCAGCACCAGCACTACGAGCTGCTCAGTATCCCCAGTGGATTTGGGTGAGGAGTGCAGAGGGAAGTTGGCCTGGGAATAACCTTCTCTCATCCCTCCCATCCACCTGAAGAGCTGCACAGGTTGTAGGGTGTTCTTTTAGATATGAGGCAGCCCTTAAAGAGGCACTGAAAGACTAAATCCAGGAGGAAACCAAGAACCTTACCACACCAGGGGAGCAGTATGAAAAGAAATGTCCCCTGCACCCATCATGCTGTTAAGAGTTTGCTTAAAGGTCAAGGTCTCAGAAATCTTTATTTCAAACTGAAAAGGGAAAAACAGCAGCTTTTTTGGTGATGATATCTTGGATAAAACTGACAGTGTGTACATGCAGTTTATTGAAAACATGAACAAAAAAGATGAAAATCATTAAACTTCAGGATTGCAAAGTTAGTAGATTTTGTTATAATTCTTTTTTTTTTGCCCGTGTGTGTGAATGTCAGTGTCTGGAATTATGCTCCTTGGAGCCTGGAGTCCTTCTACTTGAAAGCAGAGGAATTACTGTGGATCTGCTGGAGTCTGGGATATGTTTTGGATGTGGTGTCTGGTGGTGTGTGTAGGCTGTAGCCATCTGTATTTTAGGGAACAGAAGATGCAAAAGTCACTGCTACTCCACTTTGAATTTCAGAAATGAAACTCAGTGAATGAAATGAGAGTGTTAGGAGGTGACATATAATGAGTTCTGTTATGAAGACTGTAAAAAGACAGTGAAGGCTGACAGTCCTCCCTCCTGAGCTGGAAGATGTCTAGGGGAGGAAAACTGTTGCAATAGTATTGTAAGGTACACAATTATCACTAAAAGGGTTTTCCAGAAAACAACAGAAAAATCATGATTGTTATTTAACATGGTATTAATGTGATAGCTAATCACAAAAGGGCTTTCCAAGGAAGGGCAGATCTTGCAGTAAAAATTGCCCTTTTTTCCTGCATGCAGATGGATCAGCAAGAGCACTCAGAACTTTCTTCTTCAGATATCTACTTTTTGATGGTTTGCTCAAAGCTTAGTACTGAATTTCATCCCCTCACAGACTAAAATTCTCATTTTATCACCAAGAAAATGACAGCAAATGTCTCTAGCCTGTGCCAAGCTGTCGTGATCCGAGCTATTATTTTAATATTTTGTTTAGAGGAAATCTCAGCCTCTGCTTCAGAGACAACGCACAGAATTTCAGGCTAACACGTGTTGAACTTAAACAAGTTACAAGGATTTATTTTTTAGGGAAGGCACAAAGAATTAAGGGTTAAGGGGAACCGGTAGAGAAGAGAAGAGGCCAGTTCGTTACCACGGTCGCTGTAGCAGGGTGAAGAAAAAAAAACGCCGCTCCGTTTTTCCGTCAGGGCAGGCCCCTCTGCAGGCTTCTTTGACTTCCATGATTTCGGTCCGTGGCTACTGCTGGTTCATGTGTGGCTTTCTCCGTGGTGTGGGCTGGCAGGCAGGCTGGAAGACAGGCTCTAGGCAGGCTTCTTCCAGGCTTCTTTTTCAGGGGTATTTTTATAATGAAAAAGGGGAGCGAGCCCCCCCCCTTTTTTGCCCCCCTCATCTGAGTTACTGGTAAACCGTTTTTTCCGGAGGAGCATTCTTCCGAGACAGGTTATCAGTCGATTTAGATATGTTAATTTTCTATTGTCTAGCCCAAAATTCCAGGCACCAGCAGACTGGTTTGCCTGTTTACCGTCTTTGGATATGTAAATGTGTTTGACATGTAAGCTTAAGGAAGGAACTTGCTCAAGAATCAATTTTTTTTTTAAACAGTTCACATCACAAGCTATGTCAAAACATGAGCGTAAGGTGCAGGCTCTGCAGAGCTGGTCCCAAAGAGCAGGGTCTGTGTTCCCATCTGCACTCATTTTTCAGGGAAAGGGGGACTTTACTGTGCCACCTCTCATTAGCCTGAGATATAGTAGCAGAAGTTGCAGAACAAAGAGTCACACTGATCACTTTGAGCTCTGATTCTTGAAGAAATGATGCTTGGAAGTGGGTCATGCCCAGTATAAAGAAGGGAGGTGGGTACCTGCAGGGGACAGGCTGCAGGGTGCCTTGCTCTCTCTCAAGAAAGAAATGTGCTGGCTGTGTGACTTGGGAAGGGGAAAACTAGCAGCTACATCTCTGCCCCAGGGAGAGAAAGATGTCATGTACATTGCCTCTGAGGAACCACAGTTCTTCATGTTTGTTTTAGCTAATTTTTATTCTTTTTTCTGTGTAATTACTGTTTCAGGAAGTCTTGCATGTTTGGTTCACAAAGTATACACCTCAGCAGTTTCAGCTTGAGATTTCTGCTTATTCCAGGGCATGTTTCCCAAAATTCAGCTTCTTTTAGGGTCCTCTGTAGGAGACAGTAGACTGCTGACACAAGCTTCTACCTCAAGTCATGGACCAGGGTGTGTAGATTTTCTCTTGAAAATGGACTCATATTCACTCTTCCAGTGTCACTGCTTGACTTTTAACATATGATGGTTTTTGTTTTCAAAATTAAGAAACACACTTACGGAGATTAATAAAAAAGAGCACAAGTCAGAAAAGTCAAGAGAATGGTAAGAAAAGTGGGTGGGGATGATGGGAGGAGTGTGAAATAGAACTGGAAAGATCCTTGTGTCTTTGTCCATCCTTTACCATTCACCTAACTCAGCAGTGAAATGGACTCGTGATATTTCAAAAAGAGGATCCTAGATGACAAAGGACAGAAGAAAGGGAAGTGTTCTTCACTTGCACTCTAGTCCAAGGAGTGTGGGGGTCACTCCCCAGGTGCAGGGAAGGGTGAACAGAGCTGCAGTCCTGGGAAATGGGAGGAGTTGTGTGGATAGTGGTGGTGTTTCTGATGGCTTCCATCAGCTGCAATGGTGAGTAAATGATTCGATATATAAGAATAAAAATCAACATACTAAGAGGGTAGGGAGAAAAAAATTAATTATAGTGTCTTCATTTTTAAAAATTGCTGCTCTGCTGTGTTAACTATGAAGCTAGTCTTTGTGAAGATTGAATATGAATTCTTCTAGAACTTAGTATATTTGTCACCGTTGTTCTGCTAGCATGGTCCTAGGACAAAGAGCTGTGAGACTAGGTGTGGGTGCACACAATTTCCCTTTGTGTTGTCTCATGAGCATCTGACTCTCAAGGTGGATTAGGAGAGGTGACACTGGAATCTTGGCTTTGGTTCACATGCCCATGAGGCACACATGCTACTCTCAGGGTACAGATGACACTGACACCAACATAGGAATGTTTTGGGAAACAGGAGAAAGATACTTCAACAAGTTGCATGCAGCAGCACAGAATTGGTCCTGGCATTTAGAAGAAGTGATTGAAGTATATGCCCTACTTCATCACCAAATAAACAGCTTTGTAGATTTCTGGATCTGTCTCCCAAACAACTTGTGAGTGAATGCAGCAGAACAGAACTAGTGCCTGTCTGGGGAGGAGGGGAAAAGGGGAGTGGGATAAGGGGCTAGAGGGTAAGCCAAGACCAGCTAAATTCAGGTAGTTTCCTGGAAGAGGCACCTCCCAGAGGATCTATGGTCTCCACGGGCAGACAGCTGGAAAGACTGGGAGCCAGGTACCACAAAATCTGTGCCCATTTGAGTGCTCAGCAGAGTGCTTCTCTGGTTGAAGCAGGGATAGTCCAAGATATTTAGGTCAGATCTGAGGTTCTTTACAGCTAAAGCACAAAGACTGGGCTTGGTCCACCCTTCCTGTTCCAAGTCCAGTACTTCAGAGCAGAGCCCTGAAGGCACCTGCCTGCGTGGTCTTTTGTGCCACCAGGACAGCTGGTGCTGGCAGGCTGGGCAAGAAGATGCTCAGCTGTTTTAGAAAATGGGCTAGAATATGAGCTCACCATTTTTCTGTTATCATGCCTTATATATAGTACAAATCCCTCTGATCAGTCCTCTAATCTCTAACACAGCCCTACTGTTTTTTTACCTGTTCCAGATGTATTTCACTCCAGTGGGAAAATTTACATTGTTTGTCTGTAAGACTACATCCCAGTTTAGCAAGTGTCACTGGGAGGAAATACTTCTTTTAAAAATGCTGTCTCAGGGATTTTTATTTTGCTGAATTTCTCCCATTCCTTCCCATCAGCTCTCTTTTGGAGTCACCTCTGCTAGTGTTGAAACTGGTCACATACAGAGTGCAGGGAACCAGTGGAGGACAGCAGCTGTTTCATGGCACACAGCAATGCAAAACAATATGGGAGAGATGTTTAAACAAAATTGTGTCCAAATGAATGCACTGAATAATGAACATACTTGAACTTGAGTGCACCAAGTGCACTTGAGTGTGTTTCTGAAGAGTTTTCTAAATAGCTTCTACCCTTAGTTTTTCTCAGTGTGAGTCTGTGAAAAAAGAAAGAAGAGAAATGGAAAAACCTTTAAAAACTTACAGATCAAGGAGTTGTGTTTGGCTGGGATGTGAGATTTGAAGAACAGAGCTGTGCCTGCTCTCCCAAAATAATCTGGTAAAGGAAAACCAAGGCTCACTGTCAGAAACAAGCTCACGCAATGCTTCCACAATGCTTGGAAAGCCAAGAAGCAATATTGGAGTGTAAGGGCTGGGGCAAGGCAGCAGGAACAAGAGCTGCTCCTTAAGGTCTTGTGAATGCTGTGATGCTGCCACCAGGAGTAGGATTTGTGCTTCTCTATACTGAGAGGAATTGAGAACTGGAAATTGTCCAGAGACAAACAATAAAAATAGCCATGAGGTCAAAGCTATTGTTGACTTCCCTACTTTCAGTAAAGTGGGGACAGGCTCTGGTTTTGCCAGTTGTGGTCTGCAGCATGTCTAAGGGGTGGCCATGTGTTGGCTTCCACCAGCTAGTGGTTCCTGTCTGTTCTAAGGGTGTTCTCTCCTGCTGTGTTCTTATTTCTTCCCTTCAACTGTTGCTCCCTTCAGCCCTCCTAGAGCTGTCTGGTCTCCATGAAATCAAGGGTACGTGGATGGGATCTGCCACTTTACCATGTACCTACATGCCCTCAGAAGGGTTTACACAGCAAATGCTCACCTGGAGCATAGAGCGGGATGACAGCACCGCAACCATCTTCCGGAGGGACGATTCTGGGGACCATGTCCTGTTGTCACAGTTCCGAAACCGGGTCAGCGTCCCACAGCACAGCCCAGGGGACATCTCGCTCCTGATTGAGAACCTTGAAATCCCTGACAGTGGACACTACACCTGCCAAGTCATCTGGAGGTCTGAAGACAACAGCTTGATAAAAAAGGAGATGACCACTATGGTTAAAGTTGTCAAAGGTAAACCCAGCAGTAAATCCCTGCTCTTGTGTAGCCAGTCCAGCCCACAGAGCGTGTAGCAGAAGCAGCAGCTGGTGGTAGAACAGTGTTTCACACCATACTGTCTACCTACATCTAGGCCACATGTTGAGGGTCCCTCCTCCATTGCTGTGTTAACCCTTCTTCTCTACTCGTGGAGGTGTAGGGATGGACTGGGGAAGGCACATCACCCCAGTCTGGATCTACCCATGGTCACTTGAACCCATGGTTCTTGAGCTAACGTCCAGATCTGGTTCTGGTTTTGGCTGCAAGCAGCCAGCATCTCTGCAGTTCTTCTTGCAAGCGAGACATCCAGTGGGTGTTGTGGAAGACAGATCTGCCTTCTCCCCTCCTGAGCACCCTCCAGCTTCACCTGGGTCCTGTCTGCTTTGTCTTCCAGTTGCAGTGACCAAGCCCATTATCAGGGCCGGCGAGCTGGGGCTGACAGTGCCGGCAGGAGCCAGGACCAGCCTGACCTGTGTGGCCAGTGGGTCCCCCCCCATCCGGTACCGCTGGTTCCGGGGAGCCCCAGGAGGGACAACCCTGCCACTGGGCAGCCAGGCCGAGCTGGCCTGGGACAGCCTGCAGCCCTCTGACACCGGAACCTACTTCTGCCAGGCAGAGAACAGGGCTGGGTCCGGGGCGGTGCAGCAGAGCGACCCTGTCCAGCTGACCGTGAACGGTGAGTCCCTGGTCTCCAGCTCCTCATCACCACTGGACAAGACTGAGGGGGGAGTTTCATCTTTCATAATGCCATTGGACACATAATGCTGAATGGTAATCGTAGCTTGGCTGTCACCTAGAGAGGAAACCACACGGTCTGACATCCTTCCTGCTTCAGTGTGCCTGATCATTGCAGGGGGCTGGAAATTGTCCTCGTATCCCTGGGAAGCCTTACAATCCCTCATTCCCTTACAATCCTTCAACCTCACACTTTGCAGGTCTGCCCACAGCAACATCAGCACCCAGGAGGGATGCTGCTTCAGAGAGACCCCCCACTGCCACAGGTGAGCAGAGAGTGCTGGGAAAGACAGGAGCCCAGCTGGCAAGGGCAGGTTGGTGAACGCTGTCTGCAGACCAGACTCCAAGCCTGGCTGCCACAAGGCATACATCTTCAGCCTCTCAAGCATCAGTTTTTTGTAGAACCATTCATTCTGGCTGGAAAACAAACAAAAAAACAAACAAAAAACAAACAATCAAACAAAAACAAAACAAAAACAAAACAACAAAAAATCCAAGAAAAATCCAACTTTAAAAGCATCAAGTCCAAGTGTAAAAAACCCAACTGGGTTTTCATCAGGCATGCGCTGCCCTCCCGGCCACCCAGCTGCAGCCCTCAGGAGGGCAATTATTGCCTGACCTTTGCTTTGTGTTTCTGCCCAAAAGGGGCCAAAACCAGCAACACTGACCCCAGCCCTGTGGAGCATCTGGGTCTGGTGGCTGTCGCAGGCTTTGTTTAACCACCCTCGCTGGGTCCCCTCACTATCACCCCTCTGCTCTCAGCTGGGCGACCCTTCCTGCTGTCACCCTGCCCCTCTATCCCTCACAGGTGCCCCCCAGGCCACCCCAGCCCTGCTCATTGCTGCACTGGTGACCACAATGGGCACTGTGACCGGGGCAGTGCTGGCCACGCTGAGGCACCGATGGCGAAACAAGGACCGGGAGCAACATGGACAGGACAAAGATGGGGACAGTGAGTGAAGGGGTGAGAGGGATGGCAAAAAACCCAGGGCATGGGCGGTGGAGGGCAGCCCTGGTCCGAGGGATGGGGCGGGAGGGATGGCTCCATCCCCTGCTTCCTTCTCTTCCCTGTTTCAATCCCAGCCTCAGCTGGCTCCTTCTAGGGAAAGGCAGGGTAGGAGGGCTGTACCTGAAGGTGGGAACATCTGGGAGCAGATGGTGTTTTTTCCTATGGGAAAAGAAACATGCTGATGCACATCTTTGATTCTTCTTTTTTCTTCAGAACATCTCTATGAAGTTGCTTTGTGAGTTCAATTTTTCACCCAGAAAATATGAAGACTTTGAGTGCATGACACTGACCTCTCTGCTCCATGAAAGGCCAAAGATTTCTCTGACTTGGGGGGGGTGCATCTGTGGTACCTTGACAGTCCATTTGGTCAGCAACATGAGGATATGAACATTTTAGTGCAGGAGGCAGCAAGGGGAAGTCTGTATTCTAATGTGTCAGAACAAGAGACAGATTCTAGGTCCTTTGCTCTGCCCTACAGATGCCATGGAAAAACTGCTGCTCTCTGTAGTAATTAATCCCAGTGCTTATCCAAGTATTATTTTGTGCAATTCCTGTTTGCTTACAGTTATATGAACTTGTCTTCTGCCCTGCCCTAATCTCAATTTTTAATCCTTTTATATTATTTCCCATTCAGGGACATATCTAAGCCATCTGTAGCCTCACACTGTGCCATTTTTCCTTACTATTGCTTGTGTCTACTTTCTAAAGTGACTCTTGCTGGTAACTCTTTTAAGTGTAACATAATGTCATGAGAATTTATGGCACTAATGTTAACTGTTTATTGCTTCTTTTTGTCACTCTTTCAGAGCCTCCCAGGCCCTCACTAGATTGATGTAAATTTTGCTCTTTCACAGATTTAGTACTAGATTTTGTCATTGACAAAGATGTAAATTAAATTGATTCTGATTTAGTCGTCCCTCCCAACACTGTCTCTCTGTTGTTTCAGCATTAGCACTGCAGATGTCACAAGATTGGAAAGTGATATGGAAGCCCCTGCTGAGTGCCTGCAAAAGGAGACAAAGTCTAAGACTGAACCATCCAGTGCCACTTTGACCATGAAAGACAATGGCCATCACAGCATCAGGAAAAATCCTGAGTATGAGAACCTTGTGAATGCAATGGAATTGGAGTATGAAATAGAAATGATTTAGCAGAGTATCTGATTTCCACATGAGCAGCCATGCAGGGCTGCAGATATTGAGTGGTAAACTTTACCAAAGGAAACTCTTCTTCCTGTCTGCCTTCTGCCCTGATATATAGACCAGTTTTGCTGCTTTCTTTAGCAGAGGGGAACTTCATAACCTACTTGTCATTTTGGCAAATGAGGCCCTGGCATTTGGTGCAGAAACTCTCAGCCAAGTGGCTGTCTACATGATTTCATAGAGTGAATAATTTCCAAGCAGTCCAAAGGACCAAGGTGAGTGCGAGCAGACCTGGAAGAGAGCAAGCACGGATGTCTTCAGCATGCAAATGAAGGTGTAGGTGGGTGAGATGCTGCTGGCCAGGAACAGCATCTCTCAAAGCCCTCATTTCCCTGTTAGGACATTCTGACTGGGAGGAGCCAGAGATTATGCTGGAAATGGACTTTACAGTGAATCCTGCTAGTACATTCTGCTTGTCCTTGTACCTTTTTTGTTAAAGCATAGTAAAGGGACTGTAGAGAGCTGGTTGTGATGCCCCAGGAATGTAATTTTTGCTATAAGGCTGGGGCTCGTTGATGAGTGAAGAGAGAATGTGCCTGCATGTGGTGAGCTTCTAACTGCCACCTGCTGGTTTTCTTCTGGAAGAGCAGAACTGGTACTGAGGACTTGCTAGTGTTTCAGTTTTGCAGTGTAGTGGCCAGAGGCATAATAAAACAGGCGGAAAATTGAACAAAGGACCGAGTCAATGTGTCTTGTTATAACAGAGATACTATTTTTTTACCTATGTTATTATAGGGATGCTCTGAACGCTGTGTGTACTATGCCTTGAAAAGTGCTTGATTAGCTCAACATATTCTGTTTTCCAGGCCAAATACAAAAGTCTCAAAAGGACTCTGTTGCACATGAATTCTGACTTATTTGGTATTTCATCATCCAGTGCTGTCATTTTTCTGTTGCTTGTGAATTTAGACTTAGAATAAGTCTCGTGGTGTAATGCTGCAAAAAAGGTGGGGGGTACAGTCTGGCCATGTTGAACTTGAAGTTTTACTTGGGGTTCCCTTTTAAAGAGGAGAAGGCAGCAGGGGGCATTTTCACCCCACACCAGACTCCCTTTATGAATGCACCTCACCACTGCTCCCAGAGCTGGATGCCAGGGCCTTAGTGCTGCTTCCACACACTAAATCACAAACCCGTGGCCATCTACTACTGCAGTGAGAGCTCAACAAGCCACAGGGCACCAACACTGCTTAGTCGCACCAGTGCTTGAGGTAGGCACCTTTAGGGGTGAAGGTTTGCCATTAGCACCTTTCCTCCAGATGCTAGTTCTAGTTTATTTAGGAATTTTATCAGAGCACGGCATAAAGTGTTACAGTACTAAATTGCTGCCAGAGGCTAGAAGAACTCTGGGGATGCCGAGTTCCTTTTGACAAGAGCAGGAGGGCTCCATGCTGAGCTGCTCCTGCCCGAAGCTGAAGTGCATTTCCTGCAATACTGTGTTACTCAGCAGCCTGGTTTGCTTCCTCATTTGCATCTCACACCTACTGGTGCTTCTGGGCTGTTGCTGCAGCCGCAGGATGCCCCATCTGTCTGTCAGCTGGATGCCTCCAGGCAGCGTCTCTCTGTCCTTTGGGCTTGTCAAGGAGAAGAGGTGCCACCTGGCTTTAGCCAGTCTATAGAAAGAGTGATTGGGTTTTATTAAACAGATCTGTGTGCAGCTGGGGAGGCCCAGAGAAGCAGGCCAGCCCTGGGTCACACAAGCCTTCTCCCCAGACTGACCTGGACCTGCGTGGCTCTTGTCTCCACTACCTGGCTTGTCCCAGCAGCCCAATAGCAGCTTCACAGAGTTTTGTGGCCCAAGTACTGGGAAAAAGACCTTTGACACTCTGAATTCTAGTGACACCTCTTCTTCAGGACACTGGGTGATAATCAGGCAAGATCAGAGAGAAACAGAGAGAAAAGTCTCCAGCTTGCAACATGAAGATTTTGTAAGCACAGTGATGGGCACACAAGGACAGTTGTGCTCACACGGGGCAGAAGCCTGTGGTGCAAGGTCAGTGCCGTGTGGGAAGGGAACTGAAAACTCAGCTTCCCTTTCCTCACCTCAGCAGATCCAGGCCAAAAACACAGGACATGGTGCTCTCCTTTTCCCCCACCAATGTCATCCTCATTAATTTTCAATCAGCCTAGTGTTTTATGCTAGATTTCCTGACATGATAAGCTCACAGCTCCAAATTCTTTCATTGACTATGTAACACCATGATTTCTCTAACTTTTGATTCCTCCAAGCACTGATCTGCCCTGAGGAGGTCCACAGAAGAACCTGAAGCCTAGGAGAAGCTGCAGAATACAACAGAATCAGCAGATTGCCCAGATGGTATGTACCTTGTATTGCCACTGCCTCTGGTTTGGGCAGCAAAATGGCTTTGATCATAAGCAGCAGAACAGTGGAAATACAAAAAGCCTCTGTCCAGTACATAGGTTGTTGTTTCTTTGGTTTTTGGTATATTTAGTAGTAAAAACTGTTGGAAGCGGAACATTTCTGGAAGTCAGAGGGCTTTCCTGTGTTGTATTACAATCCAACAAGAGAACGTCTCCTTTCCTTGTGCTGGTCACTCATTGGGTGACATGATTCAACTGCTGAGCACCATCTCTGCTACAGCACAGAAGGGAAACCTCAGCCTCTGCCCTGAAATTCCACTGCCTCCAAAACACCATGCTACTTTTTGTGTCCAGCACAAAGTCATGATAGTCACAGCTCCCCTTGCTTCAGAGCAACTGAAGTATGCACTCAACAGAAGGGCCACATTGCCTTTTACACTCTCCAAGTTTGCCCTGGCCTCAGAGCCCCTCTGAACCTACTGTTCATGGAGGAGGAAGTCTCAGAGAAACGTGTCCCACTGGTAATTGGTAACCTGGTAATTATTCCTGTAAGAGAGGAGGGAGTTTTCTTTCTTCCCTTTCCCCCCAGCTATCTAGAAGGAACAAGGCCCTGGGGCAGGGGGTGTTATTTAAAAAGCAAAGGGTCAAATTCTACTGAAAATAAAAACTGGGAATGCTTAAGAAAACAATGATGAAGAGCATAAATGAACACCTGGCTAGCTGTGGCACAGGAGAGGTTAGGTCTGTTGAGACCTTGAGGTCTGTGATGGCAGATAGGGTTGGGGTTGACACAGCTGCCTGATACATTAAAGATCCATGGGGGACAAAACAAAATCCTAAATTAGAGTTTGTTCTCTTTTGAATCTAACCTCAGTGATAAAGATCAGGGTTGCTATCTCTGAGTCACGAGTAGGAGCTTTAAGAGAGACCATGGGAGTGTGAGTCATAAGGAGCAGTACCATGTTTGTCCAGAAGTACACTATAAGCCCTACTGGTCGGACCTATACAAAAAGCAGAACACAATTTGCCTAGGCAATGATATAAATTCATTTGCCTCAGCTTTGTAGAAACTCCAACTTCTTCATATTAGACAAGAAATAGTTGCAACAAAAAGCCCAAAAGCTCAGCATTAAAGTTTAACAATATTCTTAAATGTTGCACAATTTGTTGGTGGTGCTGTCCTAAAGCAAGTCAGTATGTCCTGGGATTTTTTTTATTAGTTTGAGTTTTCACTGTCAGTGCATTCAGAGTCTGATTTGTCAAACTTGGCACATTCGATTGAGCAGGATTATTAATTAGCAACTTGCTAGCTAACGCTGTGGAGGAGAGCAGCACAGTGTTTGGCTGCTAAAAGTAAGAAGCCAGGGCCATGTTCTCTGCTTCTGCAATGCAGAGGAGCTGAACCCACAGTACTGCTGTACAGATTTGCCCTTAGAAAGGGTGCGACCCCCTCAGGCACTTCCAAAATAGCGGTGGGAGGGAAACCTGACAGCACAAGGTCAGACTCAAGCACTCAGCACTGGTGGGATGGGTTGTTCAATACCTCACTGCGTCTCTGGACAGGAGCAGGATACTGACAGGATAGCTTCTGCTGGAGCAGGAGGAAGGAGCCACTGCCTTCACTGTGCTGCTGCGTCGCTCAGCAAATGCCTCACTTGGGGTATTTGACAAACTGACACTCTGCACACTGAGTGTCAAACTCAGCTTGTCAAATACACGCAGTGCTGCACTGCAGCTCTTGGCTGGTGTCACAGAGCTCTTCACTGGAGCACCATCCTGGGCAAAGGGAAAGGGAAAAGGAGCTGCTGTTTATTTCAGAAGCTTTTTTCCAGTTAGCAAAACCTATTGTTGACCCTCCTGATTGTCCTCTGTAGTGTTTTGAGTGAGAGAGAACCACACAAGCAGACAAGAAAAGACATTGCTAAGTATTACTGTGCTCTGTGTCCTTCCTGGATGCTGGTGGTTCAGAATTTCAATCTAAAAAAAAAGATTGTAATTTCTGATACCATGTAACTCTCCCAGAAAAATGCAAAATAGCTCCTAAACCACATCCATTCTGCATAACACTATTTTAATGTCATTCATATTCCCTGCAGGCCAGGCCCAGGCAAGTTTTAATCATGGTGCTTCTAGCTTTTTTCCCAGTTCCCTGATCTTAATTTCACATAACCAGCAGCATCAATTTGAAGAAGCAGATGCACTATTTTCAGTATCAAAATGGATATGTTCATTATATTTTGGAAGGTAGGTTACTGAAGACATGAAAGTAGAATCCAGCTGAAGTATATTGAAGAGCATTATATAGTGGGCAATTAAGCCTTTTCCATCTCTAACTTCTGTGACTTTATTTTATACAGATGATCATAGGATCCAATCTAATAGTGCACACATAGAAATTTACCTGGAATGGGCAGATTTTTCATGTGAAAGTACAAAGTAAAAAGGGTCACGTCAAAGACATATTATTTATATGTGCTTCAAGACCAGCAGAGAGTGAAATAAGATTTAACAGCAAGGGAACAGCTATAGCTTTAAAGATAAAACCAGTTTCTAGACTAAGTGTCTACAAAGGCTTTGCAGTTCTCACATTTCCCCTGCCCTCCACATCCTGCAGTGGGCTCTGCAGCGGTTATCAGTGACCAGCCTTCCCTCAGCTTCAGTGTTGATTTCTAACAGTGGAAGATCTGGCCTTGAGAAGGGGAGGAGGGGAAGAAAAAAAAAGAAGAGAACACAGCTTCTGCAATTGCAGCTTAAAATAATCCCCCCTCTTGGCTTTCTGAGGGGAAAAACAGCCACTTGAAATCTTCCTGTGAGCAAAAGATACAAGGAGACTACACAGTGGAGATAATTTCTATCAGCAGATAGGAATGGATCTTGTTGCCCCACCCCATCATGATAATATCTGATCTGAATGGACTTGTCATTGTCAGAGCTTTTGTTTTCAAGCCAAAGTGGGTATTTCCAAGTAAAAGCTCAGTGTTCTAAAACAGACTGAGCAATCAGCTGTGTACTCTGAGGGGAAAACAGAAAGAGCTCTTCCTTCTGCATTCTTCAGTCTTTCCCTTATCAAAGTCACAAAAAGACCCCTCCAAGCCACATGTAATCTCTCAGGTATTTTTACAAGGCTGTCAGGCTGCTCTGCAACTTGTGATGAAAATAAAAAGTAAAATCACCGGAGGCTTGACTCCAAACCTACTAACAGCATGCACAGAAGCACGGCTGCAATAGCTTTCTCACGCTGAGCAGCAGTGCCCCAAGGTGCAGGCTGCATCCCTTCTAAGAGTTGTACTTACAGTGCAGGATTTGAACTGGAATCAAGGCCATCTCTGTTTTCCACCCACTGAAATAAAAATTGCACCCTGGACTGAAAGCAAGAATCCCCACAGATCTGTGGGCAGTGGGGTCTGCTTCTCCTAGCAGCTAGAAGCCTTCATTTTACCAAAGTCAAACTCAGATGAGGCTTTGCTTATGGCAAGCTGCTATTGGATATTATCCTGCTCCATAGAGGATCTTCCTGTGCTGGGAGCTTTGCCTGACACTCGTAGGAATGTTTGGCTCAGTAAGGTGGATCTCAGCTATCAGGCAGGCTCCAGCAAAGCCTGGAGCTGCAGCCTAAAGGGCTTACTTCATCGCAGGCTAGCTAGGACGTATACCCAAGCATAGGTCTTTGTAGCACATCTGCTGACTTGGGCAAGACAACAAACAGTACAAAAACAGAGCAAGAGAGTGCAGCCAGTTAATTAATAACTCCTCCTCAGCTGACAGATACCAAAGCAGCTCCATGGCTGCCCGCTCTGCTGCAGGGGACAGTTCCAGGCTAAGGATGCTATTGCTGCTGAGGCCATGCTCTGCTTTCCAGGAGGTTGCATGTGGGTAAAGAGGGTGCATCTCAGCAGCATACAGATCACTGGGTCCCCAGCACAAGCTGTGCACAGCAGCACAGGGCAGCAGCTTTTGTGACACCTTTGTCCCTGCCCTCATTAAAACTAGGGGGTGATGGTCTCTCCCTCTGGCTCTAGAGTGACTGGGTGGTCCCTTGCCATCTCACCTTGGGCTTCCACCTGTCTCTGGGTTGCAGTTTACCAGGCGGTGTGGGGAGCAGCTGCCCCATCCTATGGAAAACTCCTAGAAACAGTGATCTGGCATGCTCAGCAGTTGTCCCAGCTTTGGAGAAGATCTAGGTGAAAGAAAGCCCAAAGTGCTCCAGTGAGGACTGTCCCTAAGCAACTGCAGGAAGCAAAAAATAGTCATGTTCCCACTGCCACTATCTGTGCTACCTGTGCATCCCTGTGTACACTGATTTTTTTTCATTGCTTTTGTAGTTAGACTAAAAGCAACCCTCTTTGCTAAGCCCAAGCAGGACATCCCCCTTTTGCCTAGCCCTGCTTCACACTATTCCATTTTGTCCTACAAGTCAACTGACTCTTCAAATTTTCTCCAAAAGGTGAAAAATGTCATTTCCCCCCTCCTGACAGGGCGGTTTGGGCCCCAAATCCTGGGGAGATTTTCCTGTAGAACCAAGGAGCAAACCTGCCCACAGAAGCATCTGGAGGATGTGCCAGGCCCACTAGGTAAACCCCTGGGAGCAGGTGGACCTGATGGCCAATGTACCGGAATGCTGAAACCATCACCCCATGTCTTGCCCACAAGCACCCAGGAAGGGCCCAATAACCCCGCCGTCGCCACCCTGCAGCCCCCAGCCCCTCCATACCAGACTCTGCCCCCACACCTGCTCCCACCCCATGTCCAAGGGGAGGTAAGAAGGTGCAGTAAACCTTTGTCTGCCGTCCTGGAGCCATCGGGACTGAGCGGATAGGAACTGAAGAGATGAGTGGTGCCTGGTTGGGATACCGTCTCTCCCTGATAAAACCCTCCTCCATCCCACAACTTCCCCTGCTCTGTGTGCGCTGTCTCATCTATGACTAATTCAGATCAAAATCTCCCTACTGCCAGCAACTCACCACAGCGTGCGTGCAAGCTAGGGGGAGTGTGCTGACATGCAGCCCCGTACTCACCAGGGCTGCATACTCACCACCCGTGCAATTAACGGTGGTTGATCCTCATCAGCGACTCACGGTGCCTGGATGATGTGCAGCTCCTGACCCACCTAACTCCACCACTGTGCTTCTGAAGGGAGAGACCAAACAGCACACAGGGGTCAGACTCCCAGCCCCAGCTGGCTTGGGTCCGCCCAGAGCTCCGGATGGAAGTTGAGGGCAGCTCTCTGCCCCACCAGGAGCACAGACTGCACACAGGTTTTGGTGTCACAACACCTGCAGTCCTCTCAGGCCTCCCAGAGGAGACATGGGAGGTCACCCCCAAGGGACTGCTTCTCCCCTGTCCCCAGCCGCCCTCCTGCCAGGCAGGACAGGATGGGGAGCTGGCACCTACCATGCTGGGCCTGGCCTGGGGCCGGCAGCAGGGCCTTCCCAGGAGCCCGGGGCCAGAGCCCGTTTTTGAAGGGGCCGCTCCTCCTTTGAGAGGAAGCTGCAAATGGGGAAGATAAGGCTGAGGTTAGATAACAGGAAATGTCTGGATGTGAGTGACAACACGTCCAGGTTGTGAAAGCAGCTCTCCCCATCCTGCTGTCAGGGCACAAAGCTCACAAGTGGGGTGTGCCTCACCCCAAGCTGCAGAAGCACAGCCCAGCAGCCAAAACACCTGCCCCAAGCCACCCACCTGGGGAGGACCATGGAGGCAGAGGCCACCCACCAGAAAGGTTTTGGCTCAGGAGATGGGGGCATTCCCATCCCTTACCCAGACAGATCTCTTAACCTTCTGGCTGCATATGGAGCAGGGCTCTGCTCCCAGGGCAGAGCTGGCTCTCCAGCCCAGGCAGGTGGCTTTGCTCCAAAAGGTTCCCTGCAGGGCTCCTCTTCCTTTAGAAGACATGGGTGCAGACAGCCATGCTCCTGCTCCCCAGGCAGACAGCAGTTTCCCATGCAGAAAAGTGAAGACCAGGATTGTGTTGACAGTTACAGTCAGAGGAAGGTTCACTGTTTCTCACCCCCTTCCTCCTCTCCTGGGCCACCTACAACACAAGGTGCTCCAAGGCACACACCTCATTCCCTCAGCACTGGTGTCACCTCACCATGCTGGGCACAGGACCAACAACACAGCTCTGGGAACAGAGGCCAATGAGCTGCTGATGGAACAAGCCAGCAGTGCAACAGGTGATGCAGAAGCCAAACCTACTCAAGAAAAAGCACAAATTTTAGAGAGACATTCCTGTTCTGTCTAGGGCAGTACATATGTAGCATATCTTTTAAGGCCAGGACTCTTCTTTCCAGTTTTTTCCTCTTCCAGCATCCCCTCTGCTGCCAGCTCTGCAGCCAAACCCCATGGAGATCATCCAGTGCTTGCTGCTGAGGCTCAAGTTAACCCATCAGCTTTCAGTTATGTTATCAGCATGCTTGGGCTGCCATCACATATTTTATTATGTTCCTGCAGCTCTGCCCCAACCCCTGATATGGAAAACACTTGCTTTATGCCTCCAAATAACTGCACACTGAGCTCCCTGGGAGTGCTCACAAGCTTCTCCTAAGCCTGCAAATGGACACTGGTGCAGCCAGCCTTCCAAGTGAAAGCAAAACCTGGCTCTCTTGCCCGAAGGATAGTTGGCTAATGAGGAATACAGTTACTGTCCAGTTCCTCTTTCATGTGCCTGTGTTTTAAAATACACATTAAAAGAGGAATGGAAAGGCCTGAGTGGCTTGGGTTTATTTTTTACTTTGATTTCAATTGGGTGAAAGAAGGAGGTTTGTTCAGGTAGTTTTCACCGTTTTTTTTCTTTTTCACTCTCTTTTTCTCCCACTTGTACTCAAAAGACTCTGAAATGGGTGAACTACCAGGTCATGCTCTATGGAAATTAAAAAGAGCAGACCTTTTGTTTCTATTCTTTGTGGCAATACAACACAAAGGAAGTGCTGAGAAAAAAAATGTTAGGTCACTCTCACTAGAACATAAGCCAGTGTTAAATTCAGAAAATATCATGAGTGACTGAGAACACCCAAAGCAAAAGCCACTACATTCTGAGCTTCTAAAAGCTCAGACCTAAAATCAGATCCAAGATCCTTAGTCCATACCCATCTCTAGCAGACATCCTCCCAATTATCTTCTCACACAGAAGTTAACTGTGCATCACCCCTTGTTTTCTGCTACATGAACCAAAGATTCAAACAAATTACTCCTTTTTGCTAGTTTTGCCAGTGTTAAACCATGACACTACACTACATTTACAATAGGATGGAAAACTATGAGATTACTGGCACATTACCAGGACCAGTCATGATGTACAACAGTGTGGATCAGGATTGATTCAGGCCCCCAGGCAAGGAAACAAAGGCACTCAAGACTACATATGTGGTGTATATATGCAAAACATATATTATTCAAATGCTTTCATTAGAACAGGACCAGTGTCAACACATTCCTCCACAATTAAATTGCCTCAAATAAACTGCAACGCTCAGCACAAGGCTGGCTTCATCTTCATGGGCAAACACATTGCTCTAAAGCTAATGTCAAAATGCACTGCATTTGTTATCCAGAAGGTTAGAACAGTTAATCAAAAGGGTCTTTTTTGGCCACGGCATCTCAAAAATGAATTATGAAAAGCACAAGACTCAAGTGCTCAAATACAAGGTACTAAATCTGATGATATTTAGGTAAAATAGCCCTCTGGCAAAAGGTGGGGGTGCCTGGGCTTCCAGCTGCAGACTCCTGCAGATCAGGTCCTATGGATCTCAGGAATTTAGGAGGCTTTCTACAAGTCTGGTGATTTTGGCCTGGCCACATGGAGCAGCAAGCCTTGAATATCTGAGTCACATGCAGTAAAATGCTCCACTTGGGTGCTCAAATTATTAGTGTTTTTACAAGTCCAAGTCAGGAAACAGGCTAATAAAAACAAACAAAAAATCAGACAAAAACAACAACAGAAAAACCCAAACCGAACATGTCAGAACCAAAACCCAGTAATGAAACTGAATCAGTGTGAAAAGCAGAGTCTCCTCCAGCCAGGACACCCTGCTTGGTAGTGCACCTCATCCCCACATGGGACGATGCTGATGCACAAGGTGGGTATTCCACAGTGAAGCCATTTTCCTCTGTAGTTTGCACATGTCACCATATACCCCACTCTGTGCAACAGCCTTGAAATTGCACTCAACATTTCCTAACCGAGTGAGATTTTTCAGTCCATTTGCAGCAAGCAGCCCTGCAGCTTGCTCCAGGAAAAGGAAGAAAGGAGGGGGAGAAGCTGGGGGGATTACAGACTGCCAGCAAATACTGCCTCAGTGGTTTCTGCTTACTGTTCCCCAAACCACAAAACTTTCTTGAAAAACAAATTGCGGGGAAAAAAAAAAGGCTAAAAATGGTTCACACAGTCCACTGGATCAGCATTCAGCACATCATCTTGCATTGCAGTTTGAAGGTCTTATGCTTTTTACCTGCTACAGAGTAAAGCACATAGGGTGAGCAGGTTTGCACTGGACACAGGCAAATTGGGGTTCATTATGGGTCTTGGAGAGTTCCCAGACTAAATCTCAAAGAGCTAGTTGCTACTGGACTTTCTCCTGACTGTCTCTGTGACCAGCAGCTGATGACATTCCCTTTAGCACCCTGGCAGTGCTCTGAGCTCTGAAGAAGAAGCCAGAAGCAAGCTGTCCAGCAGCCAGCTCTACAACATGGCCCTTGGCAACTTGTCCAGATGTTGGTGAGCTCTGACACTCCTCAGCAGTGCAGGTGCTGTTTGGGTAAAGCTGAGGCATCTGGTGTGAGCATGAATGCATACAGGGGAAAACAGATCAAAAATGGTTTCAAGAGACTGACCAAGCATTGAGGGGAGAGCAGGAGGAACAAGAGACCAGGAGCAGTCTTGAGCCTTCTGAAAGGACTCATTGTGCTGCATTCTCCAGGGAGCAAGATTCAGTGAGCTTTCAGGTTCCTTACCTCCAGAAGACAGTCAATGAAGCCCTAGCTTGGCTACAGGTACTAAAAAAGCCCAACTATTTCCTTGCAGGCTGAGCTATGCTCAATGAAATCACCAGAGAGAACCCCCCCAGCCGTGGCCTTTATCCCCTCCAGCTGAGCTATGGGGAGGGATTTCTGCAGCCAGAAAGCTAGATCAGAGACATTGCATCCTCACCCTCAGCCTGCCTATGGACACAAGATCTCATTGCTTGTTCCTCCAGCTAAAGGCACACTCAGCTGAGCCCTGCCTCACTAGCTAACCTGGGCTTTGAGTCATGTCAACATCTTGTTTCCATTTCCATTCTTATTCAGAAAAGAAAAAAGACACCACATGAACCTCCCAGTTTCACTGCAAATGGTATCTCCCCCCCTTCCTGACCCCTTCTCAGACAGGCACACAGCAGCGACAGTCAGAGGCTGAACTCCAAACAGAGGATGTTTCTGTTCAGGGTTGATTATACTTTTGTCACTTTTATTTTAGACTTCTGGTTAATGAAAAAAGAGAGCAAGAGAAAAAGACAAACACAAACTGAAAAGTTCCAAGATGTTTTTCAGATGCACATTGGCAGATAAGAAAACCCCACTAACTGCCACAGCCATTGAATGACCCAAAACCACAGCACACACTATAAATAATAATAGTATACAATTCATAATAGTAGTGTTAATATGGTAATTCTAAAGAAGAAAAAAATAACAACTAGGTCAAGTGGTTTCAGGTAGCTTGGGTTCATTCTTATTCCATCTTAATTAGTATATTTAAATTTTTTATACGAGTGGAGGAAAACCAGATTTCCTTTTGTTTTGCCCAAGTCTGCCATCCCTGTTCAGCTGAGACCAGTTCTCTGTTCACAAGTGTCAAGTAAGAATCACAACCCTGTCTAGAGGTTTTGCCTCAATATGGCAGCTGCCTCCTTAACTCCAGCACGTCATTGGAAAATAAAGACTTATTTTCCCATATATACTCCCTCAAAGGACTCTCTTGCCTGGCAGTAATCTTGTTATGTGGCTAGGCAAAGAGCAAAGTCTTACTCTGGGTGGGAAAGGCTTTATCTCTTACAAAAACTCAGAGCTTCTGTCAATTAATTTACTCCACACGCATTATCCCTGAGAACAGAATCCAGCCCCAGAATACTAGAAAGACGTAAATCAAGATTCACAACGTTTTTTTACATCAAGCATTATTAAAAAGTTTACATTGCTAAAAAGACAGGATTGCACTCATTCTTTTTCACAGGCAATGAAGGCAGAGAGCAGTTATGCTTCTGATGTTAATCATCGTCTTTTACAGAACATGCTAAATTACTTTTCTCTGCATATTATTTTCAGAAACAATGTATTAGCCAGGTTTCTGAAGACACCAGTTTCTGGAGATGTCATCAAATGAACATCCTGAGTACAAAGCACTGCTGATTACTCCATGGCACAGCAAGCAAAGGCCCATGGTAAACACACACTCTTGCTCTCTGACTGCAGCCTCTGAGCTGTACCCAGCCCTCTCCTGCTCGGGAACACCATGAACAGCAGCTTTGCAGGGAGGTCTTCTGGCGTGGTACTTTCAGATTGCTCCCCCTTCCTATTGCTCAAGGGGGCATTGCTGGCAAAAGCAATTCGGAAGTCCAGGAAGAAAAACACATCAGGCCTTTTCAGTTTAGAGATACCACTTCTAACAGGCTCCCAAGTCACAGATAACTGGAGACAGGGACTGCACTGGAGAGATACCAGTTGCCCAGTTCTTCCCTTCTTTCCTTGGCATCTGCCTCTGGCAAACCCCAATTGATAGGGCACTGGGCAGGGCAGGCCCTCCTCTGACCCTGGGCAGATGTTCTGCTCTTCAGTTAAGCCTCAGAAACAACAGAGCCAGGAATACCTACAGCAGCAAAATGGTGTTGATCAGCCCTGTGCTCCCACAGCATGGCCCAGATGTTTGCATTTGCCCTTCTCAGACCCCTCACTTTGGGCTTCCAGGAGGAGGCAGACATGAATATTATCACTCACCCCACTCCAAGCACACAGAGAGCATTTCAACACCACTGCCTTCACTTGCAGAGTCATTGTCATAGGGAAGTACATGACCAGTGGGCTCCAGCTCACAGCCAGCATGCAGTGTTGCTCAACAGTGACAGTTGGGTTTACACCAGCCACCACCCTCTGTGGCAACGAGTGCTTCCCTGAGGCCAGAGCTGCTCTTCATCTGCAGAAACCATTGTAACATAAGAAAGGAAGAATAAATAAATAAATAAATGAGGGTTTTGCTGTAGAACATACACCTCAGTGCATGAGTCTCCCTGTAGCCATTGCACCAAACCTAGCCTGTTTACAAACAAATGATTTTTGCAGGTGTTGTTCTGCAAAACACTCTCATAACAGGATCACCTGCTTCATCAGACTCCTTCACAGTGGGACAAGAAAAGCACAAATTTGTGTGAGTTGACACAATTGCCAACAAGCTCTCTAGAAGTGGGAGACCTGATTTTTGTAAGCATTGCCTTGATTGCCTGCAATGCTTTTCATGCTTCCTAAGAGAAATGAAGCATGGCAGCCCTCATAATCTGGGCAGCCCTCTTTTTCTGAGAGTCTTATATTATTCACTAAATTATATTCCTCCTTGCTATAGCTGAACTGTGAGGGACCCACCAAACAGACCAGACTATCTCCAGCACCCAGTACCTATTTCCAGCTCATCTTCCTTCACATGATAGAGCTTGAGACATTCCAAGGCTTTTTTCACTCCAGTGAAATTCCATCAGCACACCTCTTCCTACTGAAATGCTCCACATGACACTGCCTGGTGCAGGGACACAGGCTGAAATGCCAGCCTGTGGTAATTGGGGATTTATCCCCCTTCCCCAGAGCAGCTGAATTGCTTGACATTCTTTCCTCAGGCGTGAATCAGAGACTCCTTTAGGCAGCAGAATGGAAAAATAAGAAAGGGAAGAGGAGGCTTCATTGACCCTGCCCAATGGCTTAATCTTATCCCAGGGTGTGAATGCCAACGACCTTCAGAAAACCTGTCTGAAGAGTTCAAACATATAAAACACACCATCTCTTTTCAAAGCATCTTCTAGAACATTGCACAAATCCAACAAGGCACATAAAATTGTGTTTTAAGCAACACCCCAGCCTCACCTAGACAGTGAGCTTGCACTTGGCACAGAGAGGGCAACAAGAAATTGCCCCTCAGAGCAATTGCCTGAGCAAGGTATTAGTGCCAGAGCACTGATTACCCCACTGAGCAGGTTACAATGCCAGCAGACAACCAGACAACCCTCAGGAGGCTGCCTGTGGAGTAGATCACGGGGGCTCGACAATGTCAGGGCTGGTCTCACAGCCTTCTGACAAAGGCTGAGTAAATATGAACATCAAGTCTTAAAACTGGAGCAGACAGGGTAAATTTGTAAGGCTGGATGATTTTTCTAAGCAGGTAAATTCAGTGTTCTCAAGCAACAACAAAGCTGCTCTAGCAGTGTTGTAGAGGGCATGAATATTTTAGAAATGTCTGTGTCAGATTAGGGTTTTACACAGTCAAATTTAGGGTGACTGATGCAAGGAAGGGGAAAAACATGTCAGGAAACCCACCTGGCACCAAAAGCCACTGAGCTCTGTCTTCCCTAGGACTGTTTGCGTTGCCCTGCTTCCCTTTCCACACCCAAACCCACCTGATACCAGCACCCCCAGATAACCTGGATGGTCACACAGGGTCCTACCAGACTACCACATCTGCAGAAGATGGTCCCAAGGGCACTGTGAGATAAATGCAATTACAGAGGAAAATAAACACTTTCTTCCTTTGGTCAGATGGGTTTTGTAGCTTTTGTTCTTAGATGAGAAATACAGTTATGTTCAGGGAAATGAGGTAAATGGAATCCAGTTGCTAATTTTGCACTGGATGCCCACTTAAACATCTGAAAGGGACAACAAAAATATCCATCCCACGCTCAGGAATAAATACAAAAAAAAACCCCAGACAAACACTGGGTTGCAACCACTGCAAAAATTACAACTAAATTGAAAAAGATAAGGAAAACGTGATGGTTTGCTTGGCATTTCTAACACTGGCAAGAGATACCTTGCAAAGAAGAGCGAGTCACCCAAACCCCGTCGTCTGCAGGAGGAGAGCGTCACACCAGAGGCCGAGATGGACCGAACCAGCACTGCCTCCCGCTGCCACCAAGTGGTGCTGCCGCTACGCGCCCGGCACCGCCGACGGAATCCCGGGAGCCCCCGAGATCCCCCTCCAGGATCCCGTTTCCATCTCGGGGGGCTTCGGTGTCGATGAGGTTCCGATCCCTGGAAGCTGCCTGGGAACATTCCTTACAATCCTGCACTCGCATGGTCTCCAGGGAAATTAAAAAAAAAAAAAAAAAAAAAAAAAAAAAAGAGAGATGCAGGTCAAAAAAGCACAGAGGACTTTTCAGTCCATGGATTGTATTTGTTGAAGCCCGTGTAATGCAAATGGAGATTTGTGCCTTCTTGTAGGGCCAGAAAATGGAGCGGTGGAGAACCAGCTGCAGACATAATTTCACAGGTAGCTCTGAGCTGAAAAACTGAAATAAAAGCAGTACTGATTAATTCTTTGCACTGGGAATTGCCTTCCTACCAGCTAAACTGTGACCTTCCTGCAGCAACCTGCCAGGACCAGGTCAAGAAAATAGGGTCTGTTATTACAAGCAATCTCAAGGAACCTGGTTCTTGTCGAACTCCAAACAATGCTCAAAACCAGCACAATTGCAGCCTGCCTGATCCCTCCTCATCCCAGCACTCCTCCTTGCAGCACAAGGGGCTTTTGGGCACCTTTAGCAGCAGTCAGACTGGGGGGGGCTGGTTCACATCCACAGGAGTTATTAATTACTCTCTGTAGGATCTGGGACATAGAAATCATGAGGGAGGAAACAAACATTTCTGCTTCTTCTGGTAAGCTGGCAAATGCAGGCACTGCACACCCAGGGAAAGTAGTCATCGGTGGCCTTGCCTTACCAGCTTCTTGTCTAAACCCCTCCATGCTGCCACTTTTGCTGTCTCCTACAGCACAAGGCCGGTGGGAAAGCCCTGCCGAGGGCCAGCAGGAAGAATACAGATACTGGGAGATGGGGTCTTTCTCTGGCTCATTCTCCAGCCCTGGTTTCAACCATGTCTGTTCTTAGTGGCAATTATAAGTGAAAATCTTCCTTTGAAGCCTACAGCTTCCTGACATATCCCAAATACTTAGAATAACTGCCCTGAACAGGACTGCAGCACCCTCTCCTGCACATCTTTCCTCCCAAACTCTTATGACTGGAGGTAGAAAGTTTTAACTGATTTTAATTCTAATCACTGAACAGACTCAGTGTGGATTCATTATCATATTAGATTTTCTATCTTGAAAGCAATACTTTCTCCTTGCTCTTAGCAATTCCTTCATCTTCTGCTTCAAATCCTGCATGGCTAGGGTAGTATTTAGCACAACCATTCTGCTGAACAGTAATGTGATGCAATCATATTTATATTTACATGAGAGGTCAGGGCCTATAAACAGAGAGAGGGAAACAACCTCTGCCCCAGAAGAGTTGCAGACTTTGGAGCAGCACAGGTGAAACTGAGGAGGCAACAGTCACCATAAGTGAAGTGCCAGGTGCAGGATCACATGGATGATTCTCCAGTTCAACCCTTGAACTGCTGACAGCCCCAGGTCTTCACGGCTGCAAAACGTATCTTAAACATAGTGATGGTTTTACATTGCTCAGCTCCCAATTAACACACCTGAAACTTTTTACTACTATTGTTTCCACAGCCTGATGCTAGGCACTTAACATAACTTCCCAGGCTAAGATCATAGCTCCCTTCCTAGACGCATCATTGATGTAGAAACGTAGATTCTGTTTTGCCTAGAATTGCCTCCAGAAGACGCAGCACAGCCTGTCCTGAGCTGGCCTCTGGAAAGCCCTTTCCTCTGCACAGGCCACAGTATCAGGGCTTATAGCTTTGGCTCCACTGGAGATGCCTGCCTCACATAATATAACTGCTCTCCTCCTGACTTCTCTTCAAAAGCTTCCAAACTGCCCATATAACATATTTGGGTGGCTTTCCTGGGCCTCTTTGGGAGCTCATGCAAAATTTCTTTGAAATTATTCTCTGTGTGGAGCCCAAAGATGGTCCGTACTCCTCATCTCTGTCTTAAGGGAAGACCCAGGCCGGAATCTCTAGACGATTTTTGCACTTCAAAACGTGGAGAGGCATACTCAACTTTTTCAACAACATTAGGGGTCAGAAACAAGTGACAGCAAGCAGGCAGTCTTTGCAAGGCCAGGGTCTACCTAGGTACATGGTCTACTCTGAAGACTTTCAGCACACAGAGACAGGAGAGCCCTGACTGCCAGGGCAAAGAAGTCATCTTTGCATCCTTTGGCCTGAAGCTCACAAAGGTCCTGCTCCTCATCTGGCAGCTACAGTCCTACAAGTTTTGCAGGCATTTCCAGTTGGGATGAGCAACCTAACAAACTATGCTACCAACGCCTCGAGACAGGGAAAAGTTGAGGAACAAAAGGGGTAAGTGAGTAAAAGAGCTGGACAGGCAGGCAGGGCTGAGCATGCAGATGCAGCATCATTCATGCTGGTAGTGAGTACTCACCACTGGAATGTCCCACAGGAAAGAGGCCACAGCAGTGCCAGGCTGAGAGGATGTGACATGAGGTGAGGAATGAGCTGACCCACAAGCTGCTCATACCCTGAGAAAGGGAAGACAACCAGGAGAGAGGAGAGCCAGCCCTATAAATCAGTGCAAACAGGTGGGCTTGGCTGGGTGAGGGCAGCTGCAGATCATAGTGGGGCAAAAAGAGTCATTATCACTCTGCAAGGACACCTGAGCTGAGTCATCAAGAGCATCTACACTTCAAGCGGGTCCAGAGTTCCCCCAAAGGGTGGGAGCTG